>LNAC01000138.1:0-235289 GCA_002007465.1 Ailurus styani | reverse complement strand
AAAAAAAAAAAAAAAAAAAAAAGAATATATTAGAAAAAAAGTCAGACTCACTTTTAGAAGTAAACTCTGAATTTGTCCATAAACTGCATATGAAACTGAGGGCCAGAAAGATTAGATTCATGACTCCACTGTATGTCATTGAAAAACAGTTCTGGTGGGAAGAGAACAGCGGGGCAGGAACTGCCTTTCTGTGCTGCCAGATTCTGTGTCAGTTAGTGTAGGAGAGATGAAAGGAAAAAACCGAAACAAGGGGAGCAAAAATTCACTGGCTGAGATAGATAGATTTGAATGCTTCTCAGGGATGTGACCACAAGTAAACCATGTCCCAAACTATCCAAACCATAAGAGTATTGGAATTGGGGTAGTTATCAATGGCCGTCCATCTTCACCCCAGAGGTTAGGTTCAGAGCAATTGACTGGCCTGTCCGGTGTCATTCAGTTTCTTGGTGCCAGTCATAGGATTAGAATGCAGGTCTTTTAATTACTGATTTCTAGATTTCTGTGGAGGTGGTTTAGAAACAATCTTGAGGGAGAGGGAGAGGTTGAGTTTTTAGCACTGGGGCCCACTTTAATTAGCACATCTGGAACTTTAATTGCTTTAATTATTAAGGTTCTAAGACCTCACTTAAATGGGCTTTTATGATTTTAAAAAATGCTTGAAAACCCCTCTGCATTACTGTATGTTTCCATTTATAGACTTCAAACAATTTATTTGACTTGTAAACTATGAATGTCTTTTTTTATGCTTATTAATATAGCCACTGTCTTTGTAGTTATTCTGTCCGTTCAGCAATACCCGAAATAATTAGACTTGTAGACTTCAGTAGATGATATGGTATGTTTTTTTATAAGTCTAGGTTATATTGCCAGGAATTTAGGCAAAAATCAAAACTCCTGATTAATTGCCTTTTGATTCTAACAAAAATCTATTAAAATGTTGAAGAGTGAATTGTTTAACTTCTCATTAAACCCATGGACAATTTTCTTTTAGTTTTTTTGGATTTCTTTAAGTTGGACACCAGGCTTTCCATCTTTTAAAAAGAACGTTTTAAATTAAGGATCCGGGATAATTTGTAGACATGAGGCAAAATTCAGATGTTGTGAATTGAGCATGAATAAAAAATCCATAAAGTTTACAGAATGGTCATGGAACACAACGTGCTTGGGATTCCCTACAGTTGACAGAGAATCTGTTTGGCTCCTTCAATATGGTTGGTTCCCTGCGGCTCAGCAATTATGAGTGATTTTTCTGTCATCATCCATAGAAGATACAGCCCTGTAAGAGAACTGGAAACCAGAGGCAAAAGAATATGGCATGGGAGTGTGTGGGAATTCATGTTCAGCAAAGCCTTGAGCTTTTAGTTTTATTTTTAGGACTCAAGTTCTCATAATCATGCTCCCAGACTATAAAAGACTACAAAAGAAGAGGATAGGGAGAAAAGGGGGAAAAAAGGTATGATTCAGTTGTTTTCACTGTGTCTATAAAGGCAGACGATCTGCCTTTTATCAGTAAATATTTTATTAATAAAAGAAAAGCCTCTAGATTTTAAAATGCCATGAGATCTAAAAATTAGAATTTTCTAAACAGCGGTTATCAGGTATTTCTAGCTTCAAAGTGAAAAAGAAAATGTATTTATCAAATTTCAAAGTGTCTAAATACAGACATGTATCCCTTTCTTTTTTTTTTTTTTTTAAAGATTTTATTTATTTATTTGAGAGAGAGAGAGAGCATGAGAGGGGAGAAGGTCAGAGGGAGAAGCAGACTCCCCGCAGAGATGGGAGCCCGATGCGGGACTCGATCCCGGGACTCTGGGACCATGACCTGAGCCAAAGGCAGTTGCTTAACCAACTGAACCATCCAGGCGCCCCATGTATCCCTTTCTAAGAAAATTTGTATAGTCTCCTTAAATGATCAGTTTTATCTAATAACACTAAACCTGAAATAGGTAGGTCCTAATAATTGATTATTAATACCTAGTTACTAAAGTTTGATTTTTTGTGTTATTAAGTAGAATAATATGTAATTAATGCTGAAGAAATGTGAAATTTCTTATGGAAACACTTATGGAATACTCATGGAATTTTAGGCTTAAATTTATTTAGCTTAAGAAAAGGTTTTGCAGTTTTACTTGGTGCATGTTTATATGCCACATACTCTGTTAAAATATTTCTACTTGTTCTTCTTTCTAAGGCAACTTTTTTGGTAGTGGTGGGGAGAGGGTCAGGGGATTTCTTAATGCAAAATTTACCATGGAAATCTTGAGGGACTTTACATGATTGAAGACAGGATCTTCACTTTGACAGTTTAATGCATTTTACATTATGATGGCATTGCATGCTTCACAGTTCCTGAAAAGGAGCTTACATTAGGTCTCAAAGTAGCCTCTTTTTCTCCTGGTATTTCCTGATCATTTCTTTTGCTCACATCAGATCCCAGAGGGGGCCCATTTGTGGAGGAGAGATAATTTTGCCACTTGGGAAGGATTCATATAGTTCTGTGCAGCAAATAGAATTAGTTACCTAAGAAA
The DNA here is from genome assembly GCA_002007465.1 of Ailurus styani. Lineage (NCBI taxonomy): Eukaryota > Metazoa > Chordata > Mammalia > Carnivora > Ailuridae > Ailurus > Ailurus styani. The sequence continues at coordinate 232,761 of LNAC01000138.1, read as the reverse complement.
GTATCTTTCACTGCAAGTGTTTTGTCCAGCCATGGAATGGCTTAGAAGATTTACCCCCTGACTATATCTTGGTTCATGACTCCCTGTGCAAATTCTATGTGTAACTGATTCTGTAATTTTCCTGATGTCGGGATTAAGGAAATGGATGCTGACGCAAGATTTCAACCTGCTCATCTCTTCTACCTATGTAGTTTCCCTTCATGTCAAAGAACAAAGAGACGAATTATGTATGCGTGGTACACATCTCATTTTACTAGGGTCCCCAGACAATTTAAATTCTAGCCTGGACTCCTCCATTTATTTGTTGTAAAATTTTGGATAAATAATCCAATATCTGAGTTTCAGTGTCCTCATCCTATAAGAGAGAAATCACAGTACCACTTATTAAGTTCTTGCTGTGTATCTTAATTTATTTCAATTCTTCAGTTGAGTAGTATTTATCTGGGAAGTAAATATTATTAGTCCCTTAGTACCAATGAGGAAATAAGGCCCAGAGAAGTTAGTTGAAGTGCCTACCGTCTTACAGCTGGTGAAGGACTTAGGTTACTTTTGAGCCCAGTAAATGTCTGATTTCAAGAGTCATGCTCTTTTCATTATGCCAGAAGCTGCTAGAAAATGCCACTGCTATGCCAGGTATTGTCAGGTAAAGTGTAGTGGGGGTATTCTCAACTTCAGAGAGCTATAAAAAATTTTATTATTGTTTACTAATTGACTCATAGTGTTGTTATTGATAATACCACTCTGACAGGACTAAGCCTCCAGTGTGTTTTGGTCTTAGGTTCTAGCCTCCTCGAGCAGCACAGATAGCCTCGTCTGAGACGCACTCTGAAATGTTACTAAATTTGTTCAGCATTTTTGCAAATGTAACAGGATGGAGAACAGCAGGCATTGATGCATTTGACTTTGGCTGATAACCTCTTTTGGGATGGGTTAGGGTAAATAGCGTTTTTTGGGTCCAAGTCAAATTATCTGTTTGATAAACTGGCGAGGAGAGGTGGACATAGTCTGAGGCACACCATTAACATTTCTGGAGAAATTACGTTAAACTGATGGATAAAATTCCCAGGAAGTTGGGGGATCCTAGTTATGATGTGAAAAGAAAAGCTGTGCAGTAACAACCTTCATGCACTGCCAAAATTCTAAGTCCGTTTAGGAAAACTGAAGGCCAAACCGATTATATTTTAAGGGTTATTATCATAAAGTACGATAGAATTAGAATATTTGGCTGTTGATCGTCTCGCTGTTGCTCCAAATCCTGCATATTTCACATGTTATTCCTTATTGCACAATAGCACATGGGGCAGGAATTAAGTTTGTTGTGATAACTTCTGATTTTTTTGACCCAGGCTAGCAAAGTTCATCATAATTTGCCTGGATTGCCTCTGCAGCTGTCTGTGTCAGAGCCCTGAAGAATTTGCACTGGTGTGATAAGAGGAGGTTGGAACATAGTGACCCAGCAGCTGCTCCCTCCCCTGGGATTTAGGATGCTGAGCGCTAACCAGACTCCCTACTTGGGAAGGAGGAGCTGATGGACAGGGGTTCAAAAAGGGAACATGGTTGCCAAGCATAAATTTCTGCTCTTTTAGGATACATACCTCCCCCCCTTCCCCACCGCCCCACCGCCCAACCCCGGCAGTGGCAGTCTTTTCTTCTGAACTCCAGAGGTACAATTGTACACAACCCAGGATAGTTACTGTTATTTTGTGTTTCTTATCTCTTTGTTCTCCCAGTGAGATTTCAAGTAACATGGGGGTCATTTCCCTCTTCTTTGCTCATCACAATGCTTCGTGCTGCTAGTATGCAATGCATGTTTTAAAATCTTCATAGGGGGGTGGGAGGGTAGGGATAGGGTGGATGGGTTATGGACATCGGGGAGGGTTTGAGTTATGGTGAGTGCTATGAAAGGTGTAAGCCTGATGATTCACAAACCTGTACCCCTGGGGCAAATAAAAAAAAATCTTCATAGTTTAATTAGTTGCATAACACTTTTTCCTCATAAATTATGATTGATCACATTTGGAGATATATTTTCAGTTCTGTATATGATGCCAGTAATATTTGAAAAATCTGAAAAAATATTGGGGAAAGAGGTTTCCTTGTAAAATTCTTTACAAATATAATTTATAACTTGACAGTTCCCATCTTAATCAGTCAAACAATGATAGCTAGTCAATTTCCCAACCTAAACTAATAGATAAGAACACAATTTATATTATATATGAATGAGGGATTCTGAAGAAAATGGACAATACTTAAAAATAGACGATTATTTAAAGATTTTTAAAGGTGGCTTTCAAAACTACAAAACTAATAAATTCCTTGTAATAAGGAAAAAATTCCAAGCAATAGAGAAGTGCAATTACAAAGAGGAAATCCTCCATACCCTTCCCCCATGAGGTGGACAGAGCATTGGCCCCAAGACCTTCACTCTCTGGTGTCACACCAGTGATTATGTTACCCTACATGACAAAAGAGACTGCAGATGTAGTTGAAGTCCCTAATCATTTATGATATGGAGAGTACCCTGGATTATCCTTGAGGGCCCAGTTTAATCATATGAACTCTTAAAAGCAGAGCTTTCTTCTGGCTGAAGGCAGAAGAAGTCAGATGGCTTTACCATGAGGAAGGTCATATACAAGGAGGACCAGAAAGAGATCTCTAGGTTCTAAGGCTAGTCCCCAGTGATCAGCCAGCAAAGAAACAGGAGGGCGCCTGGGTGACTCAGTGGGTTAAACCCTCTGCCTTCAGCTCAGGTCATGATCTCGGGGGTCCTGGGATCGAGACCTGCATCGGGCTCACTGCTCTGCAGGGGGCCTGCTTCCTCCTCTCTCTCTGCCTGCCTCTCAGCCTACTTGTGATCTCTCTTTCTCTGTCAAATAAATAAATAAAATCTTAAAAAAAAAAAAGAAAGAAACAGGAGCCTCAATCTTGCAAGTGCAAGGGACTGCAGGCAATAACTTGAATGAGATTGGAAGTGGACTCATCCCTGGCATCTCTGGAAAAGAACATAGCCGTGCCAACACGTTGAGTACAGCCTCGTGGTATTCTAAGCTGGGAACCAGGTGAGTTACACAGTAATAGGACTTTGGATGTACAGAGCTGTGAGATAATAAAATGGGTGTTGTTTCAAGCTATTTTAAATATATGGTAATTTATTACTGCGGCAGTGAGAAATAAATACTACACCGCATGTCCATTCTCAGGGAGTTAATGGTTTGATGTGAACCTTCAGACTGTCTCATGTATTGAAACATTTCTGACTGAAAGTCTTAGTAGCACAGTTAACCTTTGTTAACATTATGAAGAAAGCCTTGCTTCGCAAAGCTAGGCTTCTGCTATGATAATACTGAATGTCACAGTTTCCAATTCTGGATTCATCAATTCACATTTTTAACTAGTTCCATCAGTGAGAGTTTTTACTATTGCAAAACTTGAACACTCAGATGAGAACCTGCCTCATTCATGATTGTCTGCCTTGGATGTCCAGAATACAGTGTTTTTTATAAATGAGCATCTTGAGTCATTTTACTTGTATTTGTGAATGTTTTCTGGCTTCCACAGTGATGAAAACTTTCACTTAAGGCCATTAGCTCTTGATCAGGGACAGAGGGACCCACATCGGACTCTTTCTGTTAAGGGCTCCAGTGGCATTGTAAAATTTCATGCAGTAGACTCCAGCTTTATGCACAAATGCAGGCTTTATCGAGGAATACCAAAGTCGATGACTAAAAATACAGGTTTTTTTTGTTGTTGTTGTTTTGTTTTGTCATGAGGTGGGGGAAGTGAATAAAAATAAAGGCGAGCTTACTATAGTCATCCTTAAAGTTTGCTTTCAGCCTTCCCTTTGATTCAAGTGGACAGAGCAAGCTTCTTTGTTAAATTTAGGCAGCATCTCTGTAGTCCTTTAACTAAAGTGGCTATTGACCTGTTTGTTTATCCACCCGTGTTTTGCTACAGGGTTTATCACTACAGGTTAGCACTCAGTGACTGATGGCCTGGACGTCAGACTCCATTTGACCTAATTACAAGAGTAGCTGTAATGGAAATTTAGTTAGTGGAAAGATACAATCTAGGCCTGAGATTCAGCAAATATATCAAAATACTCATCTATCTTAATGGCATTTGTAACTTTTTATTGTATCCTTGTAAATATATCAGAGCATAAAGGGCAGAGTAGGGTAGAAATGCCCAGTCTAAGGGTAACACAGACATATCTGGGCCAGTCTGGTAAACGGATGAGACAAGGCTGTTCGCATGTGCGTTCAGGAACTTCTGGAAGAGAATGCATGCTGAGGGAGGAAGGACTAAAGAGTTAAGACTTTGACCCAATAAAGAATTTTGCACCCAATTCCGATGTTGGTGGTAGGTATTTTCCACCACCAACAAACAATTCTTTGACCAGGCCTGAGTGTCCTGCAATTCAACTCAGTTCTAATGTTGACTACCCAGAGATAGCATCAGATTCCACAAATTAAGGGCTCAGCCCTAAGAGTTTGCTACCTACCCTTTCAGAGGCTGAAAAGGTTATTATTACCTGTCCTCTGACCAACCAACTATAGATTGGAGGTTCCAATATCCTCCTCCTTACATTCAGTTAATTTACTAGCGTAGCTCGCAACACTCAGAGAAACATTCTGCTTACTAGATTACTGGCTCATAATAAAAAGATATAACTCAGGAATAGATGGGAGAGATGCATAGGACAGAGATGCAAGATATTTAAATTTTATTCTCCAATACTTTCTCAAATACTAGTTCTTTAAGGGCAGGATCTATATTATTCATATTTTTATTCTCCATAGTTCCACACAGTGCCTAAACACATTCATATATGTGTACACACACACACACATACACACACACACACACACTTTTTTTAAAAGAAAAAGAATAAAATGCCGTGGACAAATCTCAAATTTAATAACAGTGGGGGACGATGAAATAGGAGAATGAACATAATTTTTGTTAAGAACTTCCTTTGTTCTTGGAGTTGAGTATCTACAAAATGTTTCTCGAAACAACCTGCATTCCCATCATTTTATTTTTTTATTTTTTTTTTTTTATTTTAAAGATTATTTATTTATTTATTTATTTCACAGCGGGAGAGAGATCACAAGGAGGCAGAGAGGCAGGCAGAGAGAGGGGGGGGAAGCAGGCTCCCCGCCGAGCAGAGAGCCCGACGCGGGCCTCGATCCCAGGACCCTGAGATCATGACCTGAGCCGAAAGCAGAGGCTTTAACCCACTGAGCCACCCAGGCGCCCTCCCATCATTTTATTAATGAGGAACCTGAAGTCGGGAGTGGTTCTGAGGTTTTCCACAGTGAGTTAAATTAAAGGTTGAGGAAGTCTTTAGCTCTTTACCTCCTAAGCTAAATATCTAATACAGAGACCATTTGAAGTTTCTTTTCTTCTTACTCTTCTGATAAGCAACATCAACTATGTGCATATGCAAAAAGAAAAAGCCAGTACTAGGCTTCTTATACATATCTTTCTCTAGTATGTAATACTAGTTAAGTTTATTTTAAAGAAGAAAAATGTGATGCTAGGCTTATTAAATATTGGAGGTCTTTTAGAAATGTTTTCATACTGGAAAAATGAGATGGAGGAAGTGAGTGCATTTGATTTTCCCCAATGTGGTCTGATATATGGTTAGTGTCACTGATAGACCCCAGTTCATCATCATCATTATGGTAATGACAATGATGATGGAATAATAGCAATAATGATAATAGATACTATAGAAAGAATCCCAGTCTGAGCCTAATCAGTGTTTACCCATGTATTCAGACATGTCTGGAATGTCTAATGGAGGGGAGGGGCGTCTATTTACATGAGACACCAAGAGTCTCTGGGGAAAGAACACAACCCGAAGAAAGACAAATAGAGTGAACAAAAGTGGCTTAAAGGTGATGGGCCCAGGGAGAAAAGGAAGGTAACTTTGGATGCTACCTGGTACATTATTCTGAGGCTGAGGTGGTTGCAAAGGAGGACGTCACTAGTCTGAGAGGCTGGTGAACGTCTGTTCTCTGAGGGCCAGTGGATGTGCTGGGGGCAGTGGCTCTGGAGCTGGCAGCTCCTGTAGGAATAGGAAATGAAATTCTCCGCAGGAGCCTTCGAGTTGGGAGAGCAGGCACTGGGGGCTTCTGCACAGATTTGGTGAGGATTAGCTGTGGCACAGTCACCTTTAGTTGGTGTCCATAGCAGCAGTGGTGCCCTCAGCTGACATGAGCAGGACAGTTGATACCAAGGTGATGGGCACAGTGAGCTGGAGGAGTGGAGAATGTGGCTGGTGCTCCTGGTGGGGGGCAGGGGAGAGGAAGCACAGCCTGGGACTCCCAGACTCTTCGGGAGGAATTTGAGGGGAAGCAGGGACTCTAAAATTGGAGAGGGGTGGTACGATTAGAGAAATTCTGGCTTTCTGACTCTTAGTGTGATGCTGTTTTTAATCAAGCTGGTGTGGACCTATTGCAGGAAGTCATTATTAGAGAAATCATCACAATCCATTCTATGCCTGTATAGTTTCCATCCAGGAATGTCAAGTGGGCCACTGAAAATGCATTCACCTCAAAAGACCTCAGTCATTAAAATAATTACAGTACAAGTTATGCAAGTTAAAACAACAATCTGATACTTATTCCCCATCAATTCAATAAGTGTGTTTTGAACCTGATGATATTACTGCTTATAATTGTGAAGGATGATCTGTTTGTTGTCCCTAGACATGGTGATGTCTCTCTGGCTCTCTTTGAAGCTCTTGCTTTCCAGGTGAAGCCTGAGTGGATCTCTTGATATAATAATCATAATATAATAATAATAGTAATACCCCAACCTCGAGGTCTAAATCAAAGCCCTTCCTGGATCCATGAGGGTAAATACCATAACATTACAGATAAAAGCAACCATATTCAACCTCTATTTAGGCATGTGTAGAGTGAGAACATGATTTGTATGGTGGAGCAGGCGAGCTTTCCGTTCCACTTGATGTTCCTCAGGTGGCCATCCACTGAATCTGTTGAGCAGCCACCCCAAAACCAGTTTACTAATCTCTGGAGGCACAACGAGCCTTGCATTAGCAGGATCTATGTATGTACTGCCCATGCCGGTGTGTGGTAACAACATGGTCATTTGGGTGTGGTGCCACAGGGTTTCCACGACTTTCTGAGGAACGGTGGCCACTCCAGGGCATGAGTAAGAACATGGTCTTTGCAACCAAACCATCCGGGCTCAGAATCCCAACCCTGCCACGCACGAGCTCCCTGACTTTGGGCAAATGGGCAAATCACTTACTTGTTTTTTTGCTTCAGTTTCCTACTCTAAAATAAAGACATTTATATTACCTACCTCACAACATTGTTATAAAGGTTGAGTGAATTAATATAGATAAAGCTCTTACATCATCACCTGTTTCATTGTAAGCATCTAATAAATGTTATTTTAATCGTTACTCATTGACCAGTTTAGTCTGACTTGATAAAAACCGTGTCTCAGGAAGTGGAAGGTCATTGCAACTCTTAGGAATTTGTGAATATTTTCATGGTGGGGGGCTTCAATTAATGGGTCCGTTCCAACAATTTACAGTTTCTGTGTCTCTTTTTTTCTTCATGAAATTTCTTTTTTTTTTTTTTTAAGATTTTATTTATTTATTTGACAGAGAGAGATTACAAGTAGGCAGAGAGGCAGGCAGAGAGAGAGGAGGAAGCAGGCTCCCCGCTGAGCAGAGAGCCCGATGCGGGCCTCGATCCCAGGACCCTGAGATCATGACCTGAGCTGAAGGCAGAGGCTTTAACCCACTGAGACACCCAGGTGCCCTCTTCATGAAATTTCTAAGAGAAAGAGTAAAATGGCCTAGCTTGGATCAAATGTGCACTCTTAACCTAACCAGATTTAACCAGGATAATTGAACAGAGACATAGAAACTGGGCCCATCCTTGTGGGGCCAGTCTCAGAAAGGTCATGGTAAGCTGATAGCTACCTCATGGTATCTGTTCGAATGAGCCCAGCAACAGACACAGATAATCTGTGTTTCTGCAAATGTGTGGTGTGTGTGGTATGTGCACACATGTGTTGAACTGTCAAACAATACAGACAAGTATCTGTAGCTGACATAAGGTCATTTAATAAAACTGTTGGTCGGACCAAAAACTGGCAGTCTTTCTGAAGAGCAAGTTTTTAATTCCTAGTAATAACCTTATAATATTGTATAATTTTGACCCAGTCATGCTTAATTTTAGAAATTTATCCCTAGGAAAATAATAAAAGATTATTGTAAATATACTGTTATGAAGAAACAATGCCATCAGAACATATTTATAACATTAACATGGAAAGAGCATAAATATTCAACTACAAAGAGTGGTTGAATAGGTGTTGGTACTTCTATGAATGTTTATCCTTAATGGTCATTGAAAATGTTGTAGAAGAACATTTAATAATATGTAAATTTTCTTCACAATATATTAAGTGAAAAGAGAAGTTACAAAGTTGTATGTAGAATGATTCCATTTTTGTTAAAAAAGAATAAAGGATGTTTGCATAGAAGTAAAACTTTAAGGAATGTAACAAACCATTAATAGTGACCATCTTGGAGTAGTGAGAGTACAAATAATCTTTATGTTCTTGTTTTAAATCAGAATTTTCAATTTTTCTTCAATATTTATGTTTTCCTTTTGTAATAAAAAAATGCATAAAGTAATTTAATGTGAATCTGTGGACCACCGATTTGACTGTAAACTTTCTAACAGCCAGCACAAGCAGGAACGTTACCAGGTCCCTGATTCACTATGCCAGTAAAAGGAAAACGAATTAAATTGCCTGGGGGAAGCACAGCTCTTTCTGGCACTAAGACCTATGAGAAATATATCCTATGGGTCCTCTTAAAGAGGTCATTGGGAATGTAAGAAACAATGTATTTGATGGCATCCTTAAAGTAATTGTGGTCCTGAGTTTTATAGGGCTCTCTTTCATATTGTTCCTTTTGTCCCTCTGCATATGCTGACGAGAGATTGCTAAAGCACATTCAGAAAAAAAGCAGTTTAACTAGGAAACCAATATGACACCATCCAATTACATAATTCGCTTATCAGGTGTAATCCAGTAAAGAATTTTGAATAGCTAAAGGAATAAGATGGGCTGCATATCCTTCAATCTTCTCCTGAGGAACAAAGAATTCAAGGTTATTTCCCTGACATGTAGCTGGGCTTTACAATTTAATCTTGTCTGTAACTATGTATAGCTTTTTCCTCTGTCAGTAAGCTGAACAAAATCTATGAAAAGAGGGACAGCTGTTACCTCTTTGTGAGAGTTAGGAGCCTAATAGGGAGACATGCCTAACTGGAGGCCCTGGTCAAGATAACTCACATGGTCAAGATGATCCACAGAATGTAGACGTTGAACCACTTTAGCTTATAGACAAATAGAAAAGCAAATCATGCCTAAATATTTTTCATAAAACAGTGCCACAGTACATGTGGCCTAGAAATTTTTATAAGAAGTACAGCCAAATAATCACCTCATCTGTTAAGACTTAACAGAACCAAATGATAATAGAATCCACAGGATATTGACATGAGTAATAGAATTTATTGGCACATAGTCCAAGATGAACCGAATGAGTTAAATCACTTAATTTTGAGTCAGTCAGATAACAGAGGACATTTATCAAAAAGGATTACTTGTTTCAAAATGCTTTTTTAATGGTTCTTCTTTTTGGTATTAGTTACTTGTCATGGCAGCCATTAAGGTAACTCCCAGTTCCTTCACTGTGTTATCTACAGTGAAGAGAACACTTATCTCTTGATGACCTGGTAGTGATGGTGAAAGAGATATATATTATGACCATGGGGGAATCATCACATGGTGTATTTCCCCCTCGCCCTTTTTCTGCCATTCAGAAACAGATTTATATCACACAGGGAGTTCCATGCTATATCCTGACCAAAAAGATTACCCTCCCAATGTAGTGGGGTTTAGACTCTTTCTCATCTCCAGATCAGCTTTAAAAAAGGCAGAGCAAACGTGCCTGCTGATTTCGCCCATGGTCAAGGAAATGTAATGAAAATGTGGTATCATTCCTCAGGAGTGGGTTTTCTTGTTCGTATTCTCTGTCTGTCTTCGCTGCTTATCAATTAAGTATTATAATTGTTTCTGTTACAAAAATAAAAATGCTTGCAGTATTGATTGATTGAGCATATGAACCATGGACTACAGCAGTGCTTGGGAACTCAGTGAATTTCTCCATGATAAATATGGCTGAAATGCTTAAGTGTTACCAGGTGTATTAAAAATCCAGATGTTGGACAAGGCAGTCTGGCACAGGACAGTCAGAAGCCCCTTGATCATATGGGGAGTTTCATATTTTCTGTCAGTTTCACTTAAAATTTCTTCGCAGAGAGTGTGAGAGCTGGTACATACACATTTAAGTTGTAATTTGGCAAATGATAGTTATTTAAATATATGGGTATAAGCTTCCTATCATATCACCTATTGAGACTTGCTTGGATTACTGCAAACAGCTACTAATTGGCCTCCCTGTTCCCTGTCCTGCTCTCTTGCAACCCAATCTGTGCACTAAAGCCAGAGGGATTGTTTGAAAATGCGGATTATGGTTATCTTGCAGGGGCTTGCTTATTGTTCTTAGGCTAACATCTGAACTCTTCACACGTAAAAGACCTGTCATGACCTTGCTTCTGCTTACCTGTCAGCCTCACCTCTGAGTTTAGGTGCTACCCCACCTAGCCTCCAACCCCTCTCATGATGCTTTGAAACTGTCTATCCCCTGGTATTTTTATGACCTATTTCTCTACCTGTGGCCATCACCACCACCCAGGCTCTTCTCTTGGCTAAATGCTTGAATATTAGTCTTCATCAGAGTTCCCTGATCCTGAAGTCTAGGTTAGGAGCCCTTCCACCAGCGCAGGAGCCCTCTGCCCGCTGTGGAACTATGGTCATTGCATTTCCGGTAGTTCCCTCTGTCTAGATGAAGTTCCTTCCTTGAGGATAGATACTAAGGCAATTTTATTGGATTAGTTTTCCAGTACCTACTTCGGTGCCTGGCATATATTTGTGGCCAATTCGATGACTTACTGGATGGATATTTGGCACAAAGCTGTCTGAAGCACAAAGAAAAACAAGACACTTTTCTTGGCCACAGAAACTTGATGTAAGACATGTATACATGTCAGATAGTATAGTGTAGAAAGGGATTGTGCAACAGAGTGCTCTGGGAATTCAGAGAAGGGAGAAGGTGTGACCATGACATTAGAAAGGGCTTCCAGGCAAAGGAGAGTTTCGAATTGGTTTTTGGATGACTTAACCTATTTTGAATGGGGAGGGGATACACTTGAGGACATAGGAAATGAACATAAGGCAGAGGGCTAGAGAAAGCAGCAGTGTTTGGAGAGAAATGGCATATAGTTCAGTCTAACTGGAATTTAGAGTGGATAAAGGGATTATTGGAGAATATGCTGGAAACGCAGGTCACGCCAGATTCTGCAAGCCAAGAAAGCCAGCTTACAGAAAACACAGACTGCGAGAAGAATTGGTAGCTCTTAAAAGATTAAGAGGACGATAACAGAATTTTATTGTGTTGTGCCCTTCACCATCGCTTTTAGGTATGTGTGTGGGTATAACAAGCACCATTCTTGTTATTTTAAGAGGAAGATTTTTAAAATGTTTATTATGGGAGGCACTTGGGTGGTTCAGTCAGTTAAGCATCTGCCTTTGGCTCAGGCCATGATCCCAAGGTCCTGGGATCAGTCACACATTGGGCTTCCTATTCGGTGAGGAGTCTGCTTCTGCTTCTCCTTCTCCCTCTGCCCTTCCCTCCCCTTGCTTGTGCTCTCTCTCTCTCTCTCAAATAAATAAAATCTTAAAAGTTATTATGGAACTGATTGCAAACATGAAGTTTCATATTTCTGCTGGGGCCATACCTTGTATATTGGTGACCCTTGGTGCATTTTAAATAAGGCCATCCAAAATGCTCTCTAGACTGAGGTGGGATATAAGCAAATAAAATATTTCAATTGTATGATTAATGAATAATAAACGTAAGCATAGCTAGAAAGTTTGTGTGGACAGTTTTTCATAGTTAATCATTTTCATTGATGTTCTGGCTGTTGAGCTTCTCTGTCTCACTCTAATACAGCCAGCTTCTTATTAGAGACCTGCTATGAGTTTGAAACTCTTCATCAAAAGACAGCTGCAGGGTGGAAAGTTTGGATAACATCCAGAGAAAAGCAATAAAAATGATGAATAGTTTGGAAAGTAAGACCTCAGAGGGATGTCTAAAGATGTTGAGAATCTTGATCAATAGTGAAAGCACAGCTTACATGTCTTGAAATCACACTGTAGGTGCTTTTTTCTTCATCTTCACAGTGAATACATGGAGAAGACAGCCTAGGTTGCAGCAAGCAAATTCATATTGGACCAAAGATGGAAAAATATGCACAAATGCTAACATTGGCTTAATACTCAGAGGTAAGATTGAAGGTATGGACTGTTAATTTATAATAGAGTCGTGGTTGCCAGGGGCTGGGGGAGGGGGCACTGGGGAGATGTCAGTCAAAGCATACAAACTTCCAACTATACCATGAATAAGTTTTGAAGATGGAGTGCACAGCATAGTGATTACAGTCAACAATACTGTGTTATATCCTTCAATGTTACTAAGAGAGTAGATCCTGACTCTTCTCACCACAAAAAAGAAGTGGTAGTTATGTCATGGGATGGAGATGTTAGGAAGCCATGGTGGAAGCCATTTTGCCGTATGTAAGTATGACAAATCAATGGGTTGTACACTTTAAACTTCCATATGTTACATGTCAGTGATATCTCCATAAAACTGGGGGGACAAAAAAGTACAGAGTAGACCCCTGTGAGGGGTGTTTTGTTTTAGACAAGGTAATAAAGAACCTCTCCATTGCCACTGACTCTTCTGTCAGGATTTGTTGCAGTGGCAGTTGTTACCATTATATAGTAACATGGGTCTCTTACACATTGGCTGTGTGTCACAGTTTGGTTTCTTTGAAAGCAGATGCCAAGGCAGTTAGAAGTGCAAGATATTTACTGGGGAGTAAGCCTATGAATGGGAATGAGAGCGAGCAGGACTGGGCAGGGGTGCTGTTAGTCTGGCGTGCCCACCTGGCCAAGACTCTGCCTGCCCAGCGGGAGCTCAGGAGCACAGCTTGCCCATTGGAGGGATGCCGCTTTGGGTGGCCAGGCCCTTGTATTTATGCTTTTGTTCAGCCATTGACTGGAGGCTGCTGTGACAGGAACATGTTCTTGGCTACCACTGTCTGGCTCACTCATTGGCCTGGGGCCACCCCACAAATGGTGTGACCTCAGCTGGAAAGCTGACGGAGACCCTGAAGGACTAACAGCTGGGGGTTGTGTGCGAACCATACTTTTCACAGGTGAGCAGCGAGCCCTTTTTGGAAGGGGGATCAGAGGGGCACATCTCTGTTTCTGCCACATCATGAAGAGCACAATTCTCTCTTGGATTAAAATTAAATAAATATGAACTAGCCAGCTTTCTATGTGTAAATGCAATCTGCAAGTTGCTACTAAAATTTTCATTTTTTGGAGGGGGAGGGGGCCCATAGAGTTACATGTAGCCAAACACACCTAAGTATGGTCTGTCAGATTTACCTAATTAAAGATCACAGCCCAAGAATAGCAGTAGGTATTCAAAATCAGACATTTCGCCCATATTATTTATAACTTGCACAGCAACCTTGCACGATAGGCACTATGATTCAGGTTTCAGTTGAGAAAGCTGTGGGTCGCCTTGTTCAGGAGATTTTTTGTTCTAAGTCATCCAACTAGGACATCCTTCCATGCAACTAGGAGCTGAGATGTTTATATTATTCTGAAGGCACTTTGCATTATACCAGGGTGGCTGATGTGAAAAATTGCAGAAACGGGTGCCTGGGTGGCTCAGTGGGTTAAAGCCTCTGCTTTAGGCTCAGGTCATGATCTCAGCATCCTGGGATCGAGGCCCGCATCGGGCTCTCTGCTCAGCAGGGAGCCTGCTTCCTCCTCTCCCTGTCTCTCTGCCTGCCTCTCTGCCTACTTGTGACCTCTCTCTGTGTCAAATAAATAAATAAAATCTTTAAAAAAAAATGTCATAGTCAAAACATAAAGTTCAGTAGACTATGATATCAACTATAAGGAATTTTTGAATACAAAAAATAATCCCCCTACCTGTATAATTTTCAGTATTTTATACGCAACAACATATGGTAAGCATTTCAGTAATTGTTCTCTAATTTTTTAACTGCTGAAGTTGATTTATCTCTTTTATTTAGAGATCATTAGAATCAGCTGTGTGACCAGATATCTACTTCAAAGTCTAGAAAAGTGATACTATACTTGTTTAGATATTTACCAATGAGAAAATTCAACATCATGGGCGCCTGGGTGGCTCAGTGGGTTAAAGCTTCTGCCTTCGGCTCAGGTCATGATCTCAGGGTCCTGGGATCGAGGCCCGCATTGGGCTTCCTGCTCAGTGGGGAGCCTGCTTCCTCCTCTCTCTCTGCCTGCCTCTCTGCCTACTTGTGATCTCTCTCTCTCTCTCTCTCTCTCTCTCTCTGTCAAGTAAGTAAATAAATCTTAAAAAAAAAAGAAAATTCAACATTAGGGCACATCATCGGCTTACACTTGGTTCTTTCTAAATTGAGTATGTTAGGTCAGAGAGACAATCAGATATGAGGGCCAACAATCACTTATGTGGTTATCTTCCTTGTGTTTCTCTTTGCCCCATGTAATTCCAAAATTTCACTACTGAAAATATAAGAAGTGGAAAATAGGATGTCTTTTGCCTGGATGGAGGCATTTTGAGAACTCCCTTGGAGTTCAACTGTGTGTTTAACATTGCTTTCTGATATTCATCCATCTGTCCGCCCATCCATTCACAGTGAACTCGCAAATCTCACTCATGTTATCTGTGAAGTTCAGAATGCAGACAGTCACCATGACATAGAAATGGGCCAGCACAGGAGTTACTAAAAGTGGGAGTCCTCTTGTGTCTCATCTGCTGTGCTTTGGAGATGACCTTAAGCTTGGCAGCACATGACTCTCCAGCTGCTGCCACAGAAATGGCAGTGAAACCAGAGATACCTAGTCTGGGAGGATCTTTTCATAAAAGAGAATATTCTACATATTGTGATGTGACTGCTGTCATTTAGGCTGTGCTCTGATAAATAGTGTTGAATATTTTGAGAAAAAACAAGCGTTGATGCTGGATCTGCTGGAAAACAAAAACAAGAATGCCACTTGAAGGTTAAAAATAAAAGTTTTACAGTAGCTTCAGGTACTTTCATGGAAGTGCTTGAGGAACTACAGGGTAAAGATCAGTAGACCCCAGGGCCTAGTGGAATCCATTACTATTTGGATGAGCCTGATTAACATATTTGTAGTCTGGAGCATTGACCCGCAACCGCGTGAGGTGTAGCCATGGAAAGAAAATATGCCAAGAGATTTGTCATGCATGATCTGATGGGTACTTGAAGGAAAGAAAAGGGTGATTTCCAGGTGATCCTGTGAGCTTGAGACCATGTAGCTATGCTGAAGAGTGCTGATAGTGCCTGCTTCCAGAATAATACAGCCCATTGGACAAGGGGCGCTTGCAGAAACTGTGGTGAAAAGTTGGCACAAGGATAAGTTCTCCATAGGTTCTCTTCCCATTCTACCTAGTTTGCCTACAGGTGACTAATGAATTGGCTATGGGAATGGTGGGCTCTCCTCTCTCCTGGACAGTATGTTTGGCTCGGAGAGGGACCCTTTCACTCAGTAATTCAAGAGGGATGGTTTACCTTCTCCTTTCCCTGTGACTACAAACTCCCCTCCTTTTAATAAACTTACTCTTTGACTTTCTTTCTCCCTTTCCTCCAGGCCCAGTCTTCTCTAGACTCTTCATGGGAAAAAGCCAATTCTGCATCTTTGGCTCCCACAGGTATTGCAGTAACTTCCTAATTTCCTTTCCTGCCTCTCCCATACTCTCTTTTGTGCAGATATGAATTTCTGACCTTGGTGAGGCAAGGCTCTGTTGAAGTCTTTTTCATTGGAAGAGTAGGTCTTTGTTATAGAGAATCTTCTGGGTGTATTTCAAAACAGTTACCTTTGTGCTTCCCATGCCAGAGCTGTGAGGGGATCTTTCTTGGTTCTTTCCTGTGAGAATCTGGGAGAACTTGGAGGGTAAAGTCAACAAAGTCTAAGAGTCTCTCTAAGTCACTAGAGCTATTGACTGTCATGCTAGTCTACATTCTGTTTCTGTCAATTTGTCAAAATTACCATTCAGGTGGTCTTATCAGGTTATGGCTTTAGCAGCTTCTGCTCCAGGTAAGTAGAACTTGACTGTGATCACTATATTCTCCTGTGTCTCCACATTTCAGGGTGGCCCTTTGCCTTGTAACCTCAGTTCTCTGACAGGTCCAGGAAAATTATTGATTTTAAGTTTGTTTCACTTTTTTCATGTGGTAAGGATAGGAGTGATAATTTCTCTTTACATGGTAATACTGAGACCAGAAGT
Source organism: Ailurus styani (assembly GCA_002007465.1). Classification (NCBI taxonomy): domain Eukaryota; kingdom Metazoa; phylum Chordata; class Mammalia; order Carnivora; family Ailuridae; genus Ailurus; species Ailurus styani. Next base: position 216,236 of record LNAC01000138.1, on the reverse strand, counting down.
CTATCCATAGCTTATTTTGAACACAGCAGTCCATGAAATTCCCATAATGTGTAAGACAAGTCAGGTTGCTCCTATCTTGGAGTAAAAGCCTATCTTGGAGTAAAAGCCAAAGCCCTTTCATTGGCCCACAAGGCTTCCATGATCTGTACACTGTCTTGTGTACTCATTGGCCACTTCTCTTATTTTCTTCTTCCCATCTCTCCTTCAACCGCCTTGGTCTCCTAGCTGTCTCTTAAACAGGCTCCCATCCCAGGGCCTTTGCACTTGCCTGGAATGATTCTTTCCCCTAGATTGTCCACTGTCCCTGAACAAAAGTCACAGATACCTTGTGATGACTTCCCTGACCACCCTATTTAATGTAACAACCCCACAGTCCTCTCTTACACCCTCATTTCCTTATCCCTTCCCAGCCTTATTTCCGTAGCACTTTGCACCACATGACATACTTCATATAGTATTTTTCTAATTTTTTATGTTTATTGTTTTTCTATTCTACCAGATAGTAAGTTCCACGCAAGCAGGGATTTTTGCTTGTTTTATTCCTTGCATTATAGACCAGTGATAAGATGAAATTATTTTTTTAAAGATTTTATTTATTTATTTGACAGAGACAGACACAGTGAGAGAGGGAATACAAGCAGGGGACGTGGGAGAGGGAGAGGGAGTAGCAGACTCCCTGCTGAGCAGAGAGCCTGATGTGGGGGTCGATCCCAGGACCCTGGGATCATGACCTGAGCCAAAGACAGATGCTTAACAATTGAGCCACCCAGGCACCCCAAAATGAAATTGTTAATTCGGGATTATCAGTTGATGTTAAAACCATCAAGTGAATGTATGATGGTGAATGAAACACTTGTACAATGCCAAAGTAACACTACACAAATTAGTTCCATGTTGCAAAGGGGAAAATGTTAACTATTAAATAGAGAAATCAAACTGTCATTACTCTCATTCGGTGGTTAAGCTTAGTATCATTAATGGTGGGTCAACCAGATGTTCTGTGTTTTCTTAGGTGTTGCATAATGAAGTTGGTAATATCACTTATACATTATCTAGCCAGATATGCCTAACTTGAATCCATAGAGCCTTTAGATGTAGCTCTTAGTTTATGAAGTAAGGAACAAGCTAAAATTCATGATGAAGAAACTGGACAAATTTAGAATGTGGTGTATCCTGTAAGGTAACAGTTCAGGATTGTTAAAGGATCTGTTTTAAATGAAGAGACATAAAGAATAAAATAGGTTCAGTGTATGGGCTTGGATTGGCTATGATTTGTGCAAATCAATCTTAAAAGGCATATTTAGGTCCATGAGGAGAATCTAAATTCTAGTATTAGATGAGAGGAACATTTTTTGAAATAAAATGATGAATGTGAACTGGAAAAATTAGTTTTCAAGGAGATATGTAGATTATGATCTCTTTTAGGTAAAAAAATAAAGTGTTGTACAGGTCAGTGTATTAAAAAGAAGTATTATGCAGACTAAAAAAATCAGGCATTTAGCATATAGATTTCTTTGAATTTTTGTTTCTGGTTGGAAGGAAGGAAAATTGCCCTAGGGAACAATTAAGAGAGGAGAGGGACTAAACTGCTTCGTATTTCAAGATCTATATCTGCCACACACATAATGTTAAAATGTTTGTTATGGTCAGTTTGAATAGCTGTAGGCACAGAATGTTTTATAATTGTGTGCCTTTAAATACTCAAAATTTCTGGATTTGTTTAATTCAAATTGACCTCCCTCTAATTAATACAAATTCATGAGTTTTATTAAATTATATCAAACCTAGCCCCATTTGTTCATTATTTAAGTGTTTCAGAAAGTCTGGAAATTTCTCCTGTAATCTGGTTTTTAATTTATAGACTCTACCTTGAAAGACAGAATCTCAGTTATTTGGTCTTGAGTTTCAGACTCTTTAGAGAATTTTTTTTCTTCCCTCCTCCATTCCTGCCTTCCTCTTTCTCTTTGTTTTCTCCTCTTACTTTCCTTCCTCCCTTCTCTCCCTTCTGTCTCCTTCCTCTTTTCTCTCTTTCTTTCCACCACCTGCTAACACCATATTCATTTTAGATTTTTTTTAAGAAAAAATTTAAGGGTTTTTCCTAACAAAGCTCTGATTTCATTTTTGTCTGTCCTTTTTCATAGAAAGCCACTATTTTGTTTTGTTACTTTTATTATGTGCATGATTTTGTACTTTTTATAAAAATACAAACGGAATGTTTTATGGTTCAGTAAAGCATAAATTACCATAAATTGTCTCTATAAAGAATATGTCATATTTTGCATATTTTTGGACTTTATATATATCATGCTGTTCTAGGGCTTTGCAACTTTCTTTTTTGGTCAACATTGTGTTTTTGAGATTATTTTTCTACAAGTAGGTAGATTTAGTCTGTTTTTTTAGCTGCTGCAGAGTGTCACATTTTATGAGTAGATCAAAATATACCTATTAAAATTTAAATATATTTGAGTTCCTCTTGTTTTGTCTTCAAAAGTATGCTGAAATTAACCTTTTTTTTTCATGTCTCACTTGGATATATGCATGTTAGAGAGTTTCTCTAAGATACATACACAGAGGCAGAAATGGTTGGTGTTAGGCAGTGTGCATCTCAACTTTACTAGACAGTACTAAGTTGTGTTCCAAAGTGGTCATTACAGTTCCATCAACATTAAATGGGAATTCCTTTTGTATCACGTCTGGTCAACAATAGGTATTTCCTGACTTTAAAAATTAGTTAATTTAAGGGTGCCTGGGTGGCTCAGTTGATTGAGAATCTGACTCTTGATTTCAGCTAAGGTCATGATCTCAGGGTTGTAAGATCGAGCCCTGCATTAGGCTCCCCATTCAGTGTGGAGTCTGCTTGAGATTTTTTCTCCCTCCCCCACTTGCATTCTTTTTCTCTCTAAAATAAATAAATAAAATCTTTTTAAAAATTAGCCAATTTCATAAATGTGAAACGCTATCTCATTGTTTTAATCTTTTTTTCCTTATTACTAGTAAGATTAAAAATCTCTTCATATACTAAATGGCCATTGAGTTTCCTGTTTTGTGAATTGCCCATTTTTCTGTTGGGTTATTGATTTTTATTTCTTCTTTTTATGTTCTGAATACTAATTCTTTTGTTAGTTATATGTGTTGCAAATATTTTTATCAGTCTGTGGCTTGTTTTTTTCACTATTTGTGTTGTGTTTATTGTAAAAAAAAAGCCTGTTTTAATATAGTAAATTCGTTAATTTTTCATCATGCCATTTGTGCTTTTCTGTTTTTTATTTAAGAACTCCTTTCATACTTTAACATCATTCAGTCTCTGTTCTTTTCTTTTTTTTTAAGATTTTATTTTATTTTTTTAAACAATTTTATTTATTTATTTGAGAGAGAGAGGAAGAGAGTGTGTGAACAGGGGAAGCAGCAGGCAAAAGGAGAAGCAGACTCCCTGCTGAGCAAGGAGCCTGATGTCTGACTCTAGCCAGGACCCTGGGATCATGACCCAAGCTGAAGGCAGACGCTTAACTGACTGAACCACCCAAGATTTTATTTTTAGGTAATCTCCACACCCAGCATGGGGCTTGAACCCACAACCCAGAGATCAGAGTCAAACGCTCCATCAGCTGAGCCACCAGGTTCCCCTCCTTTATTTCCTTCAAAATGTTTAAGGTTTTGCTTATTCTGGAATTTTTTTTTAATCTTCCTGGAATATTTTTAATGTTTATATAGTATAAAATAAGGAATTGCATGGATATCTTATTTTCCAATCACTGCTAACTTATTAGTGCTTTCTTAGTCCATTGTAATTACATATCTATCATATCAAGTATCTGCACATGTGGTTGTGTTCTACTTTTATTGAGCTATTTATCACCCTTTCTCATTTCTTGGACTTATGAATGGGATTATTTTTCTATATTACTACACTGTCTAATTAGTTATTCCTGGTACATAGACCAGTTTTTGTATGATGGGCTCATATTTGCCAATCTTGCTGAATCTTCCATTAATGGATTGTTACTGACTTGAATCAAAGAGGCCTAGCTCCTACTCTTAACTTTATCATTAACAAGTTCTGTGACCTTGAGGAAGTTACTGGTGTCACGAAATTTCAATGTTCTCTTTGGAAAGGGGCAGGCCATAATATCTAACTCATGACATTGGGTTGTTGTGAAGGGTAAATAAGAAAATGGATGTAAATAGCCTAATGTACTAATCACACACACACACACACACACACACACACACACACACACACACACACACACACACACACACACACACTGAAGACCCTTCTTGCCATCCAAAGCTCCAGGTTGTACAGGTTACTAGGATATTTCTTTAGTTATGATTTCACAAGCTTCATTTATTTTTTCTTCTTGAATAAGAACATACTTCCTCTTTTATTAAAGAAATCCAAAACATTAGACTGGGGGAAACTCTTCTGGGGGACACAACCACTGGGAGGACACAAAATTATCTCTTGATTTCAGGTAAGATACATGTGCTTTACATGATTCATTATAGATCTTAAAGCTGTCAGAGGAAAAATGGCCATTACAATTATGTGGCTTTCAAGTATTTTCCAAAAGAGCCATATCTGTCATCAGTTATGAAAGCTGACCAAATGCGCATGATGACAGACAGACAGCTGGTTCTCATTCATATTAAGTTCCTCTCAAGCAAAAGGAATGTTAAGGCAATCTGGCCTCATATTATGTTGATTCCAAAGTAATTACATTTGTTATTTCCTGGCGATGCAGTAAATCAAGCTGTGGCAAGTAGGTGGATATTTCACAGAAGTAATTTCGGAGACCATTAAATACGATCACGTGGTATGTTGAACCCTCTTCTGCCTCAAGACAAATTATGTCCAGTCCAGGTGTGGGGGAAGGGAGAGAGTGAGAAGCAAACTTATTTCCTTGAAAAGATGGGAAACGCATGGTTTTCCACATGCAGATGCAGAATTTGTAAGAAACAAAGGAGTTCAGTTAAGGCATGTGTGGGTCAAAGGAATGGACAAAATGCCCCTGTGCGAGAGATTTGCTGTCTCTCTGTTCTCACCCCAAAAGCTGCCAAGTCCAGCTGCTTCCCAGGCAGTCGTGTACCCCCCCAAACACACCTGCTATCCCAGCACTTTACTCTGGTGTATGCTGACCATTAATGAATGTCTGCTGCACAAGGGTTTATGACCCTTCTGATTTCATTATAGTTAGAAACTCTCTAGAGCTCACTCCCATTCACATAAAGGCCAAATGCTTTTAGAATCCTTTAATAAACCGATGGCCTAAAGGCTAAATTCAGGAAGGAATCTAATATAGGCACTAAATGATCATTTTGTTGTCTAAAAGTCTCTGTTCAAAATGGACATAATTCTTCTTTTAGCCTGTGATCTGACCTCGCTTTAATACCAGCTTCCTAAAGTGTTATCACAATGCAAGAATAAAGAAAGCAAAACTGAATCGACTTTAAAGGGCACCCTCACCTTACAGATTTGCCTAAGGAGTAAAATTAAGACTTGTTGACTCTAACATTTCTTCCTGTAGACATTAGAGATTTAGCTGTCAATTGCTCAATGCATTTTAAAGAATTGGGGAATAAAAAATCTGGAATGCTTTAGAGGAACACTGCCTGGAGGCCTTAGAAAAAGATGACCTCTGGAAGACCTACCCAGCTCTACACCATTCCTTGGGAGAGCACACAAAATGTATCCGTGTGTACAGCGAGCGGCAAAGGGAGGCATGGCTCTTGACCCATTAAGGGTAGGTTAGTTTCAGCTGCCATGAAATAATTCAATCCAGTGGTGAAGATTTTTCACTTTGAAACTCTTCAGAGAAATTGGGTCCTTCTCATTGTTCTCATCTTTGTTTAACTTGGCCAGTGTTTGTCAGTCATTTAGCTTATAGCCCGTTGAATTTCATTCAGGGAATCTGAAATCAGAAGTGACATAAACATATGGGGCATGGAGAGGAGGGAGTGAGGGAGAGAGGGAATGGGAATTACCAGTCAAATGGAAAAAAAAAAGATTTTTTTTTGCTTGGTTTTGTTTCTTTCTCCCCAGATTCAGTTACTTCATCTACACGTTATATTTCAAAAATGACCAGAGACAGCTTATTAAGGGAAGTGGGGTTTGGTTACTTATTTTGGGGAACATTTGCAATTCCAGAATATTCACTAAGTAAAATTAGGTCTTTAAAAAAGATTTTATTTATTTATTTGCGAGAGAGAGAGAGAAAGAGCATGCATGCACGAGCAGTGGGGAGGGGCAGAGGGAGATGCAGACTCCTCATTGATCGGGGAGCCTGATGGGGGACTCGATCCCAGGACCCTGGGATCATGACCTGAACCAAAGGCAGACACTTAATCAACTGAGCCATCCACACCCAAAATTAGTTTGTTTTTTTTAAGTAAGATTGGTTATGTAAACGGAGAGAAAAATAAATACATAAATATCTATGTACAGTACAATACATAAGACAGTATCACCTTTAGCAGATCCAGAATACAGATAATATGGGAAGTTCTGAGAAAAGCAGAATAGAGGATCCTACACAAATTGGCATGGAATGGTGGGTGATAAATTGTCACTATATGTTTCTTTATTTACTCTTTTCTTTCCTCTACTTTGTATAAAGATGTCACAAACATCTCAGTCCACGGTGAGGGTGCTAACATTCTGCTCTGTGGAGCTTACAGTACCAGCCGTGCGTAGGCTGGGTTCTGTGTGCTCATATCCCCCGTCTGGGGAGCATCACACTCACTGTGCCGGGAGCCTCAGCTGCTTGGGGGTTTAGACTCTCATGCTAGTTTTCCCACTAACCATCTGTGTGACCCTGGAGACCTCACCTCAGTTTCTGCACTTCAGTTTCTTCACTTTAGTTTCTGCACTCACTTGGTACAAAGTGGATTTGCACTATAGTTTCATTAATTGATTAAGGAGTGTGGGTTTGAACAGGGACTTGGAGACTTAAGGCTCCCCCTGCTCCATTTAATAGTTCTGGTCACCATTTTTCACTCAGAAAAATCAATGGATTTTTACTGTTGTGGCTAACAAGATGGCATATCAATTGGCACACTTAGCTTTTCTAGATCTGTGGAGAAAGATGCACTTGAATATTAGTATGAAATTCCTGAAATTATTTGTTTCAGCCTTGGGATTTTAAACTATGATGATTTTGCACACTTTTCAAAATGATTTAAATAATTGCACCCCTTTGTCTAGAATAATGTAACCTTCCACCAAGGCGTATGGCCCCGGGGGAACACAGTACAAGTTAGATTTCAGACCCATTCATCCTCCTCAGCCAGGAAACACCACTGTGTAGCACACTTGTAAACAATATGTAGGGGGCAAAGACGTATCATGTACATGACAATTCCAAGGCACGCATAAACCTTACATGATCTGGGAAGTGATTGTGTCCTCTTACACAAAAAATTCAAATGCAAAATGAAACTAATAATGCAAGCTGAAGGCAATAATAAGACCATGGCAGAGTTGACACTTCTGCTCTCAGTAGGAGCTCTTTGCCAGCCACATTAAGAGGGTCTAACAAGAAGTCAGTAAAAATTCACAAATATCAATGCAACTATTTTAAAATATGGGTTTAACTCAACTATAGTTAACAGCATTTCAAACTAAGTGTATACTGTGTGTTAGGATATTAGTCAATGATAGTATGGAGGTATGAAAGTTTGCAAGACATTTATCAGTATTTTATGTTTATTATATCATTTAAATGCTTTTAAAAATTATTGCATCTAGAACATCTTTTTAGAGTAGGTTTATGCCGCATACATACATAAAATTCATATTTACATAACCAACACTTACTGGGATGCATCCCCCAATTTTTCTTTATTGATGGTGATATTTTAAAAAGTTTAGAGACCAATGGAAACCATAAAAAGAAGTAAACTTACAGGTATATTTATCTATCAACTTTGTCAGACGGAAAACTGGCACACTTTTATGCCTAGAATTTCTTCTCATTTAAAAAATTACATTGACTTGATTCCAGTCTGTTTGGCAAAAGTTCCCTGGTGGATCACTGCAAAGGCAGCAAAGCATTAGCATGTTTGGCTTTGTTATTTATGTGACAACAAGTGTGCTTTTTTGGTTGTGTCGATATAGAGTCTGCATGTGAATAGTTGAGTAATCTGTGGGACAAAACATTTATAACCCCAGGAGACTGATTTGATGCCTGAAGAAAATACCATAGCTGAGTTGTGTGATGAAAGCCATTCTGGACCTATGTTGTGTTAATAGAGAGGATAATTTTTCTCAACAGCGAACTGTGGATAATCAATCACATTGAATCTGGGTTTCTCACTGTACCATTCTATTATCCAAGCTTATAGATTTGCTAGGGTCCTTACTTACCCAGACATTCTCCCACTGGTTACCCTTCTGCCCATTTCACTGCTCATTAATGCATCCATCAAAGAGTGAACCAGGGCAGGGATGGGAGTTTTATGTGGTGGCTTTATTTCCCTGTTGTTTACATTGGCATGAAAGTTTAGAGTTATACGTGAATTTTCTTTATCCACATGGATTTTGACTTCACAGCCTTGGATAATCAACCACCAATCAAACCTACTTTCAAAATGATCATCTTAAAACTAAAATAAGCTTTTCTGGTCATGCTTAGATGGTCATAGCTGTAAAACCATTTGTGAGAAAACCTGGAATTTTGATAGACTTTATAATAAATTTATGCACTTCTTTGAAACTGGAAAGGCAGCAAAGCCAGGATAGATAATGAAAATTTTTTTACACGAAACAGCCTGAAGTTAATTGAGAAGATAGCATTCAACTTGTAGTTATGCCCCTCCCTAAAATCTGCAGTTTGGAGAGCACCTGGGTGGTTCAGTCAGTTAATCGTCCAACTTTGATTTTGGCTTAGGTCATGATCTCAGGGTCATGAGATCAAGCCCTGTGTCGGGCTCTGTGCTGGGCGTGAAGTACGCTTCAGATTCTCTCTCTCTCTCTCTCTCTCTCTCTCTCTCTCTCTCTCTCTCTCTCTCTCTCTTTCGGTGCCCCCCTTCCCCTCATGCATTCTCTCTCTCTAAAGAAACAAAAAAAGAATCATGGAGTTAGAAGGGAACTTAAAGAATATCATATCATCTTTCCTCCTCTCTGAAATTGCGGTTTTCTGAAATCTATAGTAAAAGTTTCCTTTTTCAAAGGGAGTGTTAACTCTCTTAACACAGGATTGCCCTGTACAACTTCCCTGAGAGATTTCTTTTTTGCCCATTCTAGATGACCATATCTTCTGGACTGTTTCAGGTGATGGGGAGCTTTCTACATCCTAAAGTGGATCACTAGCACCTTAGATTGTTCAAGTCTAGATTTGATCTTCAGCTGGTTGACTCCTTCCCTTATCACATCCATGACTGGCTCTATTATTCTTTAGTCTTAAGGAATCTGTTCTTTGGCTTTGCTAAACCTCTAGGTTTATCATCTTTTCATTTTTCTCAGTTTAAGAGTCATCTTTGGCTTCATACACTTCTCTGCTTAGTCAGGATCCCATAGTCCATCACCTCAGTTTCTCTCTTAACAGCAAGTTCAACTTCCCTGGTTTCTATTCTGAGTGTATCCTGCATTTGGCCGTGTTCAGTCCCATTGAATAATCAGACCTTTGCTATCAGAGAAACATGTTCACTCATAGGCCCGAATAAAACCGGGCTCTTCTGTCCAACATGCAAAACAGCACTTTGCCTCCATGTCCCTGGAGACTCACAGTACACCTCTGAGACCTTTGTCAACTTGTGACATATTTGTAAGGTGTATCCTCTCTCCAAGAACCATCAACAGATCGTACTCACTGCAATCTGTTGATGGTTCTTGGGAGAGGTTGCAGTACCTGCTTGAACTGGGCAGTGGGAAAGGAGCAGTGGAGGTTTGGGTGGAACAATGAAGGCAGCAGCACATTTAAAGAAAATACATGACTGAGTCATCCTGAGACTCTTTACAGAATAGCTTGCTTAAATGTAGGTCACCTAACAGACTATATTTCTTATCTATCTAAATTCCAAAAAAGAGGGCACCTGGGTGGCTCAGTGGGTTAAAGCCTCTGCCTTCAGCTCAGGTCATGATCTCTGGGTCCTGGGATCGAGGCCCGAATAGGGCTCTCTGCTCAGCAGGGAGCCTGCTTCCTCCTCTCTCTGCCTGCCTCTGCCTACTTGTGAGCTCTCTCTCTCTGTCAAATAAATAAATAAAATATTAAAAAAAATAAATTCCAAAAAAGATGACCTGGACTCTGATCAAGAGTGAGAACGTGTCAGAAATAGTGATAGAAAGTGCAAGGAGATCCAAGATAAATAGCCACCCATGACATTGGACCCATATCTTGCATCAAATCATTTTTGTTTAACCTAAAAGAAAAAGAGAGACGAGGGCGCCTGGGTGGCTCAGTGGGTTAAAGCCTCTGCTTTCGGCTTAGGTCATGATCTCAGGGTCCTGGGATCGAGGCCCGCATCGGGCTCTCTGCTCAGCGGGGACCCTGCTTCCCCCTCTCTCTCTGCCTGCCTCTCTGCCTCCTTGTGATCTCTCTCCCGCTGTGAAATAAATAATAAAATCTTTAAAAAAAAAAAAAAGAAAAAAAAAAGAAAAAGAGAGACGAGAGAATGCTTGTACAGGACGCTGGAGCTAGGAAGTAAATCTTCCACAGTCACGACCAAGCTGGCTTTCTCAGTTTCCTGCTTAGAAAGTAGGCGCTGAGTCAGGAATCTGGGCTTCCCAAGGCAGAAGCATCCTTAATGACTGTTTAGTGTATCTTTGACATAGACCAGACTCCAGAGATAGATTGGCCTTCCCAGTGGAGGGCTAAGCCCGTTCTGTTGTTGACAAGAATGTCTTTCAAATGGCGCGTGAACAGGGATAACCCAGACTTTGGTCCAAGACAACAGTCTGCCTCCTCTGACCCTGTACCAGGGCATCTGCACCCTGCATGATACTACCCGAACAATATACAGTCTCTGCCTCACCCAGAACCGTAACGTTGTTGGATACTATTTTACTTGTTACTGTTCATCTCCCATTCAGATTTCCCATAGCAGCTGTTCTAATCCTTCAATATTAGGCAATTTTATTACTCAGCTACTCTGACTTTACTCTTAGCTGGTAATCAGGCTTCCTGCAAGTCATATATGTATCGCATCTCTTAGATATAGTAGTCCCCCTTATCCGCAGAGGATCTGTTTCAAGACCCCCGTGGATGGCCCCTGGAACCGCAGATAATAACCAAACCCTACGTAAACTATGTTTCTTCCTATATACATACCTTCAGTAAAGTTTATACATTTGGCACAGTAAAAAATTAACAACTGTAACCAATAAAAAACCGAAAAATTATGCACTAATAAAAGTGATGTTAATGTGGTCTATTTCCCTCTCTCATAATATCTTACTGGATTGTACTTACCCTTCTTCTGACGATGTGAGGTGATAAAATGTGTACACGGGGAGAAGTGAGGTGAATGATGCAGATGCTGTGACGTAGCATTAGGTTCCTATTGACCTTCTGATGATACGTGGATTATTTGCTTTCAGATGTAGACGACCACTGGTAACTGAAACTGTGGAATGTGAAACCAGACATAAGAGAGGCCTGTTGTACAAGGTAGTACTTTTATTGTTTGTTTGTTTGTTTGTTTGTTTGTTTGTTTTAAAGATTTTTTATTTATTCATTTGACACAGAGAGAGAGATTACAAGTAGGCAGAGAGGCAGGCAGAGAGAGAGGAGAGAGGAGGAAGCAGGCTCCCTGCTGAGCAGAGAGCCCGATGTGGGCCTCGATCCCAGGACCCTGGGATCATGACCTGAGCCGAAGGCAGCGGCTTTAACCCACTGAGCCACCCAGGCGCCCNGCTTTAACCCACTGAGCCACCCAGGCACCCTACTTTTATTGTTTTTACAAATGGTCTCATTAATACTAACATCACCTTTGTGTGGACTTACTGTTCCCTCCTTTCAAGACCCCGTGAAGCCTTCGAGAATTCAAAACTAGGTCTGAGGAGCCACTAAGCTTCTGCCTTTTTTAAAAAATACTTATTTGTTTATTTTATTTTTATTTATTTATTTTTTTAAAGGTTTTATTTATTTATTCGACACAGAGAGATCAGATCACAAGTAGGCTGAGAGGCAGCCAGAGAGAGAGAGGAGGAAGCAGGCTCCCTGCTGAGCAGAGAGCCCAATGTGGGGCTCGATCCCAGGACCCTGAGATCATGACCTGAGCCGAAGGCAGAGGCTTTAACCCACTGAGCCACCCAGATGCCCTATTTGTTTATTTTAGAGAGAAAGAGAGAATGAGTGAGGGAGAGAGGGAGAGGGAGAGAAACAGATCCCCCTGAGCGCAGAGCCTGACCTGGGGCTTGATCCCATGACTCTGACATCAGCACCTGAGCTGAAATCAAGAGTCGAATGCTCAACTGACTGAGCCACATAGACACCTGGCTCTGCTCTTTTTATTACTTCATGCTTTATCTAGAAAATAGAACATATCAAAACAAAACCTAAACTAAACCCAACCTTTTTTCTGATCTGCTCTAGAGATCTGTTAATAAGGAGAAGGAACTTAAAGTTTAGAAATCTTTGACAAGAGTTTTGAAAGCTGGGTAGAAATTGCATTCAAATGCGAGTAAGCTGATAGGAATGTATTTCTGTACCCAGATTGTAATGAGGGTGGGAGTGCGGGGGTGAGGGACTGGTTGTGGAGAGAGTGGGTTGAGGGTGAGCTTGGGGGAGGGCCTCAACATTTGAAAAGAGGAAGCTTAGAAAGACCAAATGCAAGCATTAAGTGGTTCTATTTTACCCAGCATTGGTCCTGTCAGTGTGCAAGACAACTTAGGGAGGAAGAAGAAAGAACCAAGGCATTGCCTCTAAAAAAAGAGCAAAAGCTGAAAAGTTAAAAGAATGACTTAGGTTAAAGGAAATATATTAGAGATTAGCTTAGTTTCTCTGAATGTGGTCTCAACCAGTACTTCCCCAAGTGTTAGCCAAGATTTCATTATGGCAAAAGAGAACAACCAAAATATTCATGTGTGGAGTATGGTGATAACCCAGGGGGAGAAGCCTTCAGCTTGTGGATGGCAGCTTGGCCAAATTTAAGGACAACACTCTTTGGTTTCCAGAGGAAACATTCCACTCACTCCCCCCCCCCCTTTTTTTAACTTGATGAATTGTGGAACCACTCATTCTCTAGAGGTTCAAATAAGAAAAACAAATTATATTTAAATGAACACTTGGTATTTGGTTCAACAAACTAATGGGACCTGGAGTCATTTTGAAGACCTCCCATGTTTTTAGCAGGAGTCATCTTTCTGCCCACCAGACTCAAGTCCAATTTCTTAGTCAGCTCTTGATTTAAATTAAGTAAGTCCTTATTGAAAGTAGACTGCTTGGCTGTGTGTCTCCTGGAATTGATCTCCTCCAGGACCTAAATGCTCCCAGTTAATGAGATGCCTCCTTGTTATTGCTTATAAAGTCACTAATAATTTTCTGACAGTCTGTATATAAAATTTATGTGAAGTGTGTATTCACCCATACAGTAACTTGAGTAGCTATTTTCCCATTAAGGCAAACTCTTGGTTAATGTATTTCAATAGAAGTTTTATTCTGAAGGGCTACTTCTGGCCATTGGAAATATTTTTCTCACATTTAATTTTAAATAAACCCCTTGGCTATTTATAGGCTTGTTTACAGATTATTTATTCCACTGTTTATAGCTCTAATTGGGAAATGTATAAAATCAATTGTTAAGGAAGTGTGAGTCAGTAACCCAGCTCCTTGAGGAGCATGAACATGAAATCTGGAGATTTTATAGGGAGATGACTCTCCTTCGATTCCATCACTAAGCATCTGTTCTGCTTTGTGTGACTATTTATCCTGATCTTTCTGAAGTGTAGAACCAAAGTCAAGGTGAAGAGAAGGGGCTCGGAGTTAACCCTATGTCCAGGGAACAACCTTAAGCTAATTGCTCCACCAGGGGTTTGAATCTATGACCGTGACCTCATTATATCAAACTCTAACCCACTGAGTTAACTAATAAGGAAGAAACCTATGAGAGAAACCTGATGTCAGGTCTAAAGCACTACACGGTATCACATTACCCAAGAATCACTGCTTCATTTGTCACCATTAACTAAAAGAATTTTGGAAACAATCTTTTTAGGAAAAAAATTTTCATATGCCTTATAAAGTCAGAAAATTCTTTAGGCTTCAACAGGTTCGATTTGGTGGCATGACCAACTCTTAGGGAATGATAACAGTTCTTTGGACTTAATGAGATAATGACTGGTATTTTCTTTTTTTTTCCCTTAAACCTTTTTTTTTTTAAAGATTTTATTTATTTATTTGACAGAGAGAGAGAGAGAGATTACAAATAGGCAGAGAGGCAGGCAGGGAGAGAGGAGGAAGCAGGCTCCCTGCTGAGCAGAGAGCCCGATGCGGGGCTCGATCCCAGGACCCTGAGATCATGACCTGAGCTGAAGGCAGAGGCTTTAACGCATTGAGCCATCCAGGTGCCCAATGACTGGTATTTTCAAAACAGGGTGAAAGATTTCTTTTCTACTGTATGTGTCCTGATGAGAAAAAGCCACAACGTACTAAAACTATTGCCATCCTCATTCACTTCCAGAGGGAAAGTGAGAATTAACTTGACTTCCTATTGGCTTCTAATCCTGGGCAGGTGGGAAATGTGTCTTTCATTCATTCTTTTAATCCAAAATATTTATTGAGCTGCTTCTTGCTGGCAAGAATTGTCATTGGCAGTGGAAATGCAGAGATGACCAAGAAGGATGAGGCCTGGTTCCCACACATCCTGCATGACAGCAGGGAACATAGTCAGTAAACAAGGTAGCAAGGACATGAGCAAGAATTGATTATTACATGCTGATAGTAGCTGACCAAGTGTGCAGGATGAGATTTCCCCAAACTTCAAAAATATATTCTCCTGGAGGCACAGGTTGTTGAAAGTTACTGATAAGTTGCAGTGGATATGGTCTGTTGAGTGGAATGAGATTAAAAATCTCTAACATACCATGATCAAATATGAAACATTTTTGCAGTTTCCATGAAATAGTTTGACTTTGAAATCACACATGCTTACATTCAGATCCTACCTCCTCCACTTGTTGGTGTTAAGAACTTGGGAAACTTTTTTAATCTTTCTGATTGTCAGCTTGCTGGTCTGTAAAAATGATGCAGGTCTGCTGTATGAGGTAGTATAATATAAGTAAAACACATGGCACTTAGCAGGTACTCAAGAAATATTAGTTCTCCTTTCCAATGAAAAAGAATGATAGAGTGTTCGCTCTTACAATAACCAGGTGTAACTTATTTTGACCATTAGGTATAAAAAATTCAGAAATACAGTAAAGAATTTGAGCTATGTTACTTTGCAGAATGATTTTATTAAAATACATATAATTCCCTCAAGAGCATTGTTGGCCTTAACTGTAAAGGCAGTTCCATTATAACCCTGCTTTTCAAGATAAAATGAACATTTGCTAAATCATATTTAACTTTTCACCAGTGATTTACAACAGTCTTTATCTGAAGATATTTTTCTTCCAACTTTCCAGAGTTGAGGAACAGAGCAGACAATAGGTTAAGGGGAGAACTGTATGTTTAACTTAAAATTTTTCATCTCTGTGCTCTGATCTAAGCATTCCTTCTTCAGGTAGAGGTTTGGTATTTGAAAAGCAAAAGAATCAAGTTTCTTGGCACTCTGTGGCTTGAAACATTTATCAAAATAAACCCCAGGAGCTGGGCCCTGCACCGGCCTTTGGAGATTAGAGGAATGCTGTGCATGTGGCCAGGGGTGTGAGAGAGGGGAGATGATTGCCCCTGAGGGAACTGCTTTCTGGGGGCTTCTGTGCTCCAGCCTGGCTGTCTCTCTATTAGTAACAAAAGACTTGCCTTCCTCAGCCCTAGGCATCTGGCTTTATTCCCAGATGCTGCTCTGAGGCCAGAGTCAAATACACAAAAAATATCTGGATGTTTTAGATTCAATAATATTTGGTGTAGTAATAATGATGATAGTAATAAAAATAATATTAGTTACTATATTTGTAACTATCTATAAAACTTATCTATAAATATACATTTGTAAGTATGTATAAATTTATAAATATGAACAGTATAAATGATAATTGTATTAAATAAAATAATCACATAATAATAGGCATTATTATTATAGAAGTAATGTTTTGGCATCCTTACTAAGAACTTCATACACATCACTTCTTTGAAAGTTCAACCCAAATATTTCATTTTATTTTTTAAATTTTTCTTTAAAGATTTATTATTTTAGGGAGAGAGAGAGAGCATGAGGGGTTCGAGGGGCAGAGAGAGAGTCTTAAGTGGACTCTGCACTGAGCACAGAGCCCGACCTGGGGCTTGATCCCACAGTCCTCTGAGATCATGACCTGAGCTGAAATCAAGAGTCGAACACTTAACCCACTGAGCCACCCAGGTGCCCCCCAACCCAAATATTTTGATTCAGGTGCTATTATTTCCCCATTTCATAGAAGGGGAAACTGAGATGTGGTTAAGTGAAGTAAATTCTCCCAAGTCACCTAGCAAATAAATGAAGATAGGGACCGAGGCCATAAAACTCTGAAGTTTAAGTTCTCTCTCACACACATTGACAAATCTACGTTCATCTTCACTCTCTATTAATGATCTGATGACTTGAAGTATCAGCAACATATAAAATATGAAATATCAGCAACATAATCAGTTGTGATCAATGATACTAAAACGGCAATGTGTGTCTTACCCGGAAAAAATAGAGGATACACATTTCCTCTCCGTCCTAGTAATGTTGCATGCTTGTGATGGTGCTCTAATTTAATTAGCAAATACAGTAAATCAGTTGAGGAAAAAGGAAGAAGAATTTGTGATTTAGAGACAGAATTTATATCTTAGGTTTGTAAAAATCAAAAAAGCTATGTTTTCTTTTCCCTTCTTGATGTTAATTTTATGTTAGTCCTTGTTTTTGCATTTTCAAGTAAATGAGCCCATGATTGTTTTCCTTTTGTGCCCATGGACCTAAAACCCATATGGTTTCAGATACAACTTTCCCACCCTATGGAGATTTTTTTGGCCAATCACTGAGCTCCATTCTGAAGAAGCCTTTCAGGCTCATTTTGCTAACAGACCCTGAGGTGAGAGTTTATACCTTCTGGTTTTTGTTTACAAAGGTTACTTTCATCCAAAATAATGTCCTGTTTCTGTTCCAGAAAAACTAAGATGGAGTCATTGTTCACTTTGAAGGACCCATATTAGACTGACATTTTCTCCTGAGGTCACATGTAGTGGACAAATTGTCAAAAGCTAACATTGCAGGTCCCCAACTTGGCAGCCCCTTTCACAGAGGTCACCTGGAGCACAAAAGACTTAGTCCAGTTTCATGAGGTGTTTTGACCACAAGGATAAATACTCATTGAATATCCTTTTTTGGTTTAATGTTATTTTCTGTTGGTTTTAATATATTTCCACACTTGCTGTGAATCAGAAACTCTGACTACAAATCCAAAGCCCAGACTGACTTATTGGCTTAATATTTTGGAGTACTCAAGTTAATTCAGAGCTTTCCAGCCAGACCCATTGACGAGTACATCTGTAACTTAGTTTTAATTTGATATTAGTCTGGGAAGGGAGACTAAGGCTGGTGTAAAGAATGAAGAGGAGAAATTAGCTTGAGTCCTACCTTCTTGCCTCAATTTTTAGCTCAAAGAGCCAAAGTAATTAATTTCTTCACCTAACAAATACTGTGAGAATTTACTATGGTCTGAGTACCATGTGAAGATATGTAGCCATAAATAAAAGTGATGTAGTCCTGCCCACCCCACGGAGCTTAACATCTAGTGGTGGACATATGCCAACAATTACAAGAAAGTGTGGTGAATGGCACAATAGGAATATGAGGCTTTCTTTTAATACTCGAAGGATTTAATTTGGTCACAAGATTCAATTTATTAACTATGTTTTCAAAGAGAAGAATTAAAAGTAATGGTTAGAGAGATGAAATCCTGACTTCTGCTGGGTTAGAATAACAGCACAATAGTGTATTCTGCAAAGTAGTGAACGTCCTGTCACTTGTCGTAATCAAATAGCGGCCTGTCGTTTAGAAGATTTCTACTTGGGAAAAACCACTGGAGCTGATACTTGTGAGGCTTCCAACCTAGAAATGGTGCAGTTTTGTGAGTTAAGTGTTTCCTCTGAGTAGTTCCTGGTCTCATGAGAAGACCAGGGTGTGAAGCCCACACATATTTACAGGCAGTGTATAAGCAGGAACTAAAGGGGGTAAAACAAGTGTGAAGACCTTTGACTTTTTACACTTAATATTCCCTGTATTACCTCAGTTTTGAGCATTTGAGTCCAGTGGTTGCTTACTGTAATTGAAATTTCCCTAGAGAAAACAAACCAAGGCCTTTCTTTCCCATTGCAATAAAGAGAAGATAATATGTTTTATTTTCAAATATTAGGGTTTTACACTGAACTGTATTTTTCAGACTTTCTCTAGCATCATTTCTGTATTTTTTAAAAAAGATTTTATTTATTTATTTGACAGAGAGAGACAAAGCAAGAGAGGGAACACAAGCAGGGAGAGTGGGAGAGGGAGAAGCAGGCTTCCCACTGAGCAGGGAGCCCTATGCGGAGCTCGAACCCTGGACCCAGGACCCTGACCTGAGCTGAAGGCAGATGCTTAATGACTGAGCCACCCATATGCTTAAATGATATTTTTAACGATATTTTTCCTTTCTTATTTTACTAGTAGAACCTGAAAGTAGTCATGGTTGTTCCCAATCACAAAATCTCAGCTTCTCTGAGATTGAATAAAGTTAAAAAAAAAAAAGCCCGTATGTGCTTATTCATATAGGTTTGCTAATATATACATGTATGAAATACACGTACATATCTAAATATGCTTGTAATAGATGTAGGAGTAGTCTTTGATGTTACTTCAAGTAATTACTATGAGTTCTTTATATTAAGATGGTTTTACTACTGACCAAGCATCTTGGCTTTTATTTTATTTTATTTTTGTAAAGATTTTGTTTATTTATTTGACAGAGAGAGATCAGATCACAAGTAGGTAGAGAGGCAGGCAGAGAGAGAGGAGGAAGCAGGCTCCCTGCTGAGCAGGACCCTGAGATCATGACCTGGGCTGAAGGCAGAGGCTTTAACCCACTGAGCCACCCAGGCGCCCCGCATCTTGGCTTTTAATCAGAGTTTCAGTCCCACAGAGCAACTGATATGTATCTGACATATGTTCTGGAAAACCAAGGTTCTGAGAATCATGAACCTTTCCCCTATTCATTATTTTTATTATTATTATTTTCTTAATAAGAGAAGGATTTCTGGTTACTTTTTCTAATAACTCTTCTTTGTCTTCCTGCTTTTTTATTAATAGGTTTTAATTATTGATAATGGCAGGAGTAGTTAGTTCTAACTGATGTTCATTGAGCTGGTTTTATATGTTAGTTACCATAATGTATAGTTGCGAGAAACCCAGATGTTCTTCAGTAGCAGAGCTGATTGCTGGGAAAGCCAGCCACCTATCAGTCTATAAGGAAGGAGGCTGTTTACCCAGGCCTTATGAGCTCTACGTAGTCATGGTAACACAAGAAGGAATTTTCCCAAGAGAGAACTGCATTGAAAAATGTAAAGGGGACTCCTCCTTATGCACTGTTACAAACTTCCCATTTAATGAGTAACTGTTACCTACTTTTACAGATTCAAACTTTATTTATTTTCTGCATAAGCTTCTGGCTGTGGGCGCTAACCTTTGCTGCAGTTGCAAGCACGTCTGTCCTCATTCAAGTCAGGCTCAGAAGTTGAGGAGGGTTGATTGTCAACCGTAAAGGAGAAATGCAAATGCTCAAATAGGATGTTTGGCAGCATTAACTAAACCCATGCTAACTTTAAGAACTTTTTGTGAATCATTCACAGTTAATTTCTGAATCATTCACAGGAGAATCTCTTTGGAAGAAATATGTAGCCTGAATGGCAGTTCCGTCCTTCCTGACGTTCATAGTACTCGCACAGAAATAACATTATATCCTGCTGCACCCTGGGGAATCAGAACAGAGCCCCCTTTCTCATGCTGTGTATGCACTTAGAAATCCTTTCCTCTGGGAGGACATTTGCATGGAGTTGCCCTGGCTGTGTCAAAAACTTTTTCAATCAACAAATATTTATGGAGTTTTGTTCTAGGGTTTATGAGGAAGGCAGAATTTCTGTCCTCAAGAAACTTACAATGTATTTGAGTAGAAAAGTTCAAATTAAAGGTAGTTTCCTATCACCAATGAATGCAGTAAGACTTGGGAGGAATTCCCCAGCTCCTGTGGGTGCATGTAAATGCGTTATCACTGTTGTTCCACAGACGCTTTTTAACTGTTTCATCATTAGTCTATGAATTCCTTAAGGACAGGAATAGTGTTTATAAGTCTTTGTGTCCTCCACAGTTTTAGTACACATTTGTTGGTTGATGTTTAAGATCTTGGAAAAAGGGGCACCTGGGTGGCTCATCGGTTGGGTGTCTGCCTTCGGCTCAGGTCATGGTCCCAGGGTCCTGGGGTTGAGCACCGCATCGGGCTTTCTGCTAGGCAGGGAGCCTGCTTCTCCTTCTTCCTCTGCTGCTCCCCCTGCTTGCTCTCTCTCTTTCTCTGTCAAATAAATAAATAAAATATTAAAAAAAAAAAGCTGTTGGAAAAATTACTTTCTCTTCTTTGTGAATTGTTTTCTCCTACTGTCCAGTAGCTCAGATTTTTTCTAAGAACACATCTGGGATTTTCCATGCTGCGGCATAGTCCTTCAAAAGGTGACATACCATTTTTTTAAATCATAAATAGAAATGGCATTATCTAATTAGAGACTCAGAGGAAGGAAATTAGCATGGGATAGCTATTAATTCATCCCTTGTTCCAATGTAGAAGTGTGACATATTCCCACCTATCACCTACTTTAAAGGCTCCTGATATTTTAGTCATGTCTTCTATAAAGAGCTGCATATGAGGGTGGTCCCAGACTGTATTATTCACTGTTGGTAGAGCTGAAGCAATAACTCAGTTTGTCCAGGCTGAGTCAAAAATAACCAGAGCCATTTAAGACTGAATCAGCACGCGTAAAACACTGTAACAAAGCAGTGTAAGTCCACAGTCTTCAGTGTTTCAGAGTGTCAGCAGATAGTAAGTCCTTCCAAGATGACAGAAAGCTGGAGAGAGGCACTGAAGAGATAGGCAGGCTTAGAAACAAGATGGAAACAGCTTAGAACCAGGGACCAAGTGTCTTCTTGAAAATGATTACATTACCCCTTAAGTCTTCCTACCCTTCATTTTTATCCCTTTATTCATGCCTGTTCAGAAAGGAGTGCCAGTAAGCTTTTCAGTGCCATTACCACCAAGCTAATATTTTCCTGTTGTGAAATTTAGGAAATCAGAGACTCATAATTAGTTTTTAAAATTAAAAAATACTTTTATTATAGATTAGGGAACCTTGTCTCCATGTAGCCCTTGGGTACAGTGCCAGAATAGTATTTCAGTCAATAGGTATTTATTCCTTTTAAAATTTAACATAAGCTATGGCTTAATAAGATTTTTATAAGAGAAATCAGAATATAAATTGCTCAGAGGAGTCCTCTTGACTCTACTGTAAATTTCTGACTATATGTGGTCAGTATTAATAGGACATGGGTTGGGGCCCATGTGGAAGAAATCTGTGCTATCAACATTTCTTAAAATACTGTGACCATTAATGTTACAGATAATGAATCAATCATAGGTTATATAAGCTGTTACTTAGGTGGTAGATTCATATTTTGGATTTATGAGTTAATATTTTATCCTTCCACTATATAGGAAAAAAAATAGTAGCTGTTTGAACAGAAAAACAAAAAACAAACTTGAAAATCATATATTTACTGTTTTAGTATCAACTGGACAAAATTAAGAAATCCAGTTTGGGTAAAATTATGCCCCACAATAGCCCTGTAAATATTACTCTAAAAATCTGCTATCTGGAGGCAGTATGAATGGACTGTGACTCCCAGTCATTGAACAATGACAGGGCTCAGGAGAGTGAGAAAGTCTTTTTTTTTTTTTTTTTTAAGTTTTTTTTTTTAATTTTTATCTATTCATTTGACACAGAGAGAGAGATTACAAGTAGGCAGAGAGGCAGGCAGAGAGAGAGGAGAGAGGAGGAAGCAGGCTCCCTGCTGAGCAGAGAGCCCGATGTGGGCCTCGATCCCAGGACCCTGGGATCATGACCTGAGCCGAAGGCAGCGGCTTTAACCCACTGAGCCACCCAGGCGCCCAAGAGAGTGAGAAAGTCTTTCATCCTGCCCCTGGCCAAGGCACAAATTCCTGGACTCAGCAAAAGAGCAGTTCCCAGAAGTGCAATGATGGAGCGAGAGGTGATGCTGAAGGTCACCTATTTTAGAGCTCTATTTAGGGGCTTCTGCTCCTAGCTGTGATGGAGTACCTCTTACCAGACTCCTCTTTGATATCAACTATAAAAGATGGGTAAAATTCAAGATAAACAAAATCAAAAGTCTTCATGGAGTTGTTAGAGTGTATCTAGACACCCAGGACTTGAGGGGCTAAGATCCCATAGAGAAGAAAAATATATTGAGTTGAGTGTTCTAGTCATTGATGCTTTCACCCCTCAGGACACAATATGTAGGTTGAAAAGAAAACATCTTTTTAGTTCTGGCAGCCTCAATAGGAGTAGGTTAAAAATGGAAATTTAAAGCTAAGACAACTAGGACTTGAAAGCCCCTTGTACTAAGAAGAGAAATCTGCAGAGAATCAAACCCAGCATTCTGTGTCATCCCCTTGAGTCATCTGGTTACTTCTAAGCTGTATGTGCATAGGATGAGACACAGAAACTCAGTAGAATACAGTTGTGGAGAGGCTACAAAGCTAACTAGATATTTTGGCAAATTGATGGTACTGAGAAAAAATGGGAATTCAGGCTTGCTAAGATGGGTCCCTCATAAATACCCCAGACTTTCATTTGAGATTCCTAAAGGGCCATTCCCTGGGAAAAAGGACAAAGAATGGAAAAAGAAGAAATATCTTCCAACTCATTTTATGAGACCAGCATAACCTTGAAATTAAGACCTATAAGGATATTACAAAAAGGAAAAATTTTAAGTTTCTTATATTAGCATAGATTTAAAAATCTTAAATAAAATATTAGCAAATCAAACAAATCACGACCAAGCTAAGTTTATTCTAGAAATGCATGGTTGATTTAATATTAAAAACTCAATCATCATTAATAAACCACAGTAAGAATTCAAGGATGATGTTATTTTTATAAGAAAATGCAAAATAATCTATAAACAAAATATCAGCCTTGATAAATGAATTAGCAAGGTAACTAAATACAAGGTAACTATGCAAAAGCTATTGTTTTTTTTAATTTAGTACCAATAAGCATGCAGGTAAATTCATTTAAAAATGATACTCTTTACATTGGCATAAAAACATGAAATACCTGGAAATAAATAAATCAAAATATAAGATATTATTGAAGTAAATGAAAAAAGAACTAAGTAAAAAAAAAGGATATACAATTTCCAAGGATTAGGAAATGCAATGCAACGATGTCTGTTCTCCCTAAATTGATTTATAGATTTAATGCAATCCCAATCAAAATTCTACTAGCACTTCTTTAAATGAAAATCGATAAGCTAACTCTGAAATTTGTATGGAAAAGCAAAGGATCTAGCATAGTCAAGACAATGTGAAGAAGGTCAAAATTTGAGGACTTTGTCATCAAATACCAATAGTTATCATAAAAGTCTATAATTAAAGCATTATTATACTAGCACAAAGATAGATAAATTGGCCTTTGAGCAGAATAGTGAGTCCAGAAATAGATCTACACATATCACTTGTCTTTCAACAACGATGTAATTTTAATGCATCTAGAAGAAAGGATTTTAAAAAATAAATTGAACTCAATTATCCACATGGAAAAAGTATGAACCTTGACTCCCACCTCATACCATACACAATAATTAATTCCAGATTGATTTGATGTATGTTCTTAGTTAAATATGGAATGCTTAAATGTAATATGCTTAAATGTGAAGAGTAAAACAAATTTTTTTAAAGATCATCATACAATAAGATTTCCATGACCATGGGTTGAAGAAAGATTTTGAAAAAGGACACAAAGCACTAAGTATGAAGAAAAAACTTGATACGTTTGGTCTTATTAAAAATTAAAGAATTAATTAAAAATTAAGAAATTCTGTTAATCAAAAGATACCTATAAACTCAAGCCTATAGGGGAAAAAATGTTTGAACTGCATATATCTAACAAAGGTTACTATTAAGAAATAGTAATAAATAAAAAGACAGTCCAAATGAACTGGAGAAAAGACTTGCATTGGCACTTAAATGTACAAATTTTTCATTTGAAAGGAGATTCAGTATCATTAATTAACAAGAGTTATGCATGCTATATCCACAATGACATAGCACTACTCACCCATCAGAGTGACTACAATGAAAGAAATAAAGAACAGATAATACCAATTTTTAGTAAGAATGTAGAACAACTAACTATTCCACACCACTGAGGGAGTATAAATCAGTACCATTACTATAGAAAACAACTTGTAATATCTATTAAAGTTAAACACACATAAACCTCATGTCACAGAAATTCTAATCTTATATATACACCTAGAAGAAATTCATATGTATGTTCACTAAAAACATGTACAAAATGTTTATATTAGCATTCTTTGCAAGAGTTCCAAACTAGAAATAACCCAAATGTCCATCAATAAGTTGTCATATATTTTACAATAGACTATTTTACAGAACTGAAGAAAGTTCAGACTATGGCCACAAGTAAAAATTTGGACAAATCTCACAGATAAAATGTGATAAAACAGAGCAAAATTACCAGACTCAAAAAAGTATGTATATAAGATAATGTATGATTCTATTTATGTAACGTTCAGCAAAAAGCAAAATTAATCTGTTATAATGGAAGTCAGGATTGGTTGCCTTTGGAGGAATAATGATTGAGAGGGCAGGAGGAGGTTTCTGGGGTGCTGTTAGTAGTTTTGATTTTAATCTAAATGGTA
The DNA here is from genome assembly GCA_002007465.1 of Ailurus styani. NCBI lineage: Eukaryota > Metazoa > Chordata > Mammalia > Carnivora > Ailuridae > Ailurus > Ailurus styani. The sequence goes on along the minus strand of LNAC01000138.1, from coordinate 191,135 downwards.
ACCTGGGTGTGTTGAATTCATAAAAATTTTTTGAGCTGTGCTTTTTACTGTATACACAGTTATCTTTGATGCATGTATATTCTATTTCAATACAAAAGTTTACAAAAAAGAACTCCCCCATGCATATTCAGTGATAAATTCATACCATTTCAAAATATCAGGCTTTTGAACCTACTTTGAAAGACCACTTCCCAGTGATATGTTTTTATAGTTAGGCAGTTGTAAGATTATACCTATTGTATACCAGTTGTAAGATCATATAAATTATAAGATTATAGCTATTACTTGGAAAACAGGCCACAATTCTTGGTGTCATCTTTATTACAACCCATCAATTTAAAAAGATCCAACTAGTTATTTTATTTCTATTTATAATGGTGAATCGTTCTACAGTGATATATTGTACAGTTAACTCGAAACAACACAAGATTTGTCATTAGTTTGGGTCTTAGCAAAGTTGTGGTGGTTCTGAACTGGTCTTGGTAGCTTAAGGAAAGCTCCATTTTGGTAAGGAAGTGGTTCTGGCTTAGTTTCAAGAAGTTGAGTGAATTTTTTTGGCCTTGAGGCATCAAAACCAGTTTGGTTGAATTTGGCTGTGTGCATGTGTGTTTTGCCTACTACTATTCATTTTGGGTAATTGGGGAACAAAATTCTACTTAATTTTAGGATGTTTAAAAAGCATGGCTATTTTAATGGCTATAACATTGGATTATATCTTTGAAATAACATGATTAAGGGTTTATAGGAAAAATATTAAATTCTTCCAACGATGACCTTCATTACTAGCTAGTGTGTCAGTGTGCAATCCATAGAACTAACCATACCAGTTCCTTAAAAGTTCAATGCAGTTTGAGTGAGTAAATAGTAAATGAAGGACTTATCATGCCTTCTGATATTATTGATATTTCTTTTTTACCTGACCCTTTTATTCATATAATAAATAATAAAGAAATATGTAATACTAAGTAATAAAATAAACATTTCTTGATATTCAATATTCAGTCAGTCACCTTAATAATAAGATGAAGATGTGGTAATAGCACAAATGCCTTAAGGAATTGTCACTGTTAGAGCTGAAAAAGTGAATCAGTTACCAAATTATAAGCCCATGTCAAATATCTGAAGAATAGACAAAAACAGCATTTCCAGAACAGTGCTACTTCTCATTTGGTCACCACCTCCTCAGCTAGTATTATTAACAAAGAAATTGGAGATTAAAAAAAAAGAGTTTTCAGAAATTTCAGGGAAAATGATAGCTCTAATTCTTATTTTGATGTTATAGCTAGTAGAGAGTTTTCACATACTCCATAAACATGGGTCTTTTTAAAATTATTAAATTAGGAAAATGAAAGTAAGAGTGGTTAACTTGGATTTCTCTCAAAGCAGAGCCTGAGTGAAGCCTGGGTATGAATGAAATTTATTTGGAAAATGATTTCAGGGGTGAAGAGTGAGAGAAATTAATCAGGGAATTGGAAACAGCCAAAACATGGCTGTGCTCTTGAGTTGGCCTCACAATGGGTGACTGCTGCTTGATTCTGCAGATCTTCTGATGAGCTCATGAAATGAGCATCAGAATCATCTGCTCAAGGACAAAGGAAGAAAGCATTTATACTTTGGTTCTGATGTCTAGTTAGTCAAGGGTAACCTCAAGGATAATTTCCCTGTAGTTCTAGATTGCATGTACGTGGACACCAAGTAGATTTTCATGGATGTTCCATGCTGTAACACCAGAGATCCCAGGAGCAGGTGTGAGAGATACTTGGGGCAGGTTCAAGTGAGATGCATGAAGCCCTTTAAAGGGAAGTAGGACTGGTTGCTGCAGTGGTAGCTGGACTAAGGAGTGGGCATGAGAAGATTCAGAATAGCAGATGAGAAGTGTCCAATAAATCTCCCATCAAGACTGTATTAACCTGGACTTTTAAAAAATACAAGTAACCAAAATACAATTAAAACCACTTTAATTAAAAAGGAAATTGAATTTCATTAAAATGAAAAGTTTGGTCATGGAAAGGCAGTCTCTCAGACTTTCTTTCCACTTACTAACCATATAACACTGGGTGAACTACTTAAACCGTTCTGTCCTTGTTTCCTCATCTGGGAAATTAGGATAAGATTCGTCTCATTGCTTTGTTGTGAAGATTAAACGAATTTATGTTTGTAAAGTACTTAGGAGAGTACCTGGCTCATAGTATTAATCATCAGCAATGTTGCAGTTTTAATACTCTTTGTTGTATTTTCATGATTGCTGCATCGTCATCATCATCATCACTGTCATCATCCAGGGCTATAACGTTGGCACGGCTCTGTTTTCCCTCACCAGGGATGGGTGGCAGGCTAACAGGAAACAGTCACTTGAAACCTAAGCAAAAAGAAAGTGGCATTTCTGGTAGAATGTCACTGAGGAGGACAGTAATTGGTCTGCCAAACGGCACATGCTCATGGGTATAGCAGTCAGGGTGATGGGCTCTCTGTTGACTCAATCTGAATTATGAATCCATTCCTGTGGCTGGGACGTGGAGTTGGAGGGGGAAAGGTCAACACACTCCAACCACAGAGCACATGCTTTCCACAGATAAGAAAAGGTGTATGACTAGGTGATGGTAAGTGTACTAGGAAGGCAAAACAGAAAATACCTACCAGCAGCAGTATTTTAAATATATTTTAATTGTTCTTGGGTATTATTGCAGAGGTTTCTAACACTACAAGCTCCTGAGCAGACTGTGACCTACTTGAAAGGAGGGAATACATTTTATGTCTCTTTCATGTCTTCATAATACACATACATTAGCTGCCTGATGATTGTATCATTGAGAATCCCAATGGTCATGGATGAGTATTAGTGAAAAAAAATTTCAGTTGATAGACTATCATGTAATAGAAAATATTTCATATTTTATCATAAAATTTATGATAAGTCCATGGGATGATTTTTTATTTAGACTTCTTAGCAGCTCACCTTACCCCTTACACAAGGAGGACAATTCTTCCCATATGTTTTTTTTCCTCTTTTTCAATACAAACATAATACAGACTCATTATTTAAAAAAAAAAACTATAAAAAGTATAAGTCCCCTTTTTACCCCCTTCCCATAAGGAATCGGCAGTAATGATTCAGTGGCAAGTACCCAAACCAGTATTTTCCCCATCAGTTAAAAGTGTATATCACATCAGATGTGGGATAAGATGTTTATGAAAATGATACCAGAAGCTGAATTAATACTACATATATTGCTATTATCAGATAGTTTCAGTGGAGATTAATTTCAGCTCTCATATATTGACAATTCTCTCTTTTCAGATCCCATAAGGTCATGACATAAGTCTGGCCATAATTTTTTCCATGTCCCATTCATTCAGCTGTTGGTCAGTCCTCCTGGGCTGAAATAATTTTAAGATAACCTTCATAATAACCAAGAATTTCTATCAATTCCTATTGGAATGTCTTTCACCAAAATGAGAGAGACAGAGAGAGAGAGACAGAGAGAGAGAGAGAGAGAGAGAGAGAAAGAGAGAGAGAGAGAGAATGGGTTCCAGGGAACAGAGGATTGACTATAAGAGAAAGGAAGTTGTAATTATCAGGATGGTGTTGAAGAGAATTCCCAAGACAAGAGCTATACAGCAGTAGCCCTATGGGGCAAGCAGACAAGAGTGGAACAGGAAGATTTAGGTTTTCAGTAGGATGCCTTAAAGAGAAAACAAAATAAAATAAAACAAAAATTATACGTGTTTTATATAAGTTGTCGAATTTACTGGCATTACATTATTCATAATAGTTCTCTTATTTTCCTTTTAATATTTGTAGACTATGGTGATATCACCTCTCATTCCTAATATTGGTAATTTGTGTCTCTCTATTTTTTTCCTGATCAGTGTGGCAAGAGGTTAATCAATTGTATTGATTTCAAAGAACCAGCTTTTGGGTTTTTTTCCCAAAATTTTTATTTAACTTCTAGTTGGATAACATATAATGCAATATTGGTTTGATGAGTAGAATTTAGTGATTCATCATTTATATATAACACCCAGTGCTCAACTTAACAAGTGCTGTCTTTAATACCTCTCACCCATTTAGCCCACCCACCCCCCCCACCTCCCCTGCACCAACCCTCAGTTTGTTCTCTGTAGTTTAGAGTCTCTTAGGGTTTGCTTCCCTCTCTTTTCCCCACCCCCTTCCCCTATGTTCATTTGTTCTGTTTCTTAAATTACACATCTGAGTGAAATCATATGTCATTTGTCTTTCTCTAACTGACTTATTTCCCTTAGCATAATATACTTTAGCTCCATCCATGTCACTGCAAATGGCACGATTTCATTCTTTTTGATGGCTGAGTAATATTTCATTGTGTATATATAACACATCTTTTTTTTTTTAAAGGTTTTATTTATTTATTTGACACACAGAGAGAAACAGTGAGAGAGAGAGAGAGAGAGCACAAGCAGGGGGAGTAGAAGAGGGAAAAGCAGGCATCCCGCTGAGCAGGGAGCCCGATGCGGGCTCGATCCCAGATCCCTGGGATCATGACCTGAGCTGAAGGCAGATACTTAATGACTGAACCACCCAAGTGCCCCTATACCACATCTTCTTTATCCATTCATTAGTTGGTGGACGTTTGAGCTCTTTCCATGGTTTGGCTGTTGTTGATAATGCTGCTATTAATATTAGGGTGCATTTGCCCCTTTGAATCTGTATTTTTGTATCCTTTGGGTAAATATTTAGTAGTGCAATTGCTGGGTTGTAGGGTAGTTCTATTTTTAACTTTTTGAGGAACCTCCATTCTCTTTTCCAGAGTGGCTGCTCCAGTTTGCCTTCCCACAAACAGTGTAAGAGTGTTCCGCTTTCTCTATGTTGTTCCCAACATCTTTTGTTTCCTGAGTTGTTAGTTTCAGCCATTCTGACAGCTGTGGGCTTGTATCTCATGGTGGTTTTGATTTGTATTTCCCTGATGATGAGTGATGTTGAGCATCTGAGCATGTGTCTTTTAACCATCTGGATGTCTTCTTTGGAAAAATATCTATTCATGTCTTGTGCCCATTTCTTTTCTTTTTTTTTAAAGATTTTATTTATTTATTTGAGAAAGTGAGAGAGCATGAGAAGGGAGAAGATCAGAGGGAGAAGCAGACTCCCCATGGAGCTGGGAGCCCGATGTGGGACTCGATCCCGGGACTCCGGGATCATGACCTGAGCCGAAGGCACTAGCTTAACCAACTGAGCCGCCCAGGCATCTTCTTCCCATTTCTTAACTGGATCATTTGTTTTTTGGGTACTGAGTTTAATAAGTTCTTTATAAATTTTGGATACTAGCCCTCTATCAGATACATCATTTGCAAATATCTTCGCCAGTTTCATAGGCTGCCTTTTAGTTTTGTTGATTGTTTCCTTTGCTGTGCACTGATTTCTACTGTTTTCCAAATTTCTGTTTCATTGATTTCTATCTGACTTTGTTATTTCCTTTCTTTTTCCTTGGGTTTCTATTGCCCTTTTTCTTCTGGTTTAATAGGGTGGAAACTGATTTGAGACCTTTCTTCTTTTCAATTGTAGATATTTAGTGCTGAAATTTTCCTACAATTTCTCCTTGAGCAGTGTCCCACAAATTATGATATGTATTGCTTTTATTTTGACTCAGTTCAAAATACTTATTAAATTCTGTTATGAATTCTTTGATACATAGATTATGTGGACGTGTGTTACTTAAATTCTATGTATTGGGAAATTTTCTAGATATATTTCTGTTATTGATTTCTGTTTTAGTCCATTGTAATCAGAGAGGGCATCTTTTTCAATTTGTTGAGACTTACTTTGGGTGATGATATAGTCTTTTAATAATGTTTCATGTGCATATGAATAAAATGTATATTCTGCTGTTGTTGAGTGTAGTGTTCTATAGATGTGAGTTAGGGCAAATTGCTGATAGTGTTGTTCAAGTATTCTGTATCTTTACTGATTTTCCATCTACTTGTTAGACCAACTTTTGAGGGAGGGGTGTTGAATCGTTGATTATCATCATAGATTTTTCTGTTTCTCCTTGAAGTTCTCTCAATTTTGTTTCACATATTTGAAATTGTTTCACATATTCCTATTAAGTATACACACACATTTAAGATTATGTCTTCTTGATAAATTGATCTTTTTATCATCAAAAAAACCCCTACTCTTTTTCTCTGATAATATTCTTTGTTTTAAAATTGATTTTGAAATTAATATATTTAACTCCAGCTTTCTTTTGATTAGTGTTATCCTGGTGTATCTTTTCTCATCTTTCTACATTTAACCTAGTCTTGGTTTTATACTTAAAGTGAATTTCTTATAGGCAGCAGAGTTGGGTCTTATATTCTTATCCAATATGACAATCTCTACTTTTAAGTGGGGGTGTTTGGGTACTTTAGATTTTAGATTTGGGATAATTAGATTTTATGTGATTATTCCTTTGTAGGGTTTATCTCTCCTATATTGCCATTTGATTTTTCTTTATTCTATCTGTTCTTTATTTTTGTTTTCCTCTTTTCTTGCCTTCTTTTGGGTTTTTAAAAAATGATTTTATTTTATTTCCTTTGTTAGTTTAATAGAGACAATTTTTTGGTGTTATTTTAGTAGTACTTAAAGTCTTATTAGTGTACATCTTCGGCCTACTACTACCTGAACAAAGCAAAACAAAACGAAAGAAAGAAAAAAATGGCTTAAAAAAGAGAGGCCAATCATAAATAAAGAATTGGAATTACACTGAATAAATAATTGAGTTTACTACAGACACCCCAAATAAAGTGAAATGCAACCCACACAGTGGGATAAGCCATAAAAAATACAACTAAGAGTACAAAAAGGACTTCTTAATGAGAATAAAACAGAACCCTTCCCCTCCCTCTAAAAAACAGACAAAATATTTAAACTGCCTATCCACCAAAGAGAAAGTTCAAAAGGTCAGTAAACATATACAAAGTGATTAACCTCATTGGTGATCCAGAAAAATGCAAATTACAACACAGTGAGACACTACAACATAATCACTGGAGTAGCAAAAATTGTACATGTATTTATTATATAATTATACAATTTATATGTATTTCATATTACATATATACAATTTTTGCTATTCCAGTGATACCTACATTTGATATATATTCTGTATACATAATATATATAAGCATATATATAACATTAAATATAAATATATATAAAACAATTTCAATTATCGAGAAGGATGTAGAGCAACAAAGACATTGGTGGTGGCAAAGTAAATTGCTACAGCCATTTGGGAAAATAGTTTAGTATTATGAAGTAAACTATACATAAAACACAACCAAGCAAAACTAACCTGTAGTTTGTAGGATGCATAATTATTTGGGAAAATAAAACATGAAAATAATATACAATAAAAATAATGCACAGGTTTTCCCTGATGGAGGGAGGAGGTGTGATTGGGAAAGAGATTTGCTGGCAATATATTTCTTAGCCAGGGTGGTGGTGTATATAGATGCTTTCTGTACATTGATGTCTCATGTGCTTCTCTGTAGGTATGACTATTTTATAGTAAAAATTTGAATAAAAAGTACCCAAAATGAAACAGAGGCAATTATTAGTTCACTTAAAACAAATGTTTGTACAAGAAAAAAATGTGTAATCAAAATATAGTATGTGGCTCAGCTCTGAAACACCTTTTATTTTAATACTGTAATAATATTGTTAGTTTATAGAAACTCACAGATTTTTTATTTTGGTTTTGCAGCCAGAAATTTTGCTGAATTTGTTTATTTGTTCTAAAAGATTTTTAGAATCTTTAGGATTTTTTATGTGTAAGATCATGTCATTTTCAAATAGAGATCATTTTATTTCTTCCATTTCAATTTGGATACCTTTTGTTTCTTTTTCTTCCCTAATTACTTTTGATAGGACTTCTGTTATTATGTTGAATGGGATTAGTGAGAGTAGACACCCTTGTCCGGTATCTGATCTTAGAGAAAAAGCTTTTTGCCTTTCACAGTTGAGTAAGATGTTAGCTATAGGCTTTTTATTTTATTTTATTTTTATATTTATTTATTTATTTATTTATTTATTTATTTATTTATTATTTGAGCTATAGGCTTTTTATATATGGCCTTTTTATGTTGAGGTAAATTCCTTCCACACACTCTTCCTCTCACAGAGAAAACCTGTACATTAATTTTATTGTATATTACTTTGTTTTATTTTCCCAAGTAATTATACATCTCCCAAATTAAAGTTTAATTTTGCTTGGTTGTGTTTATGTATAGTTTACTTGGTAATACCAAACTGTTTCTTATTTTCTGTATCCACTTTGTTGAAAGTTTTTATCATGATAGATTGTTGAATTTTGTCAAATGGTTTTTCTGCATATTGAGATGATAATATGATTTTTATCTTTGATTCTATTAGTGTGGTTTATTACATTTATCAACTTGCATACATTGAGCCATTCTTGCATCCCAAGCATGTATCCCACTTGATCATGGCATGTGATCTTTTATTGTACTGCTATATTTAGTTTGCTAGCATTTAATTGAGAATTTTTGCATCTGTATTCACCAGGAATATTGGTCTGAAGTTGGAGAAAGGAAAGTCTTCAATAATGGTGCTGGGAAAACGGGGTGTCCATGTGCAAAAGAATGACATTTTTAGTTCAAAAACTAACTTGAAATGGATTAAAGACTTAACATAAGGGGTCCTGGGTGGCTCAGTCATTAAGTGTCTGCCTTTGGCTCAGGTCGTGATCTCAGGGTCCTGGGATCAAACCCCACATCAGGCTCCCTACTTGGTGGGAAGCCTGCTTCTCTGTCTCACTCTCCTGCTCCCCCTGCTTGTGTTCCTGCTCTGACTGTCTCTCTCTCTCTGTCAAATAAATAAATAAAATCTTTAAAAAAAACACAAAACCTGCCTAGAAGAAAGATAGGGAGGAAGCTCTTTGACACTGGTCTAGTCACTGACTTCTTGGATATGACACTAAAAGCACAAGCAACAAAACTAAAAATTCACAAGTGGGACTATATCAAACTATAAACCTTATATAGAGCAAAAGAAATAATCAACAAAATTAAAAGGAAATCTATGGAACAGAAGAAAATATTTGCAAATTATATATCTGATAAGAGGTTAATATAAAAATTATATAAGGAATGGTACAACTCAATGACAAACAAAATATACACAATTAAAAAATGGGCAATTGACCTGAATAAACATTTTTGCAGAGAAGATATTCAAATCATTAATAGGTATATGAAAAAGTACTCAATGTTACTAATTATCAGGGAAATGTAAATCATAACCAAATGAGGTATCACTTCACACCTTTCAGAATGGTTCTTCAAAAAGACAAAAAATAACAAGTGTTGGTGAGGAAGTGGAGGAAAGGGAACCATTGTCTTAGTATTGGTGGAATGTAACTTGTTGGAGCCACTATGGAAAACAGTACGGAGGTCCCTCAAAAAGTTAAAAATAGAGTTGTCGTGTGATCCAGTAATCCTAGGTATATATCCAAAGGCAATGAAAACAGGATCTCAGAGGGATCTCTGCATTCCCATATCCATTGCAGCATTATTCGCAATAGCCAGGACATGGAAAAATAAAATCTGTTGTCTGTATGTAAATAATAGAATATTATTTAGTCATAAAAGAAGGAAATCCTGCTATTTGCAGTGATATGGATTAAGCTTGAGGGCACTATGCAAAGTGAAATAAGTCAGACAGAGAAAGACAAATACTGTTTGATCTCACTTGTATGTGGAATCTAAAAAAGCTGAACTCAGAAGCTTGGGAGTGGGGAAATGATTAGATCTTGGCCAAAGCATATAAACTTCCAGTTAAAAGATAAATAGATTCTAGGGATCTAACATACAGCACAGTGACAATAGTTAACAATACTGTATTGTTTACTGGACAGTTGCTAAAAGAAGAGAGTAGATCTTAAATGTTCTCACAACCATCACTATAACAAAAAAGATGATAATTATGTGAGATGATGGATATGTTAACGAATCTTATTGTGCCAATCATTTTATAAGATATATGTTTAACAAATCACATTATACATCTTAAATGTATATCTCAATTAAGTTGGAAAATATAATTGTAGTATTTTTATTTAATAAAAAATTGTGATTATTTTGAGAAGAACATAGGGGAATCATGAGTTGGGATACTGCTCTAAGAGAATTAATCCTCTTTTTCCATAAAAGAAATCAATAGATGATGTCTGATGTTGAAAAAATATAGAAATAAAGATGGAAGCTTTATGTGTAAATCTGAAGGTAAATTGAGAAGAAAACAGCTAAGGAAATTGAAAGTTTTGCTCCCGAGAAACAAGACTTGGAAAGGAGATGGGTCGGGGAAGATACTGCTTTCTGTTCCTGGGGGGTGGGGAGAGGTTAGCCTCATGTTTAAATGAACCTATTAAACTATGTATGTGTTATTTGATACAAATAAGAATAAAAATAATAAGCAAAGCCAATGGGTAGCATAAAGAGATGGGGAGCAAACACTTTTCTGAGGACAGCACAATATAAACTCTTTGATCATTGACTGAGAGTATTCAATCTATACAAATGGATGGCCAGTCATGAGTAAAAACAAATAATAGCTTCTTTTCAGTAGTGCAAATCTGTATATCTATATATTTATATCTGTATCTATACTTTTAGAATATTGAACTATTTCCAGGGTTGAAAGTGCTATAACACTAATAAAAAATCATGCCAAATTAAGTAGGTATGTATATACACAGATAAGCACACGCATAGTATCTTTCTTATTTTTTCTTATTTATTATTTTTAATTTTAATACTAGAGATTTCCTACTTGTAAGGGACTGATTCAACTTGGACCAAACTCCAATCCCAGGGTTTGTGGCAGTTCAAAGCTGCCCCATGAATTAGCCCTTTACTTCTTTTACAATGCTTTAATTGTATTTGAAGTTTATTCCCCTTTTAGTGTTTTCCTCCAAAAAGCCAATCATACTCCAAATTCCTCAGCTTTGAAACTTCCTTGAAGAAAAGAGAAGTCATAATAAATGATATCATCACCCCCCACTTCTTACTTGGTCTTCTGCCCTCTCCCTGGCTCCCCTTCTCCTTCAGTGCTTGCCAAAGGCCAGCTGCCTTCTGCCTGACCTTCCTCCTGGTCTGGAAGTCCCTTTCAAAGTCCTGTGCAGTCTCTTTAGACAACTACTTCTCTTGGGAGGGGCAGACGAGTGGGGTGCATGGTTCTTGCCAGTTTGGCCTGCCTTCTTAACCTCCTTGGAAATCTGGTACATAAATTTTCTCTATCTACTTGAGTATGTGTATATATTATTTATTTATTTCTACTTCCAAGATATGAGGCTGAAATTTCCTCACTCTATTACTGCTACTCGATATACATCTCATTAATTTTTTTTTTACCAGTATAAAGGGTAAATAATTTGTATCTTGCTGGCTTTATGTACATTTTTTGATACCTAGTAAGACTGAGAATCTCTTTAACTAATTCACTGTCCATTTGTTTTTTTCTTTTTCTGTGAACTGCTTCCTTATAAACTGTGCTCATATTTCCATTGGGTCATTTTCTTTTCTCACATAAATATTGAAATAAGAACTCCTTATAGATTTTGATTATTAGGACTTTGCCTGTTGTACCTGTTGCAAATATATATGTTTTTCCTTTCTGCCATTCAATTTTTGTTAAAGAGTCTTTTCTTGAATAGAAGTTTTAAGCACTTTTTTTAAGATTTTTAAAATTTATTTATTTGACAGAAGAGAGAGATCACAAGAGGCAGAGAAGCAGGCAGAGGGAGAGGGGGAAGCAGGGTCCCCCCCTAGCAGAGAGCCTGATGCGGGGCTCGCATTGATCCCAGGACCCTGAGATCATGACCTGAGCCGAAGGCAGAGGCTTAACTCACTGAGCCACCCAGGTACCCCTGAAGTTTTAAACTTTTAAGTAGTTTTGGTGATCTTTCCTTCTATGTTTATTGGCTTATTTTCAATATTCTCGCTAACCCCAGGGTGATGATAAAAGTTATACTATATTTAGTGCTACTAATGTTATGGTTTTAGGGTTTATATCATTAATTCACCTGGAATATATTTATTTGTTCACATTTCTGTGCTGTAAAATAAGAATAACTTTTCCCCCAGATGTTTAGCCAGTTAACTCAATAACTTTTACTGAATTGTCAGTCCTTGCCCCTGATTTGAAAAGTCCTCTAGGTCATGTATTAAATCCCCGTACGTGTATATGCGTGAGTTTATACATGTACATCTGTTTCTGTACTTTACATTTTACCCATTAACCTCACAGGATTTCCCTGGAACTAGAGGAGAAATGGAAATCACACAGAGATCCTGAGAAGATGGAAAAAGACAGGAGTGGGGAGAGGCGAGATGTTTCAGTGTAGACATTTAAATTAAAAAATATATACACATATATATGTTGAACTACATGAATGTGTTACAAATTCAGAAGTTAAATTCAAAATATAAACTGCACAGTCAGTTAAAATTCTGGTGTTGCTTTGGTTATTTTTTTTCTGTTTCCCCAATGTTTATTTTTATTTTAAATTTCTTCTTGATTGCTTTAGAATTATTTCTTTAATGCTGTGGTTGGGGGGAGGGTGTGGGTGTGCCTCAGTGTGTATCGCTACATTGCATTTGAAAGTAGAAAGTTAAATCGAGTATATATTTTTAAAAGTCATTGGTTAGATTTCTGATATTTCATCTATTAAGATCTCACTGACTTTGAAGGAGTGGCATATTTTTATGGTAGTTTGCCTGGCATAGTTGAGAAAAAATGTTGCTGAATTTTCACTATGGGTTTGGCTTGCATATATGCTCTGTTCCATTTGCATGTTGCCTCAAGGGAATTAATATTTGACTACATGAAGTTTGACCCAACCCACATGGGCCATCTGGGAGAGGAGCTTCACTAGTCAGTCATTCAGTGACTGAAATGTGAGAAAAGATTGAGAGCCAAGGATTGCTTTCCTCTGAGTCTCTTACATGGATTTGACCCAGACTGAAGTATCATTACATATTTGCCGTGGATTCTGCAATTATAAGTAAGAGTGGGTTTCCTGGTTTCAGAATCACCTTTGTGTTCTGCCTATAGCTCATAATATTCCATTTTATAATGTTTTATATTTAATACAAGTTTTATTTGAGAATAAGAAATTATATAGTTATTATGTTACATGTTCACACCACTTGTCTATATGCTGCCTGTCATGTAGTAAATATTAGTTTTAGATAAGCAGATGATCTGTACTGTGGCTCGTCAGAGAAAATATCACTTGTCAAACCAAAAGTTACTTTTTCACTCTAGTAAAATTGAACTAGAAAATGCGATTTGGAGAAGAGTTTTAAAAGAGAAAAAAAGGATGTTAATAATACCAAAAAGAGCAGGAATTTCTGTAAAAATTTAAGAAAGAATTAATATAATTGTTTATTTCAAATATTCTTTTTTTTTAAGATTTTTTATTTATTTATTTGACAGAGAGAGAGAGAGAGAGAGAGATCACAAGTAGGCAGAGAGGCAGGCAGAGAGAGAGGAGGAAGCAGGCTCCCCGCCGAGCAGGCAGCCAGATGTGGGGCTCGATCCCAGGACCCTGAGATCATGACCTGAGCTGAAGGCAGAGACTTTAACCCACTGAGCCACCCAGGCGCCCCTATTTCAAATATTCTTGACTTCAATGATGAGCATCCTCTCTATGCCTACTAGTATGTAGGTGTAACTCCTGAAATTCTTTTTGTCATATTTGTCCAGCTAAGAGTCTGCAAGTTTTAGGCTGCAATGTCTTTATGGCTGGTTACATATTTATAGAAATCATTTCTCTCTCTTTACTTCATTTAACCAATACCTAACTATTCTGGTGATAATGGACACAGCTCCCTCAACATTTATGTAGTATCCATTTAGCGGTAAAATTACTAAATGTTTGACATAATTTTTTGATATCGTTACTAACCCTTTTCCACATTAGTTTTTGTTTGTTTGCTTGCTTCCCTGTACTAAACACTGTTTCCTAGAACCGTGGGTGACTTCCTGGTCTACTCCTTACCCTCGATGGGCCTGTCCTCCCAGGAAATGGGAAGAGCAGTCCACTTCCTAGAGGCCCTCTGAGAGCACTTCTGCCTTTTCCCAGTCCCAGGCAGTGACGTGGAGGCATGGACAAGGTGGAGTGAATGTGCAGCTGTGTGATTTATTACTCAACTGACCGGTCAATCGTTATGGGAGGACTTGGGTGTTAGTAGGATCCAGATAACCTCTTAGGTGTTCAGGCTCATGGCAAGCCTTTGATACATCTCAAGAGTTATTTCTGTCAGTACCTCTTGATCTGCCTAACAAAACCCTCCCAAACTGTTCCTGTCTTTTCTCCCAGTTGCAGATAACTAAACCACTTGAGATTCTACCTCTAATTACCATTTGCTTTATTTGTATGTGGATTATTTACTCTTATTAGCATCAGTGGGAATCCCAGTGCTGGGAGTTCTGGGAGTAGAGCTTGAACAATTCCGTCTCTGTTTTTATTTTCTATTTGGGCAAACTCCAACTAAAGTTGGTTCACCTCGCTTTTGGAAACGTAGCTTGGTGCAGTTCCCTCATTCTTGTGTTAACTGTCTTCTCATAATTCTAGGTGAACTCCCTGCCCACATTCCTCTGAAGCCGCTGGCGTCTCCCACACTATTTATGCTGGACCCTGACGAGGTCCCTTCCTCTGGCTGTGTACCTGGCCCCTGAGCGATGCTGCCCTCCAGCGCCACCACCGCAGGCTAGGTCTTTGCTTTCTCCTTCCTGCATCTTCCCAATAAATTATTTTCCCTAAAATATGTTTTCCTTATGTCACTTTCCAAGGACTTAGATTGTTCTTGGCGACTCATCAAATACAGAACACGTTCTGTGCGTCAAGGCTTGCCCTGACTTCTGCGCTCGGCTCAGTCTAGGCTACATAGTGCTCCCCAGCCTCTGTGCAGTCACTTGTATCTCTAAGCCACCTTACATTTTCTTAAGGTAAATCCTACTCTGCTTAAGTTTTAACCTACTCATGGCTCCTCTGTGAAATCTTCTTTAATAGTTAAGTCTTCATTCCGTAGCCTTTTCCATCTCAATTCTAAGAGCATTGAGAGTCTGTTTAACACATAATTTAACACTTTTATCTTCCTATGGTTAATTTCGTTTTCTGTTACGAAGCACACTTGGTCACTTAGAAGAGACCTGAATATAGTGGCCTGAATATGACAAATATTTTTTTGTTCTCCTGTAATGATGTGTCAGGAGGTAGGGAGTTTACAGTTGCCACAGTGGTTCCTTTGGTTCCTTGTGGCCCTCCTTTCTTCGGTCCCCTCAGATCTGGTCCACCACTTCAGGATCCAAAATGCTGCCTTAGCTCTGGCAGGAAGAAAGAGGTAGAAGAAGGAAGAAGCGAAGCCTGTTCTAAAAAGCTTTTCTGGAAGTGCTGTCCGTTGAAAGGTCTCCATCTTCTGCAAGGGAAATGTAATCATTGAGACGTTCACATCACTGCTCCCCCAAATCTAGGGATACTGTTCGTAGACAGTAAGAGAGGATGGTTACTATGGGCCCCTCTCAGGTCTCAGGATATGTGGATAACCGTGAGGCTCCCCATTCACTGCACGGACATAGCAAGTCTCAGCTCTGCTCTCCCGAGCAGTGGGGACATAAGTAAACTATAAATGTTTGATAAATCAGGATGTCCCCTTTGGTCAACAAGACTGTTTCCTTTTTACTTTTTCTCCTACTCTTTACTCTTTCCCCAGAAATATGTACAATGAGCTAAAAAAAAATTTAAATAGACATAGAAGATAAAAACAAATGCAAAACTTGTTCATTTACAAACACTGTTTTGTTCTGTTGAAGAAAACAATTATATAGATGTATCTGAATCTTAATGCTTAGACTTCTGTGTTATAATATTCCACAAATGTCTAATAAATTCTCTTCAGCATGGCACACAATTCTGGGACTGTGTAACATGCAGATTTTTTTGACATCCGTCTTAAACATGCAGGCTTTGGGGGCAATCAATGCGGTGGTTGTCTAACCCAAGTAAACTGGCTTTGTAGTCTCCTCAGAATTTAAACAAAGAATATGCATGATAAATATTTGCTATTTGTGATGCCCGTTGTGGGTGGTCATGAGGAGCTTCAACTGAAGGGTAATTTCCTACCTTTGTCAGGCACAAAGCAAGCCTCCTTTTGTCTCCTGATCACAGCTCTAATTTTCCCAGCTGGATGAATTCACCAAGTTGAGAATCTGAGCGGCCTTAACATTAGCAGAATCTACAAAGCCCCAGAAGGGCACAAAACCTGCGTAGGAAACGTTCACTCTCCAGGCTTGGTGGTGCGGTTGCCACAGCTACCAAAGCTGCTGCTTTCTCTGCTTTGTGTTCACGTGGGAAGAGAAGCTTTCAAGGTGACAGTGGCTTCATTATGTAACTGACACTGCGATTCATTTGCTTTAATATTCGCATTTTAATCTATGGTGCCTCATCCTAAATAGGACTTTTCTTCAGTAATACTGTTAGGTGGGGGATGGATAGACAAAGTTTTATACGATCAAGATGACAGATCACAGAGTGAGTGAATCTGTCATTATTATTTTTCCCTGGGCTTTGCGACCATTCATACCATGGCTTAAACTGACATTAGGGAGCTAGCTGCATTGCTGCATCCATCACAAAGACAATATGAGAATCGTTGATTCGTATACAGACACATTATATGCACCAGCTTTAAAATACCAATTAAGATGAAATCACAACAGCCTTCCCTCGGTGAAGTTGAAGTAGATATCCATGTATAATTAACTGGAGAGTCATTCCGAAGCCTTGAAGTTCTACACTTTACATACTGATCTTAAAACACTATGTATAAAATATTAATTGCAGATGAGTGGGCTTCCCTTAAATCCAAATCCTATACATAATTGACATATCACCTTCTCTAGGTGAAATTGCATAGTGACAGATATATAAGAATGTGTTATACAATTTATCTATTTCCATTTTTTTATAAATATATGTTATCAATGATAAAGAGGGCTCTAAAGTCCTTCTGCTGTCTTGTCCGCAACCTCAGTTTTGAAGAGATTGTGAGTTTTGTCCCTTCCTTTTGATGGAATGGCATTATCAACAGCAAATTACTGTGTGGTTTTTCATTTGGGTGGGAAGGAAACAATTTTTTGGAGCACCTGTTGTGTTTTTCTCTCACTTTGTGTATATTGGCTCATTCAATAGAATACTATTATTATTATTATGTTGTATGTATTAAGTATGTATATGCATTATTATTAATTTATTTTACAGATGAGGCTAAGGAGAGGATTTTTACATCCACAATCACAAAGCCAATAAAAGAGACATAGTGGTCTTTCTTTTTCTTTTTTATTTTTTTCCATAGTGGTCTTTCTAACAGAGATACAGGTCTTTCTAATCCCAAAACCCATATTCTTTTCACCGACTTGGGGAGACACACCCTGCCAAGATGACTTCAAATTTGGAGAGACAGTATGCTGTAATTTTCTTTTGTTTTAATTTTTAGCAGTCATTAAATTACCTACAAGAAATGTGATGTAAACATTGTTAACTATAATCTATATACTAGATGCCAGGTCCCATCCCCTGCAACCATTTCCCCTGTCTTGCCACAAAGACCTCCAGTTTTCTTTGGGGGATCTTTTTGGGTCCCAGGGAAGCCAAATTTAACTCTGGTGTCAATGGTGTTTCATGTGACCCAGGCTACGCCAATCAGATTTCTGTTCCTCTGGTACTATGATGGTTCAACAACTCTGTAAACAACCTAGTTTGTCTGATCAATATGAGTTTCAAGACTTACTTTGGAATGCTGGGGCAAAGGTAATTCTATTCAGTAAATTAACATATGGTTATATTTTCCAGCCACATTGACTTCAGACTGGGACATACAACTTACTTTGGTTAATGACATATAAGAAGTGGTGTGTGACACATAGTTGGAGTCGGAGCTTTAAGAGCCCACATAGTGTTTCCACTGTGTGCCCTCCCCCCCCCCCCCATAATACTGGCGGTGTTCCACACAGGGTCTGCTCTAGCAGCCTAGGTCCTGGAATAAGAACTATGTGAAACAGCCTCAGTTGACCTACAATGGAAATGCAGAGTGAATGAAAAATAATTTTGGGGAACGCCTGGGTGACTCAGTCAGTTAAGCATCTGACTCTTGATTTTGGCTCAGGTCATGATCTCAGGTTCCCGGGATCAAGCCCCATGTTGGGCTTCCAGCTCACTGGGGAGTCTGCTTAAGGAGTCTCTCTCCCTCTGCCTCTCCCTTTGTGCATGCCCCCCCAAGTAAATAAATAAATCTTAAAAAAAAAACAAACAACCTTTTGTTTATGTGAACTGTTGAAATGTGGGAGTGTTTTTTGTTTGTTTGTTTTTTCTACCGCATAACTTAGTGTAAATGGTAGGGTGTGGAGGCGAGCCTCGGAAAAGCTGCAGCCGTTTTTGCCTCCTGAAGTCAGCCTAATGGGAAAGCTGGAATAAGAAGGAAGCAGAGTTAGGGAAATCATAGAGGAAGAGAGAAAAAATTCTAATGATGTCACAAAACCCCTAGCTCATGGCCGTAGTCATCCTTATAGCTGAAATTTTTATTTAAGTGATTCGGTATCTTTTTTTTAAAGATTTATTTATTTGAGATAGAGAGAGATCACAAGCAGGGGAAGGGAAGGGCAGAGGGAGAGGGAGAAGCAGACTCCCCACTGAACAAGGAGCCCTATGCAGGGCTTGGTCCTGGGACCAAGATCATGACCCCCCAAGATCATGCTCCTAAGTGAATCAGTATATTTGCTTAAGGTAATTTTAGTTCAGTTTTCTGTTACTTGCAACCAAAGCAAGCAAATTGCTTTCTATATCATACCATAAATTCTACCTCATTTTTCTGCAACAGACATCTGAAATAGCCTTGAAGCCAACCTAAGTAATTTAAGTTGTAAAGTCCTCAGAGTCACTAGGTAGATCAATGCTGACAAAGGAAGGAAGCCACTCAGTAGGCAAGTTTAATATAAAAGTAGGTGGAATGTATAGAGTTGTTGAATCACTACATTGTACAACTAAAACTAATCTAACACTAAATGTTAGCTATACTAGAATTAAAATTAAAAATTTGATGGAAAAAAAAAGTAGGTGGATGCCAAGTAAGAACTATGTAAGATTACTAGTAAAAAGATTGAAATGATTTCTTCAAGGATAAGTGAAGAATTTACACTTTTCTTTTTCTTTTTTTTTTTTTTTAAGATTTTATTTATTTATTTGACACAGAGAGAGAGAGTACAAGTAGGCAGAGAGGCAGGCAGAGAGACAGGGAGAGGAGGAAGCAGGCTCCCCGCTGAGCAGAGAGCCCGATGCGGGCCTCGATCCCAGGACGCTGAGATCATGACCTGAGCCGAAAGCAGAGGCTTTAACCCACTGAGCCACCCAGGCGCCCAAATTTACACTTTTCAAAACAATGCCTATTTACAAATGTATAAACAAAGATTTCTAAAGAGAAGGGTTGGGGGGAGGCACCAGGGGTCATGGTGTGATGTTGTGAAAGACCCCTCTCATGTTACAATAAAGTGTCTCAAACACTGGATTTTTTCCCCCAGATTAATCACTGAAGGGGGTGCTTGGGTAGCTCAGTTGGTTAAGCATCTGCCTTCAGCTCAGGTCATGATCCCAGGGTTCTGGGATTGAGGGTCCTGGCATCGTGCCTCACATCAGACTTGGTGCTCAGCAGGGAGCCTGCTTCTCTCTCTCGTCCTTGCTTGTGCTCTCTCTCACTATCTCTGTCACTATCTCTGTCTGTGTCTCTCAAATAAAATTTTTGAAAAAAATCATTGAAGTTTTCTCATTAAAAAAATGGAAATTAAGCGAACTATGACAAATAGGTTATAGATAACAAAAAATGGAACCTGTAACATTTGCAGAATTGTGAGATTTCCCTTAGAAGAGTTAACACATTGTTCTCAAGTGCTGCTACTCAGGAACGGAGAGGAAGCTTCCCACTGAATTCCCTGAAATGGCAGCATGGACTCAAAATTGGGCCTTACCATGACCAATTTTTCTATTCCAACAGAGGTGGTTACTTAATAAGGTCAGAAAACTTTCCTTCTTTGAAACAGTTATCAGCTTATAAATTTTCTGTGTTTACCTCCAAAATGTGAGTAGGCATTTGAAAGCAGGAAACTAAAACCATAAAGTAAATAGTAATAGTCTTAGTTAAGGATAATGTGCTAGGAGAACAGTCGTCACAAAATTTTGAAATATAATACCTTTGAATAGTCTCAGTGCGTGACTGAAGTTTGTATTTAATTTTTCATTTTGTTTCATTTCTTATTTATTTAAAAAATTAAATAGGTAATACTTTTACATGATTAATACACAATACAAAGTGGTATCCAGTAAAAAGTTTAGCTCGCACCTCTACTCTCATGAGTCCCATTTTTCTCTGTCACCAGCAGGTCACCATATTATTAATTACTGTGTATTCTTCCAGAATTTCTTTACGCAAGACCAAGGAAATGCAGATATGTATTGTTATTTCCCCTCTCTCTTCCATAAAACGTAGCACAGTATAGACTGTAACTTATTTTGCTATTTTCACCCAGTGATACCTCTTGGAGATCTTTCCTTACCAGTAGTTCAGGGCTTTGCTTTTTTTTCTTACATTTTCATAGTCAGTTCTCATGGCACGTATGTACAGTGATCTACTTAACCAGTTCCCTAATGATGGAAAGCTGGATTACTTCCAGTTTTTGCTAGTACACACAGTGCTTTTGATAAATAACCTTTACATGTGTTGCTTCATACGTGTTCATTACTTATTTGCAGAGGATGAAAATAAAGGCAAGTCCTAAAAATAGAGTCATCATCAATTTTGGCAAGCTTCTAAATCTGAGGGCTCACTTGGATTATTTTTTGCTACCTAAAGTTACTAATTTAGTTTTTCACTTTCCAGGTCATGTAGCCAAGAAAAGTGGCTTTCATTTGTAAATAAATACAAGCTACCTAGATATTTGGAAGGAAGGGACCGTATGTCATATACATTCATAGGGCCATCCTAGGACCTCTGCAGAAATGTTGCACAGGTCCCAAAAAAATGATAGACGAAAGCGTGATTTCCATAAGAGCCACTAAATAACACATCAAAGCCCTGAAAAATCTTGGCTTCTTTACATCTTGCCTTCCACTTTTAATTCTTAGGATTTCTCCTTCAAATTGATTCTCACAAGTATCCCCTTCCTTTGTATTCCTTTTCGCACCAGCTACACTCTCCAAAAATGGTTGCTCTGTGCCAATGCTCTTTTTATTCCAACCTGCGTGCATTCTGGTGCTGAGGGATCACTTTAAAATAGCCCACTTGTTATATAATACCTATATCAATTATTTTTTGTTGTTGCTGTTGTTTTCTCAAGGAATTCTTTGGAAAATTACTTTAATGGACTTTGGTTTTTGATGATTTATTCTCTCCCCCCAACCTTCCTCCCAAGCACCCAATAGTAAATTGAAGACATGGGTAAGATTGTGGGGTTTTTGTTTGTTTGTTTCCTTTTCTTTTTAATCACACACTGTTGGAATATTAATTAAGTCAACATTTTAAATTAATATGTTTTTATAGGTTAGTATCTCTACAAGAAACCAATATTTCCAACTGCACCCAGTCTGATCTCTGCGTATCTCTCTTACAGAACAATGACTTCCGTGAGTCACCTCTGGTTTCAGTTGTTGGCATCATCACCAGCTCTTCTCAGTGACTCCACCATCCACATTGTGCTCTCTACTGGTCACACAGATCCCTGGTTTTTTTAGAATCTGTAGCTCATGCCTTCAGGATTGCCTTGAGGAGAAAAGTATGAATGGAGAATTGGAGGTACACTCTTACTTTCTTTTCTCAGTAATGCTACTTATTTCATTGCTTGATTCATTACCATCTTCTTTTTCTTTCTTACTACCTATGTTTTTGCTCCCTAATGCATAAATGCTTGTCCTTCATGGGTCTCTGTGTAAGTGGTTTTTCTTCCACTGCCTTTATCTGCATTCCAGAGTTCTGAAAGCAAAGTTCTCCAAAATGTAAAAGACCTACTAGTATACTGGACATAGTTTATTGGTTTGGTTTGTATTTAATTATAGTCAGAGGTAAGTCAACATTACTACAATCCCTTTTATAAAAAAAGTGATGCTTAAGTTGGTTTAGGATGGTTTTAAATCTTAGCCATTTGCTAGTTGTTCCTTCGTAAGAGTTAAGGGGTCTGATTTTGTACTTGTGCAGTTTTGCATACATATTTACATAACAGTCACAAAGGTGCACTCACCCAAATATATGGACTGCATGTTTTTACAGGGCTGCAAAGATAGCACTGTTGGTTTATGAATTCAAACTCATTTTCTGATGTAAGTGGGAAAAAAACAAAAACATGTTTTTTCCAGTGGTTATGGTTACCCTATGATGATTAATCCTCCAAAATATCATTATTTGGACAACAGGATTTTGAAGAGAACAAAGGACAAGGGGAAAAAAAAGGTAGAAAATATTCAGCAACAAAGAGAGAGGAAATTATGTTTCACCAGATTGCAGGATTCAAATTGTGGTTAAACTGATGGCCTGCCTGATATTCTAAGGCTGATTACTCCCTCCCCAGGGGGATATTATAAACAAGGATTTACTATCAAAATATTTTTTATTTGTCTGAAAACTAATTTGCCAAGCCTGGAGATCAGAGGAAGAGGCAAATGGGAAAAGCAACCTGCTTCTCTGCCTCTAAGGAGTCAGCTGTGGGGAGAACTCGACCAGTGGGATGGAAATGTCACTCGAGCCCTGAAGCTCCATAAATACCAGGAAAGAAGACAACCCCTATCTCCCAGCTCACGGCTCACAAAGCCACTCTCTCTGCCAGCAGGTATTAAACATTAATGACCATTCCTATAATGAGGGGCGAGAACGGCTCTCGGCAGTAGGGCTGCCCAATCACGTAGGTAGTGTTGGACTTTCAACAGCAGCACGCTTCCCCACTTATTTTTCCCCCTGCTCCTTTTATCCCTCTGAGAATCTTCAGCCTGAAGGTAATGAAGTGCTTCCTTTATCACTCTGTATCATTGAAATATTTATCTCATTATTTGAATAAAAGATTACTGCAACAATGGTAACTCTCTCCCTGCATATACTCCGACTTCAAAAGGGAAGAGGAAGCTTGATGAATAAAATAATACCAAGGCATTTGGCAATAAACTTTTCAAATAACAAAAAGTGCTCTGATAAGTTGCAGCTTGTTTACAGCTTGTAAACTCGCTCATGATGCTAAGCATGGGACCAAAACCAAAGCAACAATTGGCCTTTGGAGTAATAATTTAGACAGCAATAAGTTTCAAAGTTCGTTTTTTGTTATTTTTTTCCCCCTACACCTTTGAGCATTTCTAAATCCATTGCTGCCATCTTGCTGAGTCCCTGAAGATAATGTGCATTCATTAAGGCAGTTGTCTCCAGATCCGTTTTACTCCACCCTTGCTTGTGCCATGGGTTTTGTTTCCTGGTAAGCACCAAGTACATAAAAGCCTAAATATGGTTGGCTTCTGATTTCCATCTGCCCCGCTGTGGGTTTAGTCTTTTGCAGAGGAACCCTCCCCAAGCACTTTTTGGAGTAAACACAGGAGACAACGTGAGTCCACAAATGAGGCCTTGCCCTCACTAATTGCCATGGAAGGTCACCCTGAGACTTGGCCATCGTGACCCCAAGGCTCCACAGAGCCACGGACCTGTTTCGGTTACCGTAACTATTGTCTCAATACCATTGGAACTGGTCACCAGCTCCTAGCCTCAGAAATCCAGTGAGGTGAGAAGGACCCTCCTGTATGACCCCTCACTGGGGCGTGAGGGCAGGGAAATGCCAATTGCAAGGTTGGTTTTGCTCATAATCATTCCAGGGTTTAGTGAGACTATTCTCTCAATGGACACGCACTGCCCTGCCTCCCACGGTGTGTGTCCCTGGATGGAAGTGGAACAAGCTCCCACCTAACCTCTACCAGAAACATTTGTCCTCCACCACTATTTAAATTGTTGCATTCTATTTACTCTGCTGTTTCATCTCTCTTTCTGGTGAACCCTCCTTCAGGGATCCCCATTGCTGCCCCTCCAGTTTCTCTCTCTCTTTTTTTTTTTTTTTTTAAGATTTTATTTATTTATTTGACACAGAGAGAGAGATCACAAGTAGGCAGAGAGGCAGGCAGAGAGACAGGGAGAGGAGGAAGCAGGCTCCCTGCTGAGCAGAGAGCCCGATGAGGGCCTCGATCCCAGGACGCTGAGATCATGACCTGAGCCGAAAGCAGAGGCTTTAACCCACTGAGCCACCCAGGTGCCCCTCCAGTTTCTCTTTGACAGTAGTCTCCCGAGGCTGCTTTATAGGTCTCAACACCAACTGTGCAGTTTATCCTGGAAGCCTTCCCAGCACCCACTGGGATTCTGTGACCATCAGTAGACACACGGAGAGGGGAGCGTTACCTTAGTCCACTGGTCAGTAGTGTTCCTTCAGAGACCAGTTCTAGAATCATTGCTTCTTATATTACTCAATGCACAGAAAAAGGGGTAACTGGGTGGTGGACATTAAGGAGGGCTCATGATGTAATGGGCACTGGGTATTATATAAGACTGGTGAGCCACCGAATGGCACCTCTGAAACCAATAACACTGTAATAATATTGTAATTAATTGAATTTAAATTTAAAAATTTTTTGAAAAGAAAAAGGATGATAATTTTTGTCTCCCAGAGCTTCTATGTGTCAAATAGGATGTACGTTTTTGAAGTTTAATTTTTCATTGTTTTCAGTGGACTTTATTTTTTATAGCAGTTTTAGGATCCCAGCAAAATTGAGTGAGTGGACCAGAGATTTTCCATTTATATGTATCCCCACACATGCAGTGCCTCCCCAGTTATCAACATCTCTTGCAACAGTGGTACATTTTTTATAATTGATGAGCCTACGTTGACACGTGATTATCACCCAAAGTCTATACTTTACATTAGGGTTCACTCTTGATGTATATTCTGTAGGTTTGGACAAATGTGTAATGACATGTATCCACCATTATCATACGGAATGTTTTTACTATCCTAAAAATCCTCTATGGTCTGCCTAGTCAATCCTCCTTTCCCCCCAGCCCCTGGCAACCACTGATTTTTTTATTGTCTCCATATTTTTTTGCTTTTCCAGAATGTCATAGAATTGAAATCATACATTTTGCAGCTTTTTAGATGGGCTCTTTCAATTAGAAATATGCATTTAAAGTTCTTCCATGTCTTTTCATGGCTTCATAACTCATTTCTTTGTACTGCTGAATAATATTCCATGGTCTGGATGTACCACAGTTTATATCATTTCTCATAAAGCATATTTGTATTTATAAATTAATAAGGTATTATTAATTTGAAGTACAGTCAAAGAAGGTAGCTAAGTTTTACGAGGCAGTGTTCTCTGGGTGCATGTTTCTCTATCCCTACTGTCTTTTCCCAAATAATATCTCTATTATTCTTTTCCTTCTTTGTTCGTGGTTGCACAAGGTTGTTATGAGCCAGTGTTGTATGGGGTATGGAGAAAATAAGGTTCAATCCATTTTCAAGTTTTCTTAACTTTCCTTTTTCCCGGGTTACTATTATCCATGTTTCTCTGAGGTAAAACTTAAAGCAAATAGAAACAGTGGCATGGAGCTGTCCCAGTGGGTATTGAAATGTCCCCTCTTCTTCTGTCTACTTTAGACTCCAGGAAAGGGAGGGTGATGGGGAGGAAAGGACGGAAGGATGGGGAAGTCTTCACTTGATTCTAGTTCATTTGATACCGACAAAGAAATGAGTGCTCTTCGAGTAGCATGTGACATGTCAGAGTATTGAGGCTGGGAAGAGGACGAGGAGAGGAGAGCCACTCCTGGAGAAATTCTGACATGGACAGTGGTGTGGGTTATTTTTCCAGCTTGCACAGCTTACATGAAGCATTTCTCATTCGACTGATGGTATTTGTGATGAGACAGTGATAACAGAAGCTGGGATGATGCGTTCTAGCTGCCAGGCATTTACCCAGACTGAGGTTTCTGGACTGAGTCTGCTCCATGGAGATACCTCACCTACCTTCTATCCGGTTTTGCATCCTAATTTGAGGTGTAAATCTTAGTTAGTATGGAGGCTTGTTTCCTCTGAGCACAAACCTTCTGTTTAAACTCCAACATTTTTAGCTTTTTTTTTTTTTTTTGCCTATTCTAAATCAATTTTGGGGGGAATTTATATTTTCATTATATATTATTTTGATTCATAAATACGTATTTGTGATATTCAGATACAACAACATATACTTATGTTTATTATTTTCACAACAGTCTTGAGCCAGATATGAAGTCATTAAAAAGCATGATAGGTAGTTAAAGGAAGAGAGGTCTCTTGTGAATGAGCCTTATCCCAAAACAATTCTGTCCCACATTCCATCCACTTACCCTGCCTCCTTGTCCCCAACTCAAGTAGAATTTGAGATTTCAAATGTTCTTCTTGATGCTTTGCTGATTAACCATTACATGCATGATTATATGGGGATTATAATAACACTTTCTCAAGTAGAATCTTATGCATAAACCAGTGGGAGAATAGGGGTCCTGATTAGCCAGTGATTCTTTCTGATATAATGAAATTCACCTTAGGTGAACATTTTTACTATGCCCATACTTGTGATCAGTCTTACTCTTCCCCAAAGGGTAGAACCACCACCATCTTTGGCTTTTTTTTTTTCTTCCTGATTATTTTTTTTTTGCAAGCCTAAGCACTAGCCAGTTTCATAACCAGTTTTTTTTTTTCCCCACATCTGTCCACTGGAGTTCACATTTAATAATTAAATGACTTATGGCACATGAAGCCGGAGATTCTCAGTATTATCTTTCTTATTATGGGTATATCAGTTACTTTTGAATAAGCCATGAGCTTACACCAGGGAGATGGTAAAAAAGAGATGCCCAGCTTTATTTTATTTTTTTTTAAAGATTTTATTTATATATTTGAGAGAGAGAGAGAGCATGAGCAGGGGCTGGGGGCAGAAGGGAAGAGGGACAAGCAGTCTGTGCTGAGTGGGGGCCCGAAGTGGCCCCGACCCCAGGACCCTGAGATCAGCATCTGAGCCCAAGTCAGCTGCTTAACTGAAGGAGCCACCCAAGCACCCCGCCCAGCTCTATTCTTTTAACTTAATTAGGGATTTTTAGAATTGTCCTGCAGAAATTTTATTAAGGGTCTTAAGCTCTTAGTAACTTAAATTCACCCCTAACTTGCCACATGGAACTTAACTTCCTCAGTTTAGCTTTCTCATCAACGAAACTGACTGAAGATACATGAATAGCCAGAATGCAGAATAAATATATCATTATATCCCTCTCTATTACCACCATCTGATCTTGACAACAAAATGAAGGGAAAAGGAGCATTTGATTTAGAAAGTATTTCCATAATGACAGGGTAAATAATTTCACAGTTTTGACTTCTCAGTATTGGGGATATAAAATTCATTTATAAATTACACTAGGATTTATTATGTGCCTACTGTATGCCAGGTTCTGTTCTAGGTACTCTAAGTAGAGCAGAGATCTCATGGATTTTACTTCCTAGTAAAGGGCAGATCATAATAAAATGTAAATAACATGATGTTAGAAGCCATGGATAAAAATAAAGCAGGGCATGGTTTAGATGGCAGATAGCAGGGGGCGGTCAGAGGTTACTGACTGGCCCTCCAGTCTCGTTCTAGGAGCATAGAGCTGCGGTTGTCTGGGAGCTGGAGGGTCACTGTCAGGAAGTCTGACCACAGCATCAAGGATGACCAAGTGAAGAGTCCTCACGTACTAGGGTCATGGATGGGGTGCCTTGATCAGGAATTTGGCAGCTTGGCAAGAAGGGCACATAGCAGAGCATAGAGCTAAGAGCCAACCCTTGGACAGACTTGGGTTTGACACCACTGACTACTTGTGTGACTGAGGTCACCTTATTACATTTCTCAGAACCTCATTTCCTCAACAATCAAGTGGGAATTATGAAGTAACCTACATTTATTTCATTATTCAGAGGGTATGAAGCTCAAGACTAAGTGCTTTACTCCATAATTTTATTTGACAAGAACACTTATAGCAAAATACTATTATTCTGTACATCTGAACCGTGAGCAGACTGTGGTGTGACCTGAGGTTACCCAGCTGTGGTGACAGACAGGACTGTCTGAGAAGTTACCCTGGGAGCTCTTTGTGGTGTTTGATTTTTTGTTTTCCCAGCAAGGTGTGTGGGGCTAGAAGCCCCTCTTTCCCTAAGTGGGAGGGATTCTTCATAGACTTAATTCCCCACAGGAACCAGGAACTCCAGGTACCAGGGAAGAGGGCAGCTGGCATTTCCTGCCACTTCTCTAAACAGATGGCCTTCAGCTCAGATTATCTGGACTTGAACCAACATGTTTATTCCCCCATGTGAGGTCACTCTCATGTTGCCCCATAAATCCCTCTTCCAGTGGATAGCCCTGTGGGTAGCCCACTGTTTAATGTTGCTAGAACGGGGACTCTGGGCATCCACAGATTCTGTCTGAAATGGTGGCACCAAATGACATTTCCTAGTAAACCTTTTGTAGGGCAATGGCTTTATTTTTCTGGGGAACCAGAAATCAGACTCAGGTNTTTTTTTTTTTAAAGATTTTATTTATTTATTTCACAGAGGGAGAGAGATCCCAAGTAGGCAGAGAGGCAGGCAGAGAGAGAGAAGGGGAAGCAGGCTCCCCGCTGAGCAGGGAGCCCGACGCGGGCCTCGATCCCAGGACCCTGAGATCATGACCTGAGCTGAAAGCAGAGGCTTTAACCCACTGAGCCACCCAGGCGCCTGGCACCAACGTTCTTAACAGCTGTGTCATAATCCATAACCTCTAGAGCTCTTGGGGATTAAGCGAGATATAAAGTACATCGTTTAGTACCTGACAGAAATTTTCCATAATTAAAAAAATAACTATAGTAGTTGATCCTTGAACAACACAGGTTTGAACTGCATGGGTTACATGGATTTTTTTTTCCAATAGATACAACATTGTAAATGTATTTTCCTTAGGATGTTCTTAATACAACTTTCTTTTCTCTAGCTTCCTTTATTATAGGAATACAGTATGTAATACATACAACATACAGAATGTGTGTTAATTGGCTGTTTATGTTATCAGTAAGATTTCCAGTCAACAGTAGGCTATTTGTAATTAAGTTCTGGGGGAGTCAAAGGTTATACATAGATATTCAACTGTGCAGGGGGTGGCTCCCTTACCCCAGGCATTGTTCAAAGATCAACTGTAGTTATTATTCTAGCCTCATATTATGACTATGAACTGAAACTGCAAGAAGTTATTTTGTTTTGTTTTAATACAAATTAAACATGATAATAGAAATATGCAAAAAGTGCCAGGTTTTCTGTGCCCTGTTTTTGGTATTTCCAGGATTGCTAAAGGAAGAAAGAGAGCAGTATTCCATCAGGTTAATTACCTGGTGAACTTGGGTAGGACGTCTGGAAAGAGGATGCCACATTGCTCATAAATTAAGCTATTCTATTCATTGTGATCACGTGGATGGGACTGTTGCGTTAGCAGAATTCCTCTGCATAAAGGCTGAGGGTGGGGTTGTTGGCAGGTGATAGGGGAGACAAAGCGGTACAAGTTAGTGAAGTCTTGGGATACCTGGAGATGCATCTATTTGGTTAAGCTGGAATTGCCAGGGGGACTCCCACATGAGAGGCAGAAAGAAGGGCACATGTCTCTTGTTCACTACAGTTGCTTGGCTAACTTGGACACTGAGGCAGAGTTAAGCAGGAAAGAAGAAAACAAGATAGGCATTGTACTGAGCGGTTTCCAATCAGAGAACAATTTTCACAGGGGTCAGCACTGCCAAGTGAGCAGTGAGACATTTTAGTCGTGTAGAAACAAGCTTTTTAGAGCGGGACGGGCAGATGGATCTGTTCTCAGATTGTCTTCAGTCACAGGGGGCGTAAAACAAACCGACCTAATAAAAGCTATAGGAGGGCACCCGGGTGGCTCTGTCAGTTAAGCGCCTGCCTTCAGCTCAGGTCATGATCCAAGGACCCTGGGATCGAGCCCTGGTGGCGGGCTCCCTGCTCGCTGGGGAGACTGTTTCTCCCTCTGCCCCTCCTCCCCCCACTAGTGCTCACTGGCTCTCAAATAAATAAAATCTTAAAAGGAAAAGCTATAGGAGATTGCATAGCGTTATGAATATAAGTCATGCCACTGAATAGTAAGTACACTTAAACATGGTTTAAATGACAAATTTTATGTTACCTATATTTTTTAAATTACGTTAATTAAAAAATTTAAACCATTTAATAACATAATGTACCAAAAGCCACTGGATTGTACACATAGGGTAAATGACATGCTATGTGAACTGGATACCAATAAAGCTGCTTAAAAAAAAGCTACGGAGGGGCACCTGGGTGGCTCAGTCGTTAAGTGTCTGCCTTCGGCTTGGGTCATGATCCTAGCCTCCTGGGATCGAGCCCCCCACATCGGGCTCCCTGCTCAACGGGAAGCCTGCTTCTTCCTCTCCTACCGCCTCCCCCTCCCTGTTTGTGTTCCCTCTCTCGCTGTCTCTCTCTGTCAAATAAATAAATAATCTTTAAAAAAAGCTATGGAGAGCATTTTGTTCCTACAGTTATGAGTTAGTTTTCCTTTAGTTTTCTAAAGGGTTTGTCACTCAAGGGTTTACTCAGTAAACACCAAGGCTTTGATGTCACAGGCGCCGCATAAATCTCAAGGTTGTAGGTGGTTATGTGAACACAGATAGGACACTTTATTTCTAGTATTTTGGGCAGCGTAATCAGTTGAAGGAGAAAAATAACTAACTGAAATACAGGGAGTATATGTTTTTATGAGGCTCTCATTTTTTTAATTTCTCACTAGCCAAGTACTGTGTGTTGCTCAGCCTAACAAAGCTGTGCTTGTAAAAAGTCTCATCAATACAGGATCTGACAGGATCAGACAATAGACTTCGGCTAATTAATATTTAATGGGGTTATGGATTTTTTCTCAGCAGCTGGAGTGCTAAATAATAGTCAATTAGCAAATGTGTTAATTAACTCTAATTACATAGCACATGAGCTTCTCCAAGGATTTTTCCTTTACAGATTTACACATGAATGTTCCACCACTCTTCTTGAACACGCCAGGCAGCTAATTAATTGATAAGTAATAATTCTTTCTTCTCTCTAAAACATGTATTTAAAAATAAAACCCAGTTTAATGCTTGATGACTTTTAAAAGTGACATTTAAGAATGTAAGATGAATCTGATGTCTGCCTTTTAAATAAGCTTCTCCTAATCATGAGGAAGTTTTTCATTTGTGGGTGAATGAGGAAGAGGGAAAAAGCATTTTGAGTTTTGTGTATCCATGCATGAGAGAAAGAGAGAGAAAGGAAGAAAGATGAAAGGGAGGGAGGGAGGAAGGAAGGGAGAGAAGGAGCAAGGGAGTTAGGAAGAAAAGAAGGACTAGAAGGAGAAAGGGGTAGGGAAGGAGGGGGTGGGAGAAGAGAAGGAAGCGGGGAGGGGAGGAAGGAAGAAGGAAGAAAGCATGAAAAATGTAAAGGAGGCTGGTCCTTTGTGAGGAGTCAGGATATGCTGTCTTTGACTTGCAGTATGCAAAATTATGAACTCTAGGAGCAAGGGTAATCAATATGTACCATGCAATTAACAGTAATCTTCTGAGCCAGTTAAAGAAAGCCTTCTGAACATTGTATGGTGTCTGCCACCGGGGACAGAGAAGGCTCTGAGGAGAGGAATTAGCATAGCAGCTTTGCACATGGTCTGGCATGAGTTGAGAGATCAAAGGCGGGGGATGGCAGCAGCCTGCTGTAGGGGAGCCAGCGGCCCTGCCACCATTTCGGTGCCGGAGGAAGTGGCTTCTGCTCAAGGCCTGTGGAGAGAAAGCCTTGCAGGGGACTCTGAGGGAGCAAGGTTGTTTTTTTCAAATAAGAGAGTGGTCATGGAATCCAGTTCAAAGGCACTACTCATTTGAAGAACTCTGTATCACCAAGCCAAATTAACTCTCAGTTCGCTGCTGTGAGCCTCTGCTAAGACCCTTCAATGTTGGTTAGCTTTAAAGAATATTTAGGGAAAAAATCCTTTAGGTTGGACTTGTTCGGTCACTTGAGTAAGGCCCAGACTAGTGGTGAGCTTGGAGCAAGAACGCCCTGCCTTTTCTCTCTCTCTCTCATGGCATCAGTTACCAAGTTCTTGTTCAGGACTCTAAAGAAACAGAGAAAAATGCAGTCTTTAAAGTGCACACTGGAAAGCTTTGCTTCCCTCTTTCCTGTACTGAGAAACAATGATGTTCATCCTTTTCATGGTTTACGGGAGGCGACGGCTTAGACGAATGCAAATCTGTTCTTGGCAGTTACCAGCACTGAATATCTATCAAACGGTATATTTGGTTCTCGTGGTCCAGGACCCTGTCTGCTATGTTTCATTTTGTTTCGGGGACCTGGTCGAGAGCCGTGTTTGGAGAGGGTCTCTTTGGAGGCTTGAGGCCGTGGAGGGCCGTGGTGCTGAAGACAGGGCCGGGAACCTGCCTGGGGTAGTCAGGCAGCATGAAGAACGCAGGTCTGGGGACACTATGGGTCAGTGTTCAGCAATCATGAAGCTTCGGGCTCTGTATCCTACAGGTCACTGCCTGCTTCTCATCCCTTCAGCCTTCCTCTTCAGTCCAGCCTTGCTGTGGCCCCGGCCCCAGTGCGTGTGACTTGGGGGCTCCCCGCCTTCGCTGTGTTACTGGTTAGCTCACGTTCTGTTCCGGGCTTCTGTTAGCTCATGGGACTTCTGCGGGGCCCGGGCCGCCTGCACAAGCCTGGGAGTGCAAGGTAGTTTACGACTCTGGGGCACCTGCTTCTGGTTTTGGGACTCTGGGATTGAGGGTTGGCCTTCCCCAGTGATTATCAGCCTGGCACCGGGCCCTTGCACAGGCATTCCCACCTTCCCAGCTTCACCTCCCTGGGCCCACAGCTCCCATCCCTAGGATCACGGCCTGCACTCAGGCTCTTGTCTCCAGCTGGGGAAACCCAGGCTAGGACAGTTCATTCCAGAAATCAAATTGAAGCAATGACTGAAAACACAGGAGTGAGGGGTCGGCGAACGTGGACTGCAGACCACAAGAAAATCACAGGGAGGTAGAAACCAGCCAAGTAGTGCATAATGTACAGCCAGTACCCGGGGCCTGAAGGAATGAAGGAATGTAGACTTCTAAGGTGGTCTCGTAGGGTCCTTTCAGCTAGAGACTTTGCAGCAGCTGCTTCTGTGGGAGCAAAGCCTGTGGCTGGAAAATTCCCCAGAGACATTATTTAGTTTCTCCACCTGGCAGAGTCTTTCCACTGCCAAAGAAAAGGGAAATACAGTGTTTACTCATGTAGTTTCGACTTGAGTGGGATAAATGCTTGGGGCTAATGGAGGAAACTTAAAAATGAGAGAAAACCTTTGCTTTTCTTCTCATTTTCTCTGCACAAGCATAAATCCTACTCTAGTGGCATTGCAAGGAGGCTGTGGCTGTTATTTCAGTTAGCAAATAACTACAGAGTCCTGAAATCCTGAATTAGTTCTCTGTTTCTGCTGTAACCAACCAATCACCACAAACTTAGTGGATGAAAACAACACAATATATTCTCTTCTAGTTCTGTAGCTCAGAAGTCTGGCACAGGTCTCACTAGGCCAAAATCAAGGTTTTGGCAGAGCTATGTTGCTTTCTGAAAGCTCTAGGGGAGAATTGTTTTCTTGCCTTTTCCAGCTTCTAGGGGTTTCCTGTGTTTTTTAGTTTGGGGGCTCTTTCTTGTATCTTCAAAGTCAGTACTGGCAGACTGAGTCCTCCTTATATCGCATTATTCTGGCATCTTCTGCCTTCCTCTTCCATTTTTTTTTTAAAGATTTTATTTATTCATTTGACACAGAGAGAGAGATTACAAGTAGGCAGAGAGGCAGGCAGAGAGAGAGGAGGAAGCAGGCTCTCTGCCGAGCAGAGAGCCTGATATGGGCCTCCATCCCAGGACCCTGGGATCATGACCTGAGCCAAAGGCAGCGGCTTTAACCCACTGAGCCACCCAGGCGCCCTTCCTCTTCCATTTTTAAGGATCCTTATAATTACACTGGGCGCACCAGGGTAACTGAGGATACTGTATTTTAAGATCTACTGGTTAGCAACCTTCATTCCCATTTGCCATGTAATGTAGCATATTCATGGGTTCTGGGGATTAAGATGTAGAAATTTTTGGGGTGGCCACTATTCTTACCTTAAGTCCTTTCTGCAATCCAACTTACAGACTGAAAGTTTCCTCTAGCTAGAAAGTCCCCAACCTGGCATCGACAGGATCTGACTTCTCCTCCTTCAGATTTCAACTCTAATATCTTCCATATAAATCTTCACTTGTATCCAAACACGTAGAAATAATGCTTCCCTCTATACTGCTTCGGTAGTATTTCGTATGTGTCTTTAAAATAGCACCTAGACACATACACACTTAATACACTGTAAATTGTTCTCTCCTTTTTAAATATATTTACAGACTAAGGGAAGGGAATTGTCATAATTATGTTTGTATCCCTAGCTCACAGGTGAAAAAATGAAGGATGGTCAACACCCACAACTATTCCTTGAGCTGAATGATGGTGGACATTCAAGGAAAGACCTTGTAATGAATGTGTCACATCAACACTTCTTAGCACAGGGTGCTGCTAGATGTGAGCCATAACTCAACAACAGCCCACAGAGAAAATGAAACAGAGAAGTTTGTTATGCAAAGGTCCTGGGGGAAGTCCCCAGCAGTCCTTGAGGGGCTGCATGGGGAGGCCGAAGCAGGGCACAGATAGAAATTGGTAGGACCTGGGACATATGCCTTTATTAGGATCTATGGGTGGAGTGCTTTGGGATTCCTGGGCTAAGGCTACATTGGTGAGTTCAAACTAAAAGAGCAGGGCATGGGCGCCTGGGTGGCTCAGTGGGTTAAAGCCTCTGCTTTCAGCTCAGGTCATGATCTCAGGGTCCTGGGATCGAGGCCCGCATCGGGCTCCCTGCTCAGTGAGGAGCCTGCTTCCCCCGCCTTCTCTCTGCCTGCCTCTCTGCCTCCTTGTGATCTCTCTCCCTCTGTGAAAAAAAAAAAATCTTTAATAATAAAAAAATAAATAAATAAAAGAGCAGGGCTTGGTAAGCCCCATGGGGATCTTACCTAAGGGGTGAATGAGGAGAAGGTGCTGGGTTCGGGGAGACTGTTGATCACAAGGGCTGTTGGGGGAAGTTGTACATGGAACTTACAATTGCTTGTAACTCTGTGGGTTGTTGCCTAGGGCATGTGCTTGTGTGAGGGGTTGCTGTTGGTTTAAGGTCCATGCAGACCGCTTGGCCAAACAACATGGATGCCAGGCAGCAATACCACGGTGTAGCTTAGCCAAACTCTAGACAGACCTTTTATCTTCAGACCTAAAGCTTCTTTATGGGAGGAACTGCGTTTTTCTCACCTTCATATGTATTTACACACCGAGACTAATGTTTTCCTGAATAGATTGGCCAACGCACTTTTGCCACTAGCTCATGTTGGAATACAAGGACATTTACTTGATCTCTTAAACTTCCCATTTCTAACCTGTAAAATAAAGATGGTATTTCTCTAGATGTCTTTCAGGTTTCTGCCAGTTCTAACATTCAGTTACTTAATTAAATATTGAATATGATAGAAATGAACTAAATTTCATTCCAGTAAAAAATACTAAATTCTTATCTTACATTGACATTTGAAAGTTTCCCAAATAACTCCTAGGACTAAATTTATCCTCATTTAATGGAGGATGATAATCATGGAATTGCAGAAGAGCTGTATGTACTTAAATGAACAACTAGTTATTGGCAGCCAGCCTTCTTACTGTCAGCTTAAGCTCTTCCTTTGAATCAGCTTGTGCAAGTGAGCAGCTGATGCAGAGTAAAGAAGTGCTTGGTGTGGGTGAGACTCTTCATCGAAATGTTCACAGGGAGGGGAAGTCTGCCCGCTTAGAGAGAAGAAGGGAAATATGTGGATTGGCAGAGAAGAGGTTGGAGATGTTCCATGAGTTTACGGCAATAGTTTAATCCTTCTTTCTTGCTTTACCTAAAGAAAAGAACATCGGGAATGTGATGTCTTTACTGGTGAAATGTTTTGTGACAAGATTCCAAGAACTTCAATGTACATGGGGTATAGTTGATGATACTTTCTACTTCTGTAACTGAGATGGGGAAGAGAAGAAGGGATAAGAAAGTCCATCTAAAACCTTAAAAGAAAACCATACAGGGGCAAACGGGCGGCACAATCAGTTAAGCGTCTGACTCTTGGTTTCAGCCCAGGGTTGTGAACACAGGGTTGGGGGATCAAGCCCAGGGTCGGGCTCTGCACTCACCACGGAGTCTGCTTGGGACTCTTTCTCCCTTTCCCTCTGCTCCTCCCCCACCTCAAATAAATAAATAAATCGTAAAAAAAATAAAACTGTACACAAGAGCATATGTTTTAATAAGATGACTGTCATTGAGATTGTAGGTCCCATTATAGCAAAGTTACCAGACACAAGGATTTTACAACTGTTTGCACCCTTGTCACATGCAGACAAGCATCATAATGTAATTGGAATTACTTGAATCCATCCTTATTGTATTTGAGAGAGGAAGGATAGAGGTGAGGGCAAGCCTTATAAGGTTTAGTAATCTAAAACTAGAGGAATGTGGAGTCTATCGTAGTGTAAATGCAGAGTGAATAGATCGAGAAATGTATTTCTCCAATGATGTACATTCTTTTCTGATCACGTTCTAAGGGGGGGAACCTGGGAGTAAAGTAAGGGGCATAAGTAGCTGCTATAAAATCTGTTTTTAGGATTACCAAAATGTCCGGTTTATGGCGTCAGTATTAAAATTCCTACCTTTTAGGCTCTCTCATTAAAACACTTTGTAAGCTGAAATTTGAAAAATAAAAAACAAAAACAAAAAAACGAAACAACTCCTTGTTTTAATACAAACATATTCTTAAGGAAGAGTCTGTATAAAATAAATTAGCTTAATTGGTTAATTTTTATTTAATAAATATTATGTCATTTACTATATGTTAGGGGCTGTTCTAAATGCTGTATAATCTTGTTATTTAATTAGCTGTATAACCTCTTTTAACTCTAAGAGAATAATTTACAGAGATGGGAAAAATTATCATGGGCATGAGGAAATGAGGGCGAAGTTATGATAACTGTTGAGGAGATAAAGGGCTGGGTGAGGAATAGGTCACTGAAACAGGAGGAACCAAAATGAAGGGGGAGGAGGGAATAAGGATGAGGAAAGGTACCTAAAACATGGTTCTTTTTGCCTTACCCTGTGCCAAAATGTTTCACCAGGAGGTCAACCTCTGATTCTCACAAGGTTGTAACCTCCAGGCTGAAATACAGAAGAAGGCATACGAACTGTTTGGAATGGGAAAAGGAAACTAAAATGCACCTCAGCAAATCCCCATTGTATCCTTCAGGCACTACCAAAAGAGACCTCTGGGTGTGGTGTCCTAACTTAGCAGGATCAAAACATCCAAATCTAGAGTGAGCTATACAACAGCCGAATGCCTATTGCATTCTCCAAAGTCATTACTAAAAATAATTAAATGGATTATTAGTCTAGGGGACTTCAAACAAGGGGAAGATGCATGCCAGAGCCATCCATACATTTCCCAGAGGAAGGACAAAAAACCATGAATAAAATTAGGGCCATGCTACAATAGGTGATCAAGCAATTAGCATACATGAAAAGAACACAATTATGAGCCACAGTGAGGCAACACCACTATTTATTTTCCACAATTTATTTCTTAGATCTCACATTTCAATAAGCTGATAGGTACTTTCATTTATAAAATAGAAGAAGTGTAAAACTCCCTTCTGAATTAAATTGTTAAGGAAGTCATCATCTTGTTCATGAGCAGCTACTATGGTGACAATTTTTGAACATGTCATGGGGAAACAACATTATTTTTAACGGGTAGTTTATGGGTTTCAGGACAATGGGTGAGGTTTAGGTATGAAGCAATAAAATCAGAATAATAAATAATAAAATAATAAAGTTATCTTCTGACAGTTCCGCAAGGTACTGTGGAAAGATGTCGGGCTTTCCTCTGTGGGACCTGAGTAAATTGTTCAGTGTCTCTGGTCCTTAGTCTTCTCAGCTATAAAATGAGATTTTTTTAGATCAGATAAGAAAAGTGATAATAATAAACATCTTCTAAGTATATCATATTTGTCAGCAATAGTCCAAACATTTTATACACATTAGCTCATTACATCCTTACAACCAGAATGAATTATCAACGGATTTATTTTTCCACCAAAATGGATGAATTAGCGTTTTTCAGGCAACTGATCTTTATTGTGTGTATGTGTGTGTATGTGGTGGGTGGTGGTGGTTGGGGAGGTAGGTGGTTGGTTTATGATTGGTGAAACTCTTCCCCAGTAATTTCAGAAAGTTTTTTGGAATGCAGAGAAGATTTATATAAAAACTCTTGAGTCTGTGCTATTCTGTAAATAATTCGCAGGACCTCTTTGGAATGTGCTTGTCCACTGACATTTTTATAAACACTACTCACTCTGAATCTGCTGTGGCAACTAATACAATATCCACCAAAAGATTTTTGTTTAAACTTTTTCTAGGTAAATATGTCTCAGAATTTCCCTAATTGTAACTTGCATAAACATCACCTAGAAATAGGTCACAAAATGATGATTCTGGATCACCCCTGTCTTTCTCCCAGGTCTGCACCAGGAAACGTAGACAAAAGATCCTAGGAAATGTCATTCTTAGTAAGTATACCTAAGTGACTTGTTTCAAGAGGACCATGGGTGAAACTGAGAGGTGTTCATTCAAAGGTTTTATTTAATTGTTTGGTCAAAGCAGCCTGGTCAGGTTTATGTAAATTGCCCAGGGCGTTCATCTTGGAGAGGAAATGCCAATTCTACTCCCGGTTTCCTTTTAAAATAAACACTTCCATAGTGGCAAAAATAATAATAATTAGCATATATCTTATTTTTATTGTACAAAAGGCATTCAACTTTACTCATTTAATCCTCAGAATAATCCTATTCAATAGGAACTATTATTGTGTCCATTTTACAGGGGAGACTGCAGGTTGTAAGGTATGTGGAGGGTCATTGAGAGGGATTTCTACTAACGGGCACACAGCGGGGAGTTCTACAGTCCCGACCTCCTCCCCTCCCTGCCTTTCCTTCCCTCCTTTATACTTTCTCCCTCTCTCTCTTTTTCTCTCTCACTTTCATCTGTAGGGGAGGAAAAAGTTTTCCTCAACCTTATTAGGGCCCCTGATGGGTCTGGAAATTAAACTGACAAAGGCAGATTATCAGAGAAAATCACACAGACTTAATGTAAATTTTACGTGACAAGGGAGCCTTCCTGATGAAATGGAAACCCAAAGAAATGGTTAGACCTGAGTCTTTTATGCTAGGTTTAATGAAAAGTGGACAGTTGTGGAGGAATGTGATTGGTTAAGGAGTGTGGGGCAAGTGTAATGAACTGGCGCAAACTTAGCAGGTCTGTTTGTTGGGATTCTTCTCCGAATCCCTTCGTTTTTGGAGATTAGGATGCTTTTTTCCTCCAGGTAGAGGGAGGGCATCTCTCACAGGAGGGTTCTGTAAACTTTTTCAGGGAAGAAGGGTGAGGGAGGGGAAGGATGTCAGAGTGACCTTCCTGCTTCTGATGTTTTCTCCAATTCCTTCATCTTAAAACATTCGATGTGTTCAAGGTGCTGTATTTTGGGGTGGTGTGTCCTGAATTCCATCCCTTCCTTTCTTTCCTTTGCCACCTAGTAATTAGTATTTATTTTACCATTTTCTGTAGTCCATGCCTTAAACCTTAATCAAGTGTTTACTACACAACTTTGGACTACCTTCATGAAGACAGAGCAAATTAGCTCCCCAGGGCTGATATGAACTAACTCTCTGCCCCATGTCTTTTCCTTGCCATCTGTGTTATATCTCCAGTCATAAATGTCAGAGGTTGGCCTCAACAGACATTATACAGACGCCAAGGTAAGAGAAGCAAAAAAAAAAAAAAAAAAAAAAAAATGTATCTTAATTTATATGATAGCTTAAAAAAAGCTCTTTAAAAAGAAAGGTACTCCATTTTTCGTCCTTTCATTAAAAGGACCATTGCACAAAAGTACAGCTGTTTTTCTGTGACCTTTTAAAATTGACCATTTTGCATTAATTTTTGGAGAATGATTAAATAAATTATAGATGGTAAATTATCAATCAGTAAGATGACTTTTTTTTTTGAAAGATTAAGATTTATTTATTTATTTTAGAAGAAAGAGCACGTGAGCAGGGGGAGGGCAGAGGGAGAGAGAGAAAGAATCCTCAAGCAGACTCCCCACTGAGCACAGAGCCCAACATGGGGCTCAATCCCAGGACCCTGAGATCATGACCTGAACTGCAATCCAGAGCTGAGCCGCCCAGGTGTCCTGTAAGATGACTTTCTAAAAGTAATTTTAACATAGGAAATAATCCTTCTACAGTAAGTGGAGGGAAAAAAAAAAAGCAAATGTAGCAAAGTAAAAATCTGAAAGCAAATACACCAAAAGGTTTACTGTGATTTTCTTGGAGTTGGGATTGCTAGGTATTTTTATTTCATCTTTTGTTGTTCTCTGTATTTTCCTGTTTTTCCCAGTATGTAGGTTTTGTTTTTTTAACTCCCCCAAATTATTGTTTTTTCATTGGTGTAGTTTTATGTTGATAGAGTGAGATGGGTACTATTTTACCTACAAAGTAGTCTTTTCAAATAAAAAAATGTATATTGAACTTTCTGGCAAATCAAACTGGGGTGAAGATTGGTAAATTAGAAAATGGAATGAGAACACAATGGATGGGAATAGGGATGGGGTCAGCTGGATGGGGAGGCAGGAACTAAAGAATTCCTCATAGATCTTGTGCTTCCTAAAACTAAGAATTGTATGTTCTGCCTTACTACTGCTGGTACCTAGCACAGGTGCTCAATAAATGTTTGTGACTCAAGTAAATAGGGAATCACATGGCAGAGTTGATCATGTATGTAGGTTGCCAGCATTTCCACTTCATGGTAGGGCAAGTCATTTTTCATATTACTATTTCTCTTGGGAATTTTAAAAACTAAAGATATCCATAGAATTTTGGCTGACTTGACCCTGGTACATCATTTTTGGTTATTCAGTAAAACTTCAAGTCCAATTTTCCCTACCTCTTGTCATATTTCTGAGCCTCTTCCTCAGACCTCAGATAGTGGGGGCACAGATAAAGAAACACAGTGTTAACAATAGTCTAGACCAAATAATTAGGGGGAGGTCTGCCATGCATTATGCATTTAAGTGATTTTTTGCTCCCTGACAGTTTGAACCGTCCGTAAAAGTTAAGCACTTATCACTTTAGAATAATTCACTTTGGGAGTTTCAGAAGGAAAACAAATTGCATTATTTCCAGTGTAAACAGAAAGCAGCACATAGAAAACCAATAAATCACACCCCTGTAATTATAGCTGATCCAGAACACAAATTCAAGTCAGCCTGCAGCCATGTGCTTTCCCTAGAAAGGAAGATTCAGATTGGTTATGGGCAATGAATGGTATTGCTCTAAGCCATTAGAAGGTTGAAGTGACATAGTCAATTTCATTGTCCTCCTAGCTAAGGACAGGCCTAATTGCTTAAGCATATTACCATGTGTCAAAATTCCTAATTGATTTCCTACTCATTAAAGCCATTATGCTTTTTCAAGGCCAGATTGCTGGCTGTGTATACTTGAGTTCTGATGACTAGGGGAACCCGCTTCAGAATCTATAGATTATTCAGGAATCTACATCAGCATTGATATAAACAAAGTTAAATGAATTGTAGAAAGTGGAATATAAAGTCAGTATAAGTCATTTAGGTGTATCTTTTTTTTTTTTTTAAAGATTTTATTTAATTACTTGACACAGAGAGAGAGAGATCACAAGTAGGCAGAGAGACAGGGAGAGGAGGAAGCAGGCTCCCCGCTGAGCAGAGAGCCCGATGCGGGCCTCGATCCCAGGACGCTGAGATCATGACCTGAGCCGAAAGCAGAGGCTTTA
This sequence comes from Ailurus styani, assembly GCA_002007465.1. Lineage (NCBI taxonomy): Eukaryota > Metazoa > Chordata > Mammalia > Carnivora > Ailuridae > Ailurus > Ailurus styani. The sequence goes on along the minus strand of LNAC01000138.1, from coordinate 148,982 downwards.
ACCCACTGAGCCACCCAGGCGCCCTATTCTATTGTATATCTATACCACACCGTCTTTATNGTGTATCTTGTATGGTATTCGTCATAGATTATATGTGACGAACAACTATCTTATAAATTCTCTTAAAGACATTTTCTTAAAAACTAGGAAGTACCTTTGAATAAGGCTAAATTAATGGGCCTTCTCTCTTACTGCCAGATTTTTGTCTCTGTTTAATCCCAAACAGAATATCTTTCTTTGTATTTCTTTTTTTTTTAAAGATTTTATTTATTTATTTGACAGAGAGAGATTACAAGTAGGCAGAGAGAGGAGGAAGCAGGCTCCCTGCTGAGCAGAGAGCCTGATGCGGGCCTCGATCCCAGGACCCTGAGATCATGACCTGAGCCGAAGGTAGAGGCTTTAACCCACTGAGCCACCCAGGCACCCTCTTTGTATTTCTTGATAGATTTTTTGCACACACAAACTTTAAATCTCTCATTAATTTAATTTTGGAAATAAAAACTTAAAATGAGTCTAAGGGTTATGTGAGAATTTGCTCATTGATTAAACAAGATTACTTAAATAAGTATATTTTTATACTACACGACTTTTTTCAAGAAGACAAACTTTGTTTAGAAAATATACAAATAGGGCGCCTCAGTTGGTTAAGCAACTGCCTTCGGCTCAGGTCACAATACTGGAGTCCCGGGATCGAGTCCTGCATCAGGCTCCTAGCTCTGCGGGGAGTCTGCTTCTCCCTCTGACCTTCTCCCCTCTCATGCTCTCACTTGCTCTCTCTTTCATATAAATAAATAAAATCTTTAAAAAAAAGAAAAAGAAAAGAAAATATACAAATACATATAAAAGCAAAAACAGAATTTATTTTGATGTGGAATTTTAGACATGTTTTCCCTTCACTTCTTTCCTTTGCCTAGAAAGTTAACAATGCTGTTGGAACAGTAAATATGTTCTTTTGATTTTGATTTTTTTTCACTGTATAGTTAATAAACTTGAAAGCCTTCATGACTGGTGGTTTTCTATTTGATTTTGCTATTGCTATTCTTTCATTTCTTCTTTGAGCAACTGAACGTGGCTTAGATATTTGGCAGCAAAATACGATTTGTTTATCTTTACCTTTTGTATTCTCAAGAACAATCCATTGGATTGCCTTTGCAGATTCTCTATAGGGCTATTGATTGAACTAAGACTGAACCTATCTGAACGCTGTAGCTTCAAATGATATGGATACAAAATTTTTTAATCTTTCCAGATTTAGAAAACAAATATATATCTTTGATTCTATATGATGGGCATTTTTTTTTTACTTTGCTAAATTTCCCTCATCCTACTTAGCATCTGTTATGAGTTGAGCTGTGTCCCCTCTCCTCCAAGCAAGATATGTTAAAATCTCAACCCTGAGTACATCAGAGTGCAACCTTTTTTGGAAATGGGGTTGTTGTAGGTTTAGTTAAGGGGTTGAAGTAGGATGAGCCCCTAATCCAGTATGGCTGCTGTCCTTCTATGAAGATGGGTATGTGATGACAGACACCGAGAGAATGCATATGACAATGGAAGCAGAGATTGGAGTCGAGCAGGTGACCACACAGTGAATCCTGACCGACAGCAGCCGAAGAGGCTGCCCCAGACATGTCCCCACTTCCAGACAGGACATTTGCGTGCCCCACCCTGTCCTTTTCCATTCCACTGCAGTCTCCTTTCTTCCAATAACCACCAGGCTTTGTTCCTTTCCCTGGACACTTTGTCTAGTGAACATTTCTTCAATGAAGCATTTTTTTCTCTCATCCCTAATTCAGGCCTAATCTGCTCCAAAAACAGTTTTTAGGCCCTGTGGTTGCTGCATGGAGCATACTGAACACAGATCCTGGCTGGTGCTAGATGTCACCTGTCTGCTTTTCAGCTTCTGTGACCTGCTTCAGGAAACCAGATTATAATTATGACTGTATCTTTGTTACTTCGATATTTCTTTCCGTTTTCACTCTCCCTTTGTTAAACCTAAAATCTGTTTTAATTTATTGTTGCTAACATAAATATATTTTCTCTCTATCTCAGATTCCCCATTTTTATCAAGGTATATTTGGCAAAATTGTATATTTTAAAAGCCTACAACAGGATGGTTTGTGAAATGATTATCACAATCAAATTAACACATCCATCACCTCACATAAGTTACCTTCTTTGTGTGTGTTGCGAGCACTTAAGATCTCTTCTGTTAGCAAATTTAAAGTATACAATACAGTATTATTAGCTGTACTCACCATGCTGTACATTAATTAGGTCCCCAAACTTAGTACTTTTTTTTTTTATCTATTACTTGACATCCCACATATTCTATTCATGGGAAATTCACAACCTCCCCCAGGAAGCACTGTCCCTCCCCTCACTTGTTTCTCCCCTCATCTTGAATAACTTAAAAATTTGGAGCTAACTCAGTCTGCTCTCAAGGGCAAAACTCAGTCCTGCTTCCACACACCAGTGAGAGCAGACGTTGCCATTGCCTGTCGTGCCACAAAGGGCTGTGGCTGAAAACACTGGTCCCCTGACTCTTAGTCACACACAGCCAGTCCTGGATGACCGTCCCAACGGCAGTGTAAATCCAGTATTGATAACCAGTAGTTAACAATCAATTCATATTCTGGCATTGATTAAAATTATTCCTTGACTTACTTTTAAAAAATGCCACAGGCTTGACTTTCTCAGTGTTTTCATTCTAACCTGTCCAAAGGTTCTTTTTTCTTTTTCTTTTTCTTTCTCTCTCTCTCTCTCTCTTTCTTTCTTCTTTCTTTCTTTCTTTCTTTCTTTCTTTCTTTCTTTCTTTCTTTCTTTCTTTCTTTCTTTCTTTCTCTCTTTCATTCTTCCTTCTTTCCTTCTTTCCTTCCTTCCTTCCTTCCTTCCTTTTTTAAAAAAGATTTTATTCATTTATTTGAGAGAGAGCTAGTGAGTGCACAAGCAGGGGGAGCGGCAGAGGAAGAGGAGAAGCAGGCCCCCACTTAGCAGAGAGCCCGATGCAGGACTCGATCCCAGGACCCTGGGATCATGACCTAAGCTGAAGGCAGACACTTAACCAACTGAGCCACCCAGGTGCCCCAGAGTTCCTCTTTTCTTTCAGTCTCTGTCATATTATTTCCTTTCTCTTTACAACTATGTATTATTGAGTTTGAATTCTTCCGGACACTAAAAAACCATGTGGAATGGAAAGATAACTGATCTGGTGAAAGTGGCCTACCCAGATCTCTTAAGGAAGACATTTATGGCTGGGAACTCTGATGATTTCTAGTTTGTTATTTCTAATTTGAAAACAAGTTCCAACTACTGCTACACATCCTTGAGCTGTGATACACTCTTGACTCTGATGATGAGGACAGGACTTGGAGTCGAGTAAGCTCTCCAGCCATGTCCCTTCCCTTTGACCCTGGTGATTGGTTTAGGGCAGTTGTTTGAGCAGAACTGGTTTTTTCACTGTGAACTTCAAGACTTTTGTTCCATGTTTGAGAAAAGCGAGTCAAGTCCTGTGTATAGCCTGTATTGATGCCTGGATAACCGCAGCCATCCTGAATCAGAAGCAGGATGGAGGATGAGGCAGACACCATGCAAGATTGAGCCCAGGGATGGAGAGACAGTGGGTTCTTTGTGACATTGCTGGGTTGCTGGATCAACTCGTGCTGGAAACCCAAAGTGTGGAGTTTTCAATTACTTGAGGGAATATATTCTTGTATTGTTAAAAGTAGTTTGAGTTGCAAATTTTTTAAAAGATTTTTTTTAGTTATTTGTTTGAGAGAGAGGGAGAGCAAGAGTGAGAGAGAGAGCACGAGCTGAGGGGAGGAGGATGGGGGAGCAGAGGGAGAAGGAGAAGCAGACTCCCTGCTGACACGGGGCTCAAACCCAGGACTCTGGGATCACGACCCGAGCTGAATGTAGACGCTTAACTGACTGAGCCACCCAAGCACCCTGGGAATTTGTTTTTTGTTTGTTTGTTTTGTTTTTTGTTTTTTTGTAAGTAAAATAATCCTAATTGATACAGCTAATTAAAAAACCCTTTTCTATTTCTCATCTGTTGAATTAGTTGAGTGAGTAAGTTGCTACTCGCATGAGGACTCTTAAACATACATTTACATTCTTATAACAAATCTCTCCCACAGTGGAATGGCTACACATGAAACTTGGTCTAAAGTTTTTATTAGAAACAAGTCACAACTGAGGAAAAAAGAAGACCCCAGATAAAATTTTCATTTCTATTAGGGAAGAGAGATCAGAGAAAAGATTTGGCAGTTAGCTTTTGAGTACTTCAGGTCTAAACCTGCAACTGTTGACTGTCTTGACTCCTGCCACACACACAGTTCCAGCATTCCACTGTTAGGAAGTTATAGGAAGGAGATGGTGCAAAATTAACCTGGAGGTAATCATTTATGGCTTATACGATCAAGAAAGACATAAAAATCAATGTTACTTGATGCCTGGTGAGGAGAGCTGAGGGACTCAGTTAAGAGGTGAGTTAAAGGAATGTTTAACTCTTGCTTTCTAAATTGAGTTTTGAAAGCCCCAGAGTTGTGGTTCTGATTCTTTGTCAGGAACAGAACCTGTCCTTGTTCTTCCCCAGAAATAAAGCCAGCCTTGGGATTAATAAAATTAATACATTACTGATCTTCCAGGTTCTGTGACACCAGGGAGGCACCAGGGTTGCTGGCTGGCCCCACAACCTGACGCCTGACTACAGGCCTTATGATGACAGGAGGTTAACATCACAGACGAAAGGTCTTCCCATGGGACCCAGTTATTTTCTTACCTAGTGTACCTTAAGCAACCAGCATTACATGAAAACTTACATCCCAAAGACTCCTTCAAGACCATACCTGGCTCCAAATGACTCCATTCCACTTTGCTTTAATGTCTCTTTTTCATCCCTTCCCAGTTATTTAAATAAGACTGGAGGGACAAATCATAACCTTTGTCTTTCTGTTTGACCTCCAGTTTGCTCCAACCTCTTCTTTTGTCCTTTCTTCTCCCCATCAACAAGTGCTTCTAAAATTTACTAGCAGTGTGTCTGCTGAAGCACTTTGCACAGTATCTGCCCATGCAATAATGATGTTAAAGAGCACAGCTCAGGGATTAAAACAGAGCAGGTGCACGATAAATGTTAGCTGCTCTAACATCAATGTTATTATTATTGTTTTTTTAATTAAAGATTTTTATTTATTTATTTGAGAGAGAGAGCGCATGTGTGAGAGAGGAGAAGGTCAGAGGGAGAAGCAGACTCCCCATGGAGCTGGGAGCCTGATGTGGGACTCCATCCTGGGACTCCGGGATCATGACCTGAGCCGAAGGCAGTTGCTTAACCCACTGAGCCACCCAGGTGCCCCATTATTGTTAGTTTTATATCGACTTTTCATACATTCTAAATGTCTCTTGGGGGATAAAAATATCCATATATAGACAATGTCTTGTTTTTATTGTGTTCATAGAATCTTATTTTTTACTTGGGAGACACATTCTAAATGCAGGCATGCATCATCTAAAGCGGATCTCTTGTGACATACATAATAATCTAGATTTAGGTGACTTTGGTAGGTTTCTTTTAAAAAGCTCATTCTCTTTTTGAAATTTAAATATGATTTAATGACTTTCTTTTTTTAAACAAAGTCACCAATTGTATTAAAGGGAGTTCACCTATGTGGGCCTCCTGACAGCCCCACCAAAAAAAAAAAAAAAAAATGTTTAATACGAGCTGGTGTCCTCAGCAGGCTTTCTGGGCTCTGCAGATGTGACCTGACACAAAGCAATTCTACCCTGGTTTTATCCATTAGGATTTGTTTTCATTGTTATGCTAGTCTAATTTTTCATTCAGACAATGAGATTTGTTTTCCATGCAAATTTCCTGGCTATCCATCCTTTGCTCCATTTTTCAAGTTCCATAATGTAGTCACATTATTTTCACTTGCTTCTACTAGCTAGGTTGGTATGTTTAAGTTAAAAAGAAACAAAAACAAACCTTTATTTCCTGATCCTTATAATAAAACTCTGCTATAAGTATTTATTTACAATTACATCTGTTGTGATAGTTTTTGAGTGATTTCTTTCCACTTTCATTTTTAAGGTAGAAGAGAAATTTATTGAAATTCTCAAAATTATCTGGCATCAGTCAGATGCTGCACCTCATCTAAATGTGTTCAGCAGGGCGCCTGGGTGGCTCAGTGGGTTAATGCCTCTGCTTTCGGCTCAGGTCATGATCTCAGGGTCCTGGGATCGAGGCCCGCATCGGGCTCCCTGCTCGGCGGGGAGCCTGCTTCCCCCTCTCTCTCTGCCTGCCTCTCTGCCTCCTTGTGATCTCTCTCCCTCTGTGAAATAAATAAATAAAATCTTTTAAAAAAAAAATGTGTTCAGCAATAGCTAGGACTGGCCTCATTAGCGTCTATCTTCTCATTTGCTATGATTGGTGATTGATGAAGAAGATTTCTAATTATAGGCATGACAGTGGTCCAGCCGGACTGTCTGCTGCCTAAGGCTGAGTGAGCACTTCCTTCTCTGGCTCTCATTCCTCAGCTCAAAAACGATAAAATAATTTGCTATGGATTCAATTGCTAGAGTCTTTAGACTCTTAACTTCTTTTCATCCTACCCTTTAAAACACCATCATGTGTGAGTGTTCATTCACATAAACCATGTACCAAAATAATTGGTTCATTTATTTAATAATTAAACCAACCATTATGAAATGCCAAATAATTAAAGTAAAATTTTTAGGTAGACTAGATAAAACAATTTATTTAAATGTCTGGTCTGGTTTCAATGATAAATATATACCTATAAATAGAGATATAAAGAATATTTCAGGGCGCCTGGGTGGCTCAGTGGGTTAAAGCCGCTGCCTTCGGCTCAGGTCATGATCCCAGGGTCCTGGGATCGAGGCCCACATCGGGCTCTCTGCTCAGCGGGGAACCTGCTTCCTCCTCTCCCTGTCTCTCTGCCTGCCTCTCTGCCTACTTGTAATCTCTCTCTCTGTGTCAAATGAATAAATAAAATCTTAAAAAAAAAAAAAAAAAAAGAATATTTCATATAATAATAATAAAAATGGACTAAATTTTATAGAAATTAATTTCAGTAATGTGACATCATAAGCCAAGTTTTACATAAATAAAGCAGAGAATGGGGTTTAGTGTTTGGGTAGGAAAAGTGATTATATATTCAAAATAAGAATTTTGGGAATGATTAATATAATTTTCCTTATGTTAGTAAAGCTGTTGTAATGAGAAAGACATCAAAGTTATGACAACCATCTAGTTAAAACTGAACAGACTACTTTTGTGAGCAGTTTGGCAAAACTCACTGCAATCATTGGAGAAAGGTTATGAGAAAACATGTGCTGGCAGTTGGATGCCTAAGTGATACTTAGTGTTAAAATAAAACTAATATTGCTGTATTTGGAAAATCAGGAAACTTATTGGGTGTGAAGGCTCTTATGTAATCAGTGAAAGTATAGGAAACATTTACTTAAATAACCCATTTTAGTTACTTTTTGTTGTAAGGCAGAGTGGATTAGGTCAAGTCAATGAGGAACAAGGAAACTTCTAATAATACTGTTTTCATTAACCACTGAAATAATGGCTAATACAAACAAGGAAAATAAATACTGCTTTAATCAGAACAATTTATTTAGTATGTAATAAATGTACATGTTATGAGCTTATTTGAGAGAAGCCACGTGGTGTGTTTATAATTTGAGCTAAGCCTTAACAATAAAACTCATCCATCAAGTGCCAAGGGCCCTTAATAAGTGACATAATAAGTCGTCCTTTCTTCTCTGCCTCATATGTGTAAGACTCTGGAGTAGGGACTGTAGCAATGCAAGGAACTGTAAGCCATCACTCCTCATTCTTGGGTTTAGTTACAGAGATAGGCTTTCACTTAAGCAGCGAGTAAATGACAATGGCAGTGATGGTCATCAAAATGTTGAGGATGCGTGCATAATTTTTCAGCTCAGCTGGTCAGAGAAAGCATCTTAGAGGTTGGTCTTGGACTGGGTCAAGAAAGATAGTAGAGTAGGAAGACTTGAAAAAGAAGAGAAAAGATGAACTTAAGGCCACAAGACAGGGATGACTTGAAGAAAATTGAGGAAGATAAAAACAAAAAAATGGGGGGTGCCTGGATGGCTCAGTCAGTTAAGTGCTGAATCTTGGTTTTGGCTCAGGTCATGATTTCAGGTTCATGAGAAGGAGCCCTGTGTCAGGCTCTGCGCTTAGCACAGAGTCTTCTTGGGATTCTTTCCTTCTTCCTCTCCTTCCCCTTCTGCCCCTCCCCCCGCTTGCACGTGCTCTCTCTCTCTGTCTCTCTCTCTAAAATAAATAAAATCTTAGAAACACACATACACGCACAAAATATAAGGCATATTTTGGTATTCCTTTTGGTTTCCTGCCAGTTTTCTATTCAGGGATAAAGAAATGAGACCGAGAATAAAGATTGAGGCCAGATTCCGGGGGAGGGGTTGGCTGTAGATAGAGGAGCTATTGAGTAGGGTAGCATTCATCCTCAAAACTGTACTCAGAGGCACCTTTTCAACCTATCCCTTTGTGTTTCTACCATCAATACCCTTAAGTCTTTGCCCCCTCCATGGTCTTGTCCACCCTGTGCAGGACTCCATGCTGCATACCTCTTGTTCTATGCCTATATATGCCTTAAAACTGGTAGTTGGATTTCATTTTGCTACATAATTTCTGGGGCAGAAAACTTGAGACAAATTTTTACCAAGAAGAGTTTTCTGGAACCAGAACCTAAACTTAGGCATCAAAGGTATTACTGGAGAAATAGTAACAAGAGATTTTGCCATATCTCCTCTTGTGACCAAACCTTCTGTTTTAAACTTGAAGTTCATGAGGATTTTTTCCCTGCAAGGTGACATGGGGCTTATCCAATAAACTGAGTCTGATTCCCCCACCCCCAGTATCCTCCATGAAGTCATTAGTTATTGCAAACTTACTGAGCATCTACACTATGTAGGGAACCATGGCATGGAATGCCAAGAAGAAGACAAAGCAAGCTCCTATACAGATCTCAATTTGAGAAATTGAATATACAATGGACAATGGCCAGGTCATATATAAAAACAGAACACTGACCTGTCCAGGTCCCCCAAGCCAATAGCCTCTAATCAGGGAATACTTGCAGCTTTCCCTTTTTTACCACTTTTTTTTTTTCCCCACTAGACAGCTCTTCCACTCCCCTGCATGCCTTTGAATCTCTGCCAAAACACAAGTGATGGTGGCTGATTCCCTTGCTATAGTAAGCTCTGAATAATAGCCTCTGTCTTTCTCATTTACTTGGTCTTGGTTTATTTCCACACTTTAATGCAAAGAGTTGCTTTTGGCAGTTCAGACACTGAACTGGTGTGTTTCATATCTGGAAAAACTAGAATGCTATAGAAACACCAGTATTCTCTCACCCAGATCTGAAGAGGTCTGGTCCAAACTCCCAGCCAAGGAAGCTACAGGTAACTTGTTTATTGCATGAGTGACAGTCTGTAAGGTGCAAAGCAGGAAAACAAACTTATTATTTTAACTACACTGTCCTTGAACCAGTTGTACTATGGAAAAAAAAAAAAAGTCCTCTGGGATTAGAGCAGGAGATGGGAGTGACTTGACCAAGGTTGTCGTAAATTGCTATGGGAAACTTCTAACCACATAAAATAGCCGCAGAGGCAACGCTATGGCAGTGGTGATATTTTAAAGGACTTGAGGGAGCAGGCTACATTCTTGCTGGTGATCTTGAAACTCCTACAGCAGAACCGGTTCTGCTATGGCAAGGGTGGAGAAGCTGGGAGTTCATGTTATCTTGAGCTGAGGCCTTTGGCAGCAAAGGCCTTAAACCAGGGATTAGCTGACTTTTTCTCTAAAAGACCAAGTAGTAAATATTTTAAGGCTTTCATTCCAATACAACACCACCACGGTGGCTTGAAAGCAGATGTAAACATTTGGCAAGTTGTGCAAATAAGTGTCAAATATGCAATAAATCTTTATAGACATCAAAATTTGAGCTTAATATACTTTTTTCTATAGCATGAAAGACTATTCTTTTTATTTTTTTTCTGCAATCATTTAACAATGTACAAACCATTGTTAATTTACAGGCCATAGAAAAATAGTCAATGGGCCAAATTTGTTCCACAGGCCATTGTTTGAGGATTATAGCCGTAGAGCAACAGAAAGCCACAGTGGATAGCAGCACAAGAGTGGACGGGAAGGATGTTTCTAGAAAATGGCTCCAGAGATGACCATTAGATCCAGGTATATTTTGTCAAAGGAGGCACAAAAATATCAGCTATAGATCTGGAAATAGAAGAGATGAGGGTATCCAATCCAGTAGCCAGGCCAAAGCAGGGGCACTGAAATGGAGTTCAGTGCAAGGAGGTGAGGAGTTGCTATGTCACAGTAGGAAATCAGCAGGGTGAGGGGAGTGAGGGCCAGGTCCTGAATTTTGGAAAGGATGTTGTTAGAACTCTCATTCATGGGCTACAATCCCAAGTTTGGACCCAGGTTCTGTATAGTACCTAATCAGAGCAAAGGCAAGTCACCTGGCAAGAGCTTAGTCTTATCACGTGTCAAATATGCAGAAGTGATCTCTGGAGGCATTATTGAGGAGTGGTTAAGATCACGGGCTCTGGTGTCAGACTGCCTAGGTATCATTAGCACACTTTCTAGCTGGGTGACCTTGGGCGAGTTGCTGGGGAATAAGGAGTAATATCCCTCCATCCAATGTTGTTGAGGAAGTTATTGTTGTGAAAATCAAAACCACCTACTTACTTAATCACTTACTACATTAGATAGATATTACTATTCCACTGTTTTCCTCAATATAACTTTACTATTCCTGCTAACTCTTGGTTGGAATGTAAAAATTGCAAGTAACTTTATTATCTATCCCAAGAACTTTCTGAAAGGCCAAATAACTCTTCAACAGAAAGCATCAGATGATAGTTTATACCCCAGGACTCTTATACTCTTTGCTGTCTTTGCTGTGCCCAGTAATTCTGAGCTATGATGTCATGATCTGTACCCAATCCCAGTCAAGTCCTCTGTTTTAAAGACCTACCTTAAATCAAAATTTCAATAATATCCCAACATTGGCTTTCTATCTCTGAGATACAGCTAAGACCCTGTCAAGGTAATGCTCTCCCTTATAGCAGTGAGTAAGAACCTTAGCTTTGTCTTATCAACATATTATTTTGGTGATGTTTTTGAGAGTCAGCATATAGAAAGCTCTAAGCTTGATGCCGATCTCATTGTAAGTACTCCATCAAGTTAAGAGTATTGATACTGTGTAGCATTATTCACAATAGCCAAAAGGTAGCAACATAAATGTCTATTAATGGATGAATGAGTAAACAAAAGGTTATGCATAGTAGTGGATACATACAGTGGAATATTTCTCAACCTTGAAAAAGAAAGAAAATTTTGGCACAAGTAACAACATGGATGAACCTTGAAGACGTTAAACTAAGTGAAATAAGCCAGTCACAAAAAGACAAACATATGATTCCACTTATGTGAGATACCTAGAATAATCATCATAGAGAGGAAAGATGAAATGGTGGTTGCCAGGTGTGAAGGGAGGGGAGAATGGGGAATTATTGCTTAATGGGTATGGTATTTCAATTTGGGATGATGAAAAATTCCTATTCCTGATTGATTGATGATGGTGTTGGTTGCACAATAGTGTGAATGTATTTAATGTCACTGAATCGTACACTTAAAAATGGTTAAGATGATAAATTTTGTGTTATTTATATTTATCACAATAAAAAATATATAGAGATGTCCTAAAGGACTTGAGACTTTTTCTCTGTGGCCTTCACGTGTCCTTGTCCCTTACCCCTAACTGTTCCATTCCGTTCTTCTTGATATAAGTACAGGACTCTGAAATAATGGCTGCTAATCTATAATGTCTCTATGCTCAAAACTAGCTATAGTTTGACCAGTACTCCTCTTGCTAAAACCCATGAAATATTCTGTTCTCCTTCCATACATTAGAACAAGCTCCTTTGTGGCTATCTTGTTCTGGGAATTTTCTAATAAAAGCTTATGTTAATGATGGTCTGGTTGATTTTCTTCGTGTGTGTGTGTGTGTGTGTGTGTGTGTGTGTTGTATGTGAGAGTATGTGTGTATGTAATGAGAGAGGGACAACAGTTGAGACAGAGAGATACAGATGAAGAGAGAGAGAGAGAGAGAGAGGGAGCACCAGTGAGCTTGGAGGTCTATAGTCTCAACACTGCATAGGTTCCCAGAGCTTTCCTTGGAATATTAATCCTGGTCTAATTAGGTTGAAGAGATTCAGGAGGCCTTAAAGGAGGTCAGCATGGCATCTGGGCCTGGATCTTTGGACTTAATGTTGAGCTCCACTGACATACATCCAGAGGCCAAATGCTATTAACTTATGTTCTATTCCAGGCAGAGTGGGTCAGAGTTGGAAAGCCCTGAGGCTTTGTAGACCCTTACAACTAGAAGGAACAGGAAAAGCATAAACAAGTCACTTCTGCTTGCTGGTCAAGTTTGAAGACAGGCTTGGTCGGGAGTCAGTAAGGAATTCTGAGCACTGGTAGTGAGGAATCCCACTGATGTCTATGGGGAGAATGTGGAATCCAGTGGAAAGGTCCTTCAGTACATGACCAAGAGGCCTTGAGACATGATAATGGTTAGCACAGTGTGTCCTGACACAGCAATTTGTAGAACATGAGGGTAAATCTAAGTTGCCCAGACCCCTGGTGTTGGGGGTGCCCAGAGAGGATTTCAAGAACTTACTGTGACAGAGGACTCAATAGGCTCCTAACATGGAGATGGGCACAAGTATGGCATTGGATCCTTGAGGGCTATGATAGTTAATTTTATATGTCAACTTGACTGGGCTAAAGTGGTGCCAGATAGCTGATAAAACATTGTATCTGAGTGTGTGAAGGTGTTTCTGGAAGAGATTAGCATTTAAGTCTATAAACTGAGTAAAGAAAATGCCCCCTATGAATCTAAGTGGTCATAATTCAATACACTGAAAGGCTTGAATAAAAAAGGTAGAGGAAGGGCAGATTTGTTCTCTGCTTGAGCTGGTACTTCCATCTTCTCCTGTTCTTGGACTTTGGTGCTCTTGGACTTGGATTGGAATTTAAATCACTGACTCTCGTACTCAGGCCTTAGGGTTTGGACTAGAACTACACCACTGGCTTCCCTGGGCTTTCAGTTTCCAGGTAGAAGATCATGAGACTTCTCATTCTCCATATTGTATGAGCCAATCTCTCATAATAAATCTCCTCTTATATCTGTCTATCTATCTATCTATCTATCTATCTATCTATCTATCTATCTATCTATCATCTATTTTATTGGTTCTGTTACTCTGGAGAACCCTGATTAATACAAGGACCAAAGCACTGAACAGAAGCCTTGCCTTTGCAGCTGTGGCTTAAAACAACAACCAATCTAAAGAATAGTCATCAAGAAAATGTTAACATAGCTTCAACACATTCAATTAAATAAAAACAAACAAGGAAAGGTATGCATATCATTATAGAAAGATTGATTTTAGAGATGTTTAAAATACCAAAAACTGGGTGCAGAGAGTAGAAATCTTTGATTATCTAAAAAGTTATTTAAAGAGTGAATGTCCTGAGTCAATCATGACAGGCGAGTGAGGGGTAAAAGAATTATACCAAAGGTTAATCATCCTTACGTGTATGAAAACTTCAAGAACAAATATAATACAATCACAAATTGCAATCCAGAGTTTTGAACTGATTAATAAGCTGGGCAAGGGGTAACATTCTCTCAGTGAGCACCAGTTGGTCCCAATGCTGTTTGCTCTTAAGCCCAGTTGCAGAAGGATATCCAAGCAGGTGGCTGAATCTTTTACTGGTACAGTGGCTGGCATTCATTATCTTATTGAGAAAGGTAAAAACCTTTTTCTGTTATTCGTGTACTACTTTTTATGGTCCAAAGGAGCAGTCACTTAATGGCTAGAGAGTAGGCAAATTAATAATAATGGACCAGACTCTCATCCCATGCAATCAAATAGATGTTATTCTCTATTGAGTTATGTGGCATGGGAATCTCACCTAATAACAGTAATAAATAATGGGGTAATTTCCATGCCAGCTGCTAGCGGTTTCCCTGCTTCTAACCAGGGTTTTATATCATTGTATTTCTACCTTCAGGAAACAATGATATTCTCAGACTTGTTTTAAAAGTCTGCACTTTTTACTTTTTATTGCTGCAGTTTTTATGGGTTGTCTCAGAGTCCAGAGCTGAATTTTTAGGTCCCTAAGAGAGGGAAATGTGATAAAAACAATATTGTTAATGGAGCTTGATGTGATTATTATGGAGGGGAGTTCAGTATCTCCCAGAGATTTGGGGAACTTCAGGATTTGGGGGATTTTGAATACAAGTTTTTTTTTCAAGGTGATTTGTGATTTGGGGAAGAATATGTACTTTGCAGATCATGATTATTTTGCTAGTGGTTTGGATCTGTCTTTTGAGGTGTGGGCTGACTGGCTGACTAATGAAATTTAATAGAATAAGCTTACCTGGGGTTCTGAATCCAATAGTATGTAATAAGTTGATTTTATATAGTGTATATTTAAAATTTCTGGAGATAGCTCAGAAGATAAGCAGAGTAGAGTCTCTGTGTGGACTCATAAATATTCCTGTTTTTCTCTTCCCTGGATGATCATTTCGCTATATTATCATGGAATGGTTTATTACCATCACTCTGGTGCTCTAGATGCAAATGTGCCTTAACCTCCGCCTTCTTGGGATTTGTAGGTACTTGCGTTGGTACATCTATCTTAACATATCATTGTTTGGATGTTACTTGGATCTGCTGTATACTTGTCTGTTTTTTCTACTAGAATGTAAGTCTCTTTAAGCTCTCTGTTTTTTGTTTGTTTGTTATTTTGTTTTTAGGGTTTTTTGTTTGTTTGTTTTGTTTTTTTGCCTCGTGGAGTAAGTTATTACTCCCAATTGACACAAGTGGAAAAATGAAACGCAGAGATGTCTGTGTGTCCAAGGCTGCAGAGCTGGCAGGCACAGAGCCAAGATGGGAGCCCAGGTAGTTTCGCTCCAGAGCCCATAACCGTAACCACACTCTGCTGCCTCTCTTGTGAACAGCTAGCATGACACTGTAGCCATGGTTTGTTGAATGAACCACTTTGCTCAAAGAGATGGTATATACACACAAGATGGTATTCCTGTGAACAAAAACTGTTTCTTGGGAAACGGAGCAGATGTGTTCCAGGAATCTTCCAGTTCTTACATCTCTGATGGCGTGTCACATCTTTTGGTCCTTCCCTCTCCAGCAATGCTGCTCTGGGTCTCTGGATCTTTCTAATAGAAAGAGGGAACATCCAGTACTGAACCTGCTTCTGTGAGCTTGGAAAAACTCCTGACAGCCTCCCCAGGCTCTAGCCCCACAAGACTCCCCTTGTAGGTAACCTCTGTGGGTCTCTCTTGGCAAGGAGATTGTTCTTATTCACCACATGGAGTAAGAACTCCTGACATATCATTAATATTCCTGACAGTAGGGGAAATAACATGAAACAGAATATGTAGTAAATGATCCATTTTGATGAAAAGAACATTTGCTTCATTTCCATATCCTTACAGTCCCATTTTAAGACTTAACAGTTTCTAAATGACGAAAGAAGACTTTGAAAAATACTCTGCTACATTCCTCCAGACTGTCTTCCTGGTGGCAATACATATGGAGAGAAGAGACTAATTTTGGATCCAGACAGACAGTCGTTTGGTTCTCTGAATGGATTTTCCTAACCACACTGCTGAACGCCTCAAAAATGAAACCTGTGATGTCTAGCACAGGTCGTATAGAGTACACATAAAAGAGATTCTAATACTCATTGTCAAATGGGTTCTGATACGCCCTGGCTGATGGAAAAATGTGTATTCGTGAGATCAACTAAAGGAGAGTTGGAAAATAGTGAAGCTTTTTGTTTGTTTTTATCTCTAATCATGGTAAATAAATAAATATGAATAAAAAATGTCATACATCTGAGAAGGATTCTGATGGCAGAATTTTTTATCAGAAGAACAGTTGCTATAGGATTTTCGTACTTATTTCTTGTAAATAGTTTTGTTGTTGTTGTTGTTTTAGGGTAGTTAAGTTCTATGGCTCAGGGACTTTCTTAAATGAAAGCTTAACCTTCAAGTGAAGATTTATCTTCAAATGAAGATTCTTTTATATATAGCTCTGAGACTGAACCCATCTGACTCTTAAATCCTCCCTATGGGTCAGATCCTCACAGCTTCATCACGAGAGTGGAATCTGCTTATTTGTGTTGAGGAGTGTGGGTATATGTATGTTGGAGCTGACCAAAGGAAAGTCACCATGAGATCAAGAAATGGAACCAAGTCTTATATTTGAGAACAAAACGGCACAACAGCAGAAGATGAAAATCTGAACCAGATATGACAGAGAAAAGAGTGAGACTTCATACATTTATAAAAGTCTGGAGTGAGGCATTGAACTTTCTAAAGGATGTGAGATGGATTTTTGAGTCAATCTTAGATTTTAAGGATCAGAGTGATCCCAGATGTTATGTGGATTAAAATTAATTCAGCAATATTTACTAAGCACCTTCTGTGTGTCAGTTGGTCTTTTAGGTCCTCAAGGGTGTGTCAGTGAACAAAACCATGATACTTGACCCACATGCCATACTCTTACTATGGCGTACTAGAAGCCATATCAACTGCTTATAGGCATCACTGAATTTAACCTTCACCTCTTATCTTCATAAGAGATCCAGAGATTAAGTGACTTGCCCAAGGCTACACAGCCAATAATTGACCCTACAAAGATCGTACACTTAAGCTCTTCACTGGATCATACAAATGCAGCTGCTTGGTTTGAGGTGGGTAAAATATTAACCCCATTTTATATGTGAACCATTTGGGACCCAGAGAAACAACAGGACTTTTCTAAAACATCTAAGTGGTAGAAGAAACATTTCATATGCCTGGATGCTCAGATGGTGCTTTTTCACTGTTCTGTACTGCCTGCAAAACTAGCTATGAAACACAATTTGTATGTTTATCCAGTATTATAAAACACCATTTAATAGCTGAAATAGAATATAAGACTGTCTTCATGAGATGGAATTGATGTATCATAGTAATCTGAATGGAGAATTCTGCATGCAGAATAGTCATGATTTTTTTAAAAAAATGGGTATCGAATAGCTACACTTGAGCCCTTATTTTTAAGATAGATCTAAGAGTTTCCAGAATATACTGTTCTATTTGAATAGGGTATTATATTATTATTGTTAATATCTTAAAAACTATTTCTTCTTTTCAAATTTGAAATGCTATTCTAAATATTCATGGTGTTTAGCTCATAAGGAAAAAAACCAGACAAATCAAATGAATAAGTTATTAAGGTGTCAGTAACACACTGAATTATTAGGATGGATGAGAGCATTTAAGAATAACCACAATATGAAAAATTCAAGTAATTCCCTTTAAGTGGTTCATAATTTCCTTATCCTTATTACTTCTCCTGTCCCCCATACCCACAAACTGCAAGTTCATAGAAAACAGGAACACGGGTATGTGTGTGTGCGTGCGTGTGTGTGTGTGCGCGTGTGTATGTTTGCAGGCTCAGGATATTACATTTGTGTATCCAAGCATTGATTATTTTATTCAGTTTATTTGGAATTTGGAAAGGCAGGAAACGCATTTAACTCTTAAGCATCACGGGAATAGGTCACATAACACAGTCAGGAACCTCTCATAACAAATTAAATATAGCCAGGTGTGAGAGAAAATAAATTCCATATGTTTAAAAATTATTGGAGTAGATAGAATTTCACTGGAAAATGTAAGTGGAATTTGGAGGTCTTTTCATTAAAAAGTTTATTAAACTATAACATGTCTGATGGCCATTGCTTATCTGAGAATAGTGTGAAATTACCATTGTGGATATTTATTCAAAGTACCTTGTTCAAAATAGACCTATGACTTTACCTGCTCAAAGTAGGCTTCTCTTGCTTCATGGGTTAGAATATATAAGGGTTAGAGCCCTTATAAAATGTCCGGAATCAAAATGAATGTTTAGAAACTTCTTTATTCTTGAGAGATGGCAATGCGTCCAGGACCTGGGAAGACGAATGGACTCTTACTCCAGCTGAGGAAAAGCTGTTAAAATAAGCCTGACCCTGTGTTAAGTACTTTATATAGATAAGCATGTTCCATGCTTCCCAGAAGCCTGAGGTTTTATTATTATCCTCCTTGGTCAGACGTGGAGATGGAGAGATTTAGCAACTCTCAACTTTCCCCTTGCTTGTAAGGACTAGTATTTGAATCCAGATCTGTCTGGTTGTAAAGCGTTTCTACTGGGTCATGCTACCCCTCATTGGAGAGAATTGTAAAAGTGATAAAAGAAAATGAATAATAGTGAAAAGAAAGCATACAAGGAGAGGGTAGAATAAGGGTATAAAGTGGTGGTGGTATATAGCAGACGTGTAGAAATAAAGCTACTCAGCTACCTCCTGGCTGGCTAGGTGTTTTCTTCTTGCTGGACCTCAGTCATCCTCCATCCAATGCCTGATCTGAGCACCAGTCCTGAGGCTATTCCTGGATGGGTGCCTTCTGTCATTTCTCCTTCATAAGGGATCTGATGCTTCACTTTGTTCTTTTATTATGGTGCTGCCTTTAATGATCTCATGCTCAGTCCTGGCTGAACTTCAACTGTTATTACAGCACATGCCTTTTTCTTGTTGGTTACAAAATAATCACTTGTGTTTTCTTAAAGATTTTATGTATTTATTTGAGAGAGAATAGTGAGAGAGAGCACCAGCCTGGGGCAGGGGTGGGGAGGGGCAGAGGGAGAAGCAGACTCCCCGCTGAGCAGGGAGCCTGATGCAGGGCTCAATCCCAAGACCCTAGGATCATGACCTGAGCCGAAGGCAGCTGCTAATTGACTGAGCCACCCAGGCACCCCAATAATCACTTGTTTTTTAAGACAGTGCTGGATTTGTAGTGACTGTCTAAGGCACTATGTTTAGGATAATTTTTTTTTCCACATTGGGAGGATTGATTGATTGATCATGTCTCTGATTAGAAGAGAAATGGGAGTTTAGGCAGGTATGCTATGTATTTGCTGTTCTTATACAGGAGAGGCAGGGCTTGGTTTTGCTTTCTGATGTATCCTCCAGCTAATCTGATAAAAAACCAAAATTATTCCTGTATCTTAAATGCAAAACAACCAACCAAGGTCAGACACTGTACCTGCTATTAGGGACAGAGAGATGACATTATCCTTGTTATACTAATTACCATTTTTAAGTGCTTGACAGTTTTCAAAACATACTTACAGACTCTCTTTTGGTCTTCTTAATAGGTGTGATAGTCAGAATATGGCACATATTATTATGCATAGGTACTTCAAAGAAATTAATCTAATGGAAATTCCTGGCCAAGTAAGATCACTATGTCAGTTTGGGAATGCTTTCAGAGGAACACCCAAATCACAAAGACTTCAACAAGTTAGGGCAGTCTTCAAGGATGCAGTGGCTCAAGGACAAGGGGGCTGCAGTCCCCACCCTTCTCCTGATTTCCCTCGTGATGACATGATGGCCACTGTGGCTTCAGCTGTTGAGGCAGCAGAAGGAGAAAACTGCAAGGGAAACATGACAGCACCTCCATCAGGAGAGCAAAACTTTCTGAGTAATCCCCAGAAAATTTCTCTTCGCTCTGGCTAGAACTGTGTCACATGGTCCCCTCTAGCTGCACCTCTAGGTTAGAAAATGTGTATCTAGCTGTCCCCAGTAAAGCCAAGATGATATTAACATGGAAGAAGAAGAGCATCTACATTAGTAGCCAGCTAGCAGTGTCTGTCACTGATACCTACACAGGTACAGGTCATTTGGGGAACTGCCGTAGGGGTGGGGATGTAGTACCATACATAGAAAAATAGGTAAAACCTTACTTTATAGTTGTCTTTATCTACTTCGGGTAATCCCATTTGGTTTCTGGTTTCTAGACGCACCCCTGCCCATAGCAAGTCTTTCAAAGAATAGGCTATGGATCGTCTGCTCTGTGTGTGCATGTGTGCTTGTACAAGAGGGCTGTATTTCTATGCATTTTTCTAAAATGTAATTTAACAGTACAAAGATAATGAGCACCTTACACTGTGAATCACTTCCTTTTCACAGGATGTCTCTGGCACTAGCCATGCAGTGGGGTTAATGAATACTGTTGTTAGAACAGTATGTGCCCCAGTATGGAATGTCTTCATGTCACTGAAGGGAAAGAATGTATTAAGGTACAGCCCTTCAGGATACCAAGAAGTTTTTTGTTGATTTGCTTCCTGCTACAGAAGGCACATGATTCAGCAGGGTAAGAAGTGAAAATCATCGGACATAAACTTTCAGTACCAGGAACACACGGTGAGGGTTAGCAGGGCTTAAATTCAGGAGCTTGGGGTTTGGAAGACAGCATACTTGCATATCTTATCCTTGCTGTATTCTGAGAAAGATTGTAATGACTTTCTGGGGAGGAGAAATTACATCTTGTTGGTAATCCCAGGAAGCATAGAGGACAAAGACCAAAAGAAGGAGAATGGAGAAGGGTAATAAAATTTATTAAGTGTCAGCTGTATGCTGGGAACTGTGTTGGGATCTTGAATTATTAACTCACTAAATCCAGAGAACAATCCTACAAGCGGGTATTTATATTCCAATGTTATAGGTAGGAAAGCTGAACTTTAGAGGTTAAGTGCATTTCCCAAGGTCACATAGTGAGTTGAAAGGTCAGATCTTGCTTATCTCAGAGTCTGTGCTTGTTGCCCATATGCCTTCTCTAACTGATAAACTATCCCCCAAAACACTACAACTAGTTCTTAATGTGAAAAATGTGCTAGACACACAACCTACTCTACCAGTTCCAAATATTTCCTTCCTAAATCTGACCAGTTCCTACTTCATTTCCTTTCACTCTGATTCAGTCTATAAGAGGATGATAATGCTTCCAAATTCCAGCTCTAGGGATTAAACTCTCAGGAATGGGAATAAGAACTGGCTAGCCTCAAATCCCTCCAGACCATTTCTCTTATCTGCTTTAGTCCCAGGACGGGAAAACCAGTTCATAGACATATTGCCATAGATGAGCTTTTTGGATCATGAGTATTTGCAATGTCAATGTAAAAAATACAATTTCAGAATAGTATTAAATTGATATTAAATCTGAACAAACCGGTTGCTTCTCTTTCACTGTGGCGCTATAGGTTTACACTAATTTGTATCGAGTAGGCAAAGAACCCCTTGGGTGGCTTAGCAGACTGCTGAAGAGCTGAAGGGATGACCCAAATAATAAGTGTACTCCCAGTTGCCTAGGACTTTACATATCTTACCCCATGTTACAACCGTACTGTTAGAATTGTTCTATTTAAGGTAATTTGGTTTTGTAGTGTAGATCACAAGCTTTCAGTGTGCTTGAGGTCCAGAAGGAGCCTCCCTAAATATGAGTCTGCATGTTTTAAACTTAATGAGTAAATTAGTGGATGGCATGAAATGCATTGAGCAGTGAATGAAGATCTGGATTCTTGCAGCATCTGCCCTCTTAGAGGGAATTTCTCGGGCCAGCCAATTTGTAGGTAAGTTAGTGTTTGGGTTAGGGTTAGAGCCTTCCCTGTGTCTCTTTTCTTTCTCTCCTACTTTGCAATGTCAGAGGTGTCAGTTCAGGAACTGAAGTGGAGGAGATGCCTCTCAGAAGTCAAGATTCTCGCTCATTACTGATCTTCATCCCCAGCTCCGTGGAGGATGTAGTTCAAAGGTAATGCCCTTGGTTTCCCTCCTCTAAGCATCCCACAAAATGGGATGCATGTTAGGAGTATGTTTGCTGTAATTAATTTGCCTTTTAGAAAGTGGATATATCCATTGATCATTTCAGTTTCAAACAGAACGAGTTGTTATTCCCTCTAGCTACTGGTATATGCAGCTGTTCCCTTTTGGTTACTCATAGTTAACTCACCTGCTTAATGGGTATACTGCTAATGACGGCACAAATGGGTGGAATTAGGTAGGATGATTTTATCAGATAATGAAAGAGTTATTTCCCTTATTTTAAGAAGTGTTACAAGGTATTAAGTCCGGTATTCTTCTTTCCCACCCTCTGCACCACGTACAGAACGTCTTGGCTCAGCTTTTTACATTAATAAAACAAGGTTTTAGGTTCAAGTTCAGCCTTATGGATGTGTGATCTGTGCAGTCCCACTGGGACCCATATTCAGAACTCCGCACTTGCTTTAATGCTCTGTGGTTGCCATCTTGACACTCTTAAGAATTCTCTGACAAGGGGCGCAGCATTTTTATTTTGTGCAGGGCCTTGCAAATTATGTAGCTGAACTTGTCTGGATTATCTACTTTCAAATTACTGAAAGGAAATGGTTGGAGAGAGTGAGAATAGAAGTTGGCAATTTCATAATCCCAGAGGCTTGCATGCTGTGAGCAGACACAGACACAAGAGAAATGATGAGTGAGAGTGGAGCAGGGGAGCAGGACGTGGAAGTAGTTTTCCAACTTTCAAGTCACATCTTTCCATCAGGCTTAATTATGGGGTTTATAATATGAATTCCCTGAATAGCGATAGACTGGTAGTTGCACTATTTGAAAAATGCTTTCCAAAGTCAAATGCTGACGCTTTTCAAAGTTCTTGGTTCTTTACTTCTGCTCCTCCATAAGCTCAGATAATCATAGCTTGATGGCAAACCTGTTGTGCAAGAGCCGGAGTAACTGGAGACGGGGCTCCCCAGCACCCTGATGTGAAGATGCCTCCTCTTTCTCCTGGACAGCCTTCCCATCTGCCTACTTGTGGTATGGCTACTATGCAGCAAACTAACAGGCACCGGATTTTTTATTCCTTTGAAAAGTATATTTTATTCATTGGAAAGTATAAATAGCAGTCTTGCTATTACCATCTTTCAAGAAACATACTCGATGTGGTGTCCAATTTGGGGATACGTAATTTTCAGTGGCAGGCATACCTCTGTCTTTCACTTAAGCCATGCTACCTTTTTCCTTGATTGTGTGCTAAGTCCTTTTACTTCCTATTTCCTGACCCCCTGCTGGCCCCTAGCCTTTTCAGCCCCTTACTTCAGTCCCTCCATGCCTCTCTCACGTGAATCACTGTTCAGTTGTGTCCTATTAGTCCCCATCTGATAAATACTCCTCCCTGAAACCAGGGGTGATCCTTCTAATATGCACTAATGATCAAAGATAAACTAGTGATCAGGACTGATTTTGCCACCTTCATACTTTTTTCAGCTCAGTGGCTTCCTTTCTTTTTAAAAACAAGGTCCGTCCCCTCGTGACACAAAGATCCTTCAGAGAGACATTGAAGATGCCTTTGCCTTCTTCCCCCATCTCATCTCTCATCACTTCTTCATGCATACCATCAGCTTTAACAGTTCCAGGAAAAGGTCATGCTCTGTCTGGACTAGAGATTTGTGCCCATTTCCTCTATTTAAAGCCCTTTTGCTGTCTTCTTCAGCTGGATCACATCTACTTGCTTTTCAGGGCTCAGATGAAATGCTGCCTTCTCCCAGGAAGAACTCTCGAACACTCCTCACTCCTAGGGAGTTAGGTACCCCTCTTCTGTGTTTTCATCACTTACTGCTGAGTCGGATACATGTTTCCTTATTTGTCTTCTGCCACTAGGCTTGACCACCTTGGGAAAGGACCCATGCATTTTTGCTATTTGATGTATGATGCTCATGGCTTAATAAGTGAATGAATGAGCACATGAACCAGTTAATGAAATGGACCAAAAGATAGGTCATTATTTATGAGAATTTCTAAAATGTCAAGAATTAGAACTTCCATGTTCCTCTAACAGGCTCTTAATTTGGCAAGCTAACCATGTTTGGCATTTCCTTGAAAGTACTCAAATGAAAATCCTTCTGAATCAAGGCAACAATACAATATTGTAAATCAGGGTTATTATGGAATCATGAAATTTAGGCATGGAAAAGAAACTAGGTTGTTACATTTAAATAAAGTCTATAAAGTATAATTTCTAAATCTACAAATGGCAAATTTCAGCTTTGAGAGGGTATTTCCCATTGGCTAGGTGGAGGGCAAGAATGCAGCTTCCTTGGAATGGTGGGAGGCGGGTGGAGTATACTGGTGTGAAAGGCAGGGAGGGTGAAAGTCAACTTCCCCTTCTCTGTCTTCTCTAAAACCGAGGGCTTTGGGTTGGGGCTTCTTTGAGAAGAAGAAAGAGAACATGGACACAGCAGGGTAAGTAAAGAGAAGGAATTCCATGTTCAACTTCAAATAAAACTAGTTATATATCCCCAAGAAGTGAAAATACTAGAGGTCTATTAAAGAGGAATGTAATGTCATTGAGGTATCTCTTTATGCTTATTTCTGTCCGTTGAAAATTATTTTGAGTTTCGTTATTGAAAGCAAGAATGATAAACACATGGCCCTGGGTGAACAGATCTCAGTCCTCCATCACAATATGTTTTCTTTCTGAGCCTCGATTGGGCCTCAGAATTATTCTCAGTAATATATTAGAGTTGTGGAGTAGGTAAAATCAATCTGACAATCAATTCTTGTTCTAATGGGTATGTTTACTATCTATCCATTGGTCGGGTTATCCTAATGTTGGCACCACTCCTTAATTTCATGACCATGATTGGGGGGACAAGGAGAGCACATGAGGATTTATGGAACCCTACTCCCAGTATCAAAATTTGTTTTTGTCAGGGTTCTCTAGAGAAACAGAACTAAGATGTGTATGTGTACACACATGCATACACAGATATGCAAACATATATGTATGTGTGTATATACACACACATGTGTGTATATAATAAATATATCCATGTAATATATATGTGTGTATATATAACATGTATATATTATATATATGTGCATATATATACATATATAATATATATATATATATATATATATCTTCAGAAAGAAAGAGGAAGGTTTATTTCAAGAAATTGGCTCATGTGC
Organism: Ailurus styani; assembly: GCA_002007465.1. Lineage (NCBI taxonomy): Eukaryota > Metazoa > Chordata > Mammalia > Carnivora > Ailuridae > Ailurus > Ailurus styani. The sequence goes on along the minus strand of LNAC01000138.1, from coordinate 123,979 downwards.
TTATAAGGGCTTCCAGGTCTAAAATCTATGGGCCTGGCTGGCAGCTGGAGACCCAGGGGATGATGGAGTCTCAGGTTCAGTCTGCAGGTAGAATTCCTTCTTCCTCAAGAGTCCTCAATCTTTTCTCTTAATGCCTGCAATTGATTAGAAGATGTCAACCCTGATTTTCTAGGGTGTTCTGATTTATTCGAAGTCCACTAACTTTGATGTTCATCACATGTAAAAAATACCTTTATAACAACATCTTGACTGATACTTGACCAAATTTCTGCCAACTTGACACATGAAAATAACCATCACAAACTCTATTGGCTGAAAAGAATTATGTGCATGTGATGAAAGGAATTCTTCCCTCGCTTGCTTCCTTCTCTTCTTCCTCCTATGTATCTATACACTATTGTACATGGTGTCTTATGTACCATGTGCTATCCTAGGAAATGAGGATACAATGGAAGATTCCACAACTCCAGGGAGGAGCTTTCATAGAGACTAAACTTGAATAAAGTAATCTGAAAATCTTTCTGAGCCGAGCTTTGGGCAACAAATGCAAAGCAGAAATTTCAGGAAAAGTGAATATTATGCTTTTCTTTGGTTATAAATGATCTCAGCAAATAACTTCTACAGAACAATTCCTTCTTCACTAGTAGCAGTGTTTTAATTTTGTGAAACGAACCTGAATATCTTCTGGTTTGAAAACTTTCCAGAAAACTCTCCCTTGCTAAAGATACTTCTCCTTCATGCTTATTTTCCTTCTCTTAGAATGAAATACGCATTTGTTTCCTTAACATGCCACTTCACAAAGTGTTTTCTGTTCAATTTTTTGTGCTGTTAAAAACAGGCAGAATATACATAACATAAATTTTACCATCTTAACCACTTTTAAGGGTACAGTTCAGGAGCATTAAGTACATTTACATTGTGCAAACATCACCATTATCTGTCTCCAGAACTCTTTTCATCTTGCAAAACAAACACCATACCCATTACACAATAAGCCCCTGTCTGCCCTTCTCTTTAGTCTCTGGTAACAAACATTCTACTCTCTGCACCTGTGAATTTGACTACTTTAGCTTCCTCATATAAGTGGAATCATACAGTATTTGTCTTTAATGCCTGCTGTATTTCACTTAGCCTAATGTCTTCAGGGTTTATCCATGTTTTTGCATGTGTCAGAATTTCCTTCCATTTTAAGGCTGAATAATATTCCATTGTATGTATGCAGTATATATCCACCATATTTTGTTTATCCTTTTTTAAATTTTTAAAAATTTTTTTAAAAATTTTATTTATCTATTTGACAGAGAGAGATTACAAGTAGGCAGAGAGGCAGGCAGAGAGAGAGAGAGAGAGGAGGAAGCAGGCTCCCTGCTTGTCAGGGAACCTGATGCGGGGCTCGATCCCGGGACCCTGAGATCATGACCTGAGCTGAAGGCAGAGGCTTTAACCCACTGAGCCACCCAGGCGCCCCTTTGTTTATCCTTTGATCTGTTGATGGACAGTGGATTGCTTTCACCATTTTGCTACCGTGAATAATGCTGCTATGAACATGGGCATACAAATATTACTTTGAGTCCTTGCTTTCAGTTCTTTGGAATATATATCTAAAAGTTGCTGGATCAACGGTAATTTTATTTTTAACTTATTAAGTACATTTCAAAAGGTCTTGATTCATGTTGTCTTCTCAGCTTCTTATTCCCAGAACTTTGTCCATCACTTATGACTCTAAGAGGGAATGGAGGTAACCATGGTGGGTGATGAGGAGAAAGAGAGCATAGAGGCTCGGGAGGCAGAGAGTGAGGCAAGTAAGCTTTCCTTATCCAGCCCCTATTCCAGGCCATGATGTCAGGATGAAGGATATATTGGATGGGTTGAGGGGAAAATTGAAATCAGAGAAGAGTTTGCTTCATTTCCCATTTGGGATTCACCTTGAAGGATGGTCTCAACACAACTATGGGCAGCCATATCCAAATAAAATGGATAGATGCAGAAAATAGCTAATGGCACTGATGGGTGAATTTGAGCAAGAGGAGATGCAATTTATAATAAGGGCATCAAGTTGCCTTTCATTTGATGGAAAGCCTTCTGGGGCAAGACAGGTAGTCACTACTTGTCTTCAAGGTGGATAAGAATGGCACTAAGAACTGAGGGTAGAACATGATTCCAGAGATACCCAGTTCTAGGGAAACAGACCTCAAGTTCACCAGGTACAAATGTCAACATGGCAGGCAAACACATGACAAACAGAAGAATATAACTACTGAAGGTGGCAAAAAGGAGAAGGAATAGGGAGCACAAATGTGGAGGACCCAACAATTATCTGAGAGACAGTTGTAAACTGAGTTATTGTTAGTAAACCAGGTTAGGTCTCCCTGCTGCCCTGGGGAATAGTGCATGAGGAAGATCACAGCAGTTGTAAGAATATAGATTATTATATAGATTTTGATGCTGACAAACCTACAACATGCAAATTTTCTCATTTACAGATTAACTATAGAACTGGTGAAGGAAAATATATATAATAAATATATCATATTAAAATACAACCTTTTTAGAATAACCTCATAATAAACTCAATACTATGTTTCATTTGGGTGAGAAGACCTCATCTAAGGTTCCTCCCCACCCCCTTTTATGTACAAAGTGGTGTTTGGTGGCTGCTCTGAAAATCTCATTACTTCTTCTATTTAGAAGAAATAAGGCTCAGTGGAAAGTAGCAGGGGTAGACACATAAGTTACTGGGTTTTTCCTGCTGCCACCGACTCTCACTGAGGAAAATAGCTTCATAAACTGAAGAACAGAGTTAGTCACCTCCATGAATCATGATAGGTTTAGTTACACTGACTTGTTGGGAGAATTTTAAGAGTTACTGAGAGCGAGGAGGAGGTGAGAAAAAGACCCCACATTTTGTGATGCATGAACCATCACAGACTTTCTCTTGTCTCCCTTTAAGGTAACTAACACACGCTGCAGCCCTTTATTACCAGTGTTTCAATATGTCAAGGAAACAAAGAACTGATAGAAACAATATTAATATTCTTCCATTTTAATCAGTGTTTCTCAGGAAAAGGATTTTTTTAACAATCTATCTTTGGTGCATCTGAGCCATAATATGGAACTCTACACAGAGTAGAGATTCAGTAAGCCTTCAAGTCCTCATTAAGTTATTAAGAAGTAGGAGGAATTTCTTGCAAAAAGAAAGAAAGAAACAAACAAACACAGCCAGCCAGCCAGCCACCCTCTTGCCATTTTCTTGTCATTATGTATTCAGCTCTGAATCAGTCTTGTTGCTCTCAGCAAGGTCCATATTCATGGTTTAAGTCTCTTGCATGGGATAGAATAATTACTTATTCAGCAAATATTTCTTGAGCATCTACTATGTTTTAGATATCCCTAAATATACTGAAGTACATTGATGTACTGAAAGATAATTCCATTCTCTTTTACTTCTAATGTTTTCTCAACAAACCAGTCTCTTCTACTTCGCTTATGAATAATGGAAATGAAAAAGGAAAAATAACTAAGAAAGAAAATAAGAACAGGTCTAGGGTTCAAGGCTCACATCTAGAGGAAAGATCACTGTACAAGATGATCCTTCATGAGTGAGGCTCTGTCTTCAGTAAGACATCTTGTTTTGCCATTAACCCAAAGTAAGAAAATCTTCTTTGAATTTTTTCCCTGGGTTTTGTATTTATAGTTAAATCATGGTCTTTGGAATTTTGTATTCATAGTTAAAATATTGGGACAATGTATGTGCATATACGTGTCAGCAGTGGAGAAGGGGTGTATTTGGCAGGCTAAGAGCTGTGATCTTAATTTAGCAATGGAAGGGATTATAGAATGAGATGGAATGACTAGGAGGAGGCTAGTCTTGAAAATGTGGTTCAAACTCATCTATTTCCTGTGTACGGTTAGGCAGCCTATATTTACCTCTCATATATTACTTTGAGAAAAAATATAAGTCCATTTGGCAATGTAGAGTTTTCGCAGTTTGCTTTAAATGCACTCAAAAGGTATTCTGACCATCATATCATTTGTATCTTGTGAAAAGGATAATAACTTTTCACTACTATACTTTTTTTTACTATACTTTAAATACTATAAAATAACATTTTATCAGACATCCTCATATATATTTGTGAAATTTTCTGATCTTTCTTACAATAGGTTTTTATAGGTAAGTTTCCTCAATGAAAGTTATACATATTAAATAGCATTAATTAAAAAAATTTTTGGATCAAATCATGCTTCTACTGAAGATATGTAAGAAAACCCATTTCCCATCACCCTCATCAGCCTCTGAGGTAGTTTTTTTTTTATAACTTTACGAGTTTTCATTTGCATTTCTTTAATTGCTAAAGAAGTTAATATTTATCTGTGTTTATTGGCTGTTAGTATTTTTTATGAATGGCTTTTTAAAAATTTCTATTTTTCCCTTAGGTTTATAATATCATCAAATAATAGCATACTGAATGCATTTTGAAAAATCTATCAAATCCTTTTTAACCTTATAATGACTGTCTGGAATGGTTAAGATAAATATTATTGCTTTTATTGGAAATATAGAGAAGCTGTGTTCTTCTAACAAGCTAATGGTAGAGGTAATCACAGAATCCCGGTCTTATCCACTTCCTTTGCTTCCCCCTTTGCCCTGCCTTCTCTCAACAACCCTGGGTGACCAGGACACCCATTAGCAATAGCAGTAATTGAACATGAAGAGTATCCCATAAAACAAGATAAGACGATATGGGTGACTACAAATGAAATGTGGCTCAGTTCCTAGGGATGCAGTTTGCTGAGCGGCTGTGAAGCATCAGAAGGGACAGGAGACTTGAAAAGAGAATGGAAGACATCAGCCCCTCAAACTGCATCTGATAAACTACGCATCTCTTTGGTCTGCATTAACATCCACACTTTGTAGTGTGTATGGGAGCTACTCAGGTAAAATTCCAAAGCCAAAAAAACAGAAATGGAAGAGGTCTAGGTCACAACTTACAACTATGTCAGTCTGCAGTAGAAAAAAGTTATGTAAATGCAATGGCTTATTTAGAAAGCTTTTGCAGTCCTAATTTCTAAGTAATGTAGAATACCTGAGGGATCCAAAGTTGTATATATCTTGAAGAATTTGACGGTTGCGTGGCAGAAGATGGTTCTACACTGAACAATATTCAGTCCTCTGGAATATATATATTTATTGTTGAAACTAAAAGGAGAAAGAGAAACGGAGACCTGTATCTTTGTTTTCATTAAAGAATCTGATAGTTAATGCTAAGTACTTCTGAAAACTTCCATATTTCCTAACCATTCTTTACAAATATTTTTTATATTAGAATATAATAAATGGTCAGAGGAAGACCTTAGTGTTTTAAAATTAGTTTAAATTAACTCACAAGCCAAACAATACTGCAGCATTTTTTAAAGACCATTTTATATATGGGCTAGCAAGACACTTAAGGAAATTTCCTTTGGGAAAGAGGGAATAATGCCAGAAATAATTGTTAAATATAAAGTGGTTTCAAGAAAAGATTATTAACTCACAATTGCCCTACAGACATGTATAAATACTGAGGAAGTCTGAATTCCATTGGGATTTTCATCACTTAGTCCATAGTGTTAGCAAAGAAATCTGAAATTTCCCCATTAGCTTTCAAAGTGGGGCTCAAAGGAAATGTAAACCAGATGAGGTCTGTTTCCCGAGACCCAGAGCCCAAGCTGTCGGTGAGGTCCCCGGCACAAGAGGAAGGGAGAACACACAGCCACACTCAGAGCAGTCTAAACTTACCAAGTCTTGACATGGAGAGAAATGAGTGTTATTTACTTTGGCGACCACTTGCCTGAAAGGAGATATAAGGTCAACCAGCTGGTTTTGAAACTTAATTTACTATCTTTTAGATTCACATTGTATTTATTTGAGAGAGAAGAGTAGCCAAAGGCTCTTATTTATTTCACTGTGACCAACACTAAAGGAACCGAAAGTGGATTTTTGAAGCATCTATTACCTGCTAAATGCACATTACCCATTAGATTATGGGGTTGTGTTCTAGCCCCAAGTCACTTTGCTGGCAAGTCAGATTAGAGTGAAATTTATTACAGGTGAAAGAGGGTGTCAGTTCCCAGTGTGGTCGCTCTTCTGAAGTGCATAGAACCAGAAAGGAAAAGGAGAACCTGATATGAAGGCAAGAGATATTATTTGTGGTGTTGTGCTTAAGAATGTGTCCTTCTAAAATGATTTTAAAAAGTCACTCATTGAGCATTTACTGGGTACACTGTGGCAGGCACAGCTTACTATGTGCTAGAGAAGAAAAGGTGCATAATGTTCACCAGTGAGAGGTACCGTCAATCTAGTTGTGGGGCCCTTAAAAATCAAAAGCTACATTACTTATTTGAGCAGAGTGAGTTTTTGAGGATTTGATGTAGTGGCACATGAAAATGTGACTAATGGTGGTTTGGAAGAAGCAGGCATGGGGGATGGGATATGAGCTGCTGGATTTCTAAGGGCTCAGTTTTATTTCCGGGAAAGGTAGAAGAGTTCTTTTGTGTTCCAAAGAGTTGAACTCTATAGCACTTGGCAATAAAATCTTAGTTCGCATGGTAATAGAAAATTGACAAGATGGATGACAATTACAGTGGTGGGTGAAGAAGGGTCTTCGGGGTAGAGCATCCCACCCTGAACTACAGAAATTGGGATTTTCCTTACTGTGACCATCCCAGAAGATATAAGAGAACAACATAGTAATGAACCCAGAAGGCCCCACCAGTGGCATCTATCTGTAGCTTCAATAGACACAAACCAGAAACGCAGATTTGCGCTTCCACTCCAATGTAATGAATATTATTTTAACAAGACAGTTTATTCAGATTTTAACGTGGCTAGGTATGAAAACTCAATCACAATGGGGGTTGGGAGCTATAGATTCTCCATACCATTTTGTTGGTCTCTGGTAACATTGACTTCTGCAACATCAAGTAAAGGAATTTTTCCAGTAGTTGGAAGCTTGCTGTGACTAATTTCTTAAAGACAGACTCCCCTGGTGTCCGTTAGGGGTGGTGTAGCAGAGATTTCTTGCAGAGTATGTCACCTCCTATGCTGCGTATCTGCCGAAGTGGCAGAAGGGAAAACTGGGTCATCTGCCTCTTGGAAGACTTCTGATGTCTTTCAGTTGTTGGCTTAGGGAAGCCATCTCCTAGTTAAATGGGAAGCATGTATACAAGGCAGCATGGGCAATGCAGAAATGGCCCAGGTGTGAGGATTTCCACTCTGCTCAGCCTAACTCAGCTTTGTTTTTAATATAGCCACAGCCTATTCCCCCGATTCTCTTTCGTGGATGTATGTTAACCAAGGGAGAAACTGAGGTTTATTGGCCATATTGTCACTTAAAACATCAGTGCCTAAGCTGCTGAGGGTATACAAATAACGAGATCTGTGCTACTGCTATATCTGGGGCAGATCTGCTAGCATGAGAATGGTACAATTCAACTGTGTTGCAGGGAATCAGACAGACTACAGTGCTTGAGAATATTTCCATCTCTAATTGAATTTAGATTAAGTGTAAAATCCTCTGGAATTATATACAACACTTAAAGTCTATAAAAGTGTATGTGTGTGTGTCCATGTGTGTGAAAGTGTGTGTGAGCTTGTGTCTGGGAAGAGTACATGACCTTGATAACATTGGGATGGTGGGCAAGAAGAATTATTTGGCAGATTCAATTCATTTAAAAAAAATAGTAAGATCTAAGGACTGTTATTCTCTGGACTGTTGCAAAGTCTTTGGTAGTGGAAGATTGTTCCTATTTTGTTCCATGTTGAGCAACTCTCAGCCCTCTTGCTGTGTTAACGTCTCTACATCATCACTTTTATTTGCAAGGAAATCTCTGCTGCACAACTTGTAACACTGGGAAACATTTAATGAGTTATCAGCAAACACCAAAGATAAAAAAGAACTTTGATTGAATTTCATAAGCTGTTTAAGATTCCTGTGTTCTGCAGATTGCAATGTGTGTTTACACTTCTGTTAATAAAATTCTATCAAGCAGATGACAGGCACCAATTAAAAGTAATCACAAAGCGTTTTCTTTCCATAATCCCTGAAGTAGACTCTTTAAACATTGGTTTGCAGAAGCATTACCTGGCATGGAACATCTTTGATCCGCAGCAACTTCTGTAGCCTATGGGATTTCAGCCATTCCAATGCAGGAGAGTCAGAGAAAACAGAAACTGACTTCTGGTGTTTGAAAATATCAAGTATGGTTCAAGCTGCTGAAAATGTTGCTATTTGTCTTAGCTGGGAAGTCTGAGCTGTGGCAACAAGTAGATCCCCACTTTAAAAATGGCACAGATATAGTAAAATTTTAGTTCTTACTCACCGAAACTCTTAGCAGGTATTTCTGGGTAGAGGTTGGCTGTCACCCAGGTAGTGTCATTAAGACCCAGGTACCTTCTGTCTATGGCTTCGCCATCATCGTCACCTTTAGCATCCAGCCTGCAGCTCCACTTGTTACAAGAGTTAGCCAGGAAATGGTACCCATCATTTCTGCTTACATTCCACGGATTAGAATTCAGTCACAGGGGCACACCTGACTCATGGGGAGATGGGAAATGTGACTGTGTCAGGAGTCTGAAGTATAAGAAAATGGGAATTTTTTGAATAGCTAAGTGTTGCCCTAATACCTAAGTATGATTCCTGTTGGACAGTTTCTCCTTTTAAAGACTTTATGTATGTATTTATTTATTTGTTTATATAGAGGAAGTGTGTGATTTGGAGGAGAAGTAGAGGAAGAGGGACAGAGAATCTCAAGCAGACTCCACGCCTGGCGCTAAGCCTGACACGGGGCTCAATCTCACCGCCCTGAGATCATGACCTGAACTGAAATCATGAGTTGGATGCTCAACTGACTGAGCCACCCAGGCACCCCCCTGTGGGACAATTTCTTTTAGAGAAGGACATTTGGAATGGGCTTGCTTATGGCTCTGCCTTAAGAGGGTTACATCTGGGGTAGAGTCAGGTTGGATGTTGCAAGAGAGGGAAGTAATGACATTTGCTGCAAGTTTCCTGGGAATGTATCTTAATTAAGATCCTCCCCTTCTAGCTAGGGCACCTTGAGAGAGTGGATCAGTCTGGGAATCCTGGTAGAGAACATCTCTGGCCCAGACATTTGTTTTAAAATGTATTTGGGATTTCGTTTTTATTCAGGCATGGTGAGGCCATCAGAGTGAGAGATGATTGTCTTTGAAAAGATAGCTTGTTGCTCATAGTTCCTAAGAGGAGAGGGGACACCATGCCACTCAGGGTTACATGGGAAGCTCCAAGGTTTGTTAGGAGCAGAAAGGAGCAAGGGGAAAGCATGGACAAGCCTTCGTTGTGATTTTCATAGGAAGGGATAGATGAGACAAGGTAAAACATCGAAGCTTTGAGGATTGGATAGTTTGAACAATGTTGCTGGTCTCTGGGATATAAGGGTAGACTCTAGCTGTTAGCACCTGACTTCAGGGTGATTTGGGGCAAGGGGCATAGTGTACTGAATTTCAGGGAGTAGTCTGATAAAAGGAGGTAGATGTGGGCATGGATTCTGGATTGATTGGTTTGGTTACAGGCACGTTGTTTCCTCTCTCTAGGGAATAGCTAAGTCTGGGAGGGGGTCCTTTTCAAGTACCACAAAATCCTGATATATTAAAGCACCAACAAAATATAGAAAAAAATTTAAAAATATCATTTTTTAAAAGATTTTATTTATTTATTTGACACAAAGAGAGAGAGAGAGCAGATCACAAGCAGGCAGAGAGAGAGAAGGAAGCAGGCTCTGCACTGAGCAGGGAGCCTGATGCGGGCCTCAGTCCCAGGACTCAGAGATCATGACCTGAGCTGAAGGCAGAGGCTTTAACCCACTGAGCCACCCAGGCGCCCCCCCAAAAATATCATTATTTTAATAATAATGTTCTAAGTTCTCGTGAAAGGCACTGACATCAGTGGCCCTGGGGAGATGCCGCTCTCAATTGTCTTTCGTGACAGTGTATGTAATCATGAGACATCCCAAGAGAGTCTCAGAAGGAGGACTGCAATGCTCTGACTACTCACTGGAAGGTTTATATTGAGGGGAGGCACATGTTTATGATATCTGAGTTGTTGCTCTTAATGTGACCCCTTTGGTACACACAGCCTCAATGGGCTCATTTGTACAGATGACCAACATCCTACCTGAAGTCATTTGACTATGTCCCTCTTGCAGCAGGCTTAGTGGAGATAGAGAACTAGTCGCTAACATTTATTGTAACATTTCACACCTCTGAGGACTGTGCCTTAGACAGTTTTTTTGGGGGTATGCTTAATCCTAACTTTCTCTTTTCTCCTGAGCCTTGTTTTCCTGAACTTTATAAAAATGTTATTGCTTCCCTTATATAGAAAGGAGTACAGAAAACTAAGTGCCGATAACAAACTTGCACTCCAGGAATGACTGCTCTTCATGTAGACCCAAGTTTACATTGTAGTTGAAAGCCTTTGAGCAAACCTAATAAGCCTGCAATTAGCTTCATTCCAAACTGTACTGCAGTAAGGAAAGTATAGGAATCTGGGGGCCTGGGACAGATGAGCTAGGATCGAGGGGCACAGATGGAGTCCAGAAAATCATCAGAATGCTGGATCCACAGAAAGGAGATGAACAGTGGTGAGGGTAACTGAAAAACTTCTGTGAGTTTTCTAATGTAAAAGCCACCGCCTTGTGCAGCTCTGAATATTCAGTAGAAACTGAATTTGCATTGAGTGGCAATTTGGAAAAACCAAGGAAAAGAGGCTGTGTCTAGTGCTGGGGTCAATGAAAAAGGAGAGAGATGAGTGAGTCAACCATGCAGCCAAATCAGAGGATTCAAGCCTAAGGGGACCTGCAATCCAGGTGCCCTCTCTCCCCTCAAGGATCTCTGGATTTGGGGCAATGAGTTTCCCCTTCCTAGTATTTCCAGATTTAGGAAACAAAATACAGGATGTCCAATTAAATTTAGATTTCATATAAGCAATGAGTAATGCTTTAGTGATAAGTATTTCTTGGGCAATTCTTAGTACAATCCTGCATTTTATCTGACAACGCTTTTCCTTCCTGGTTCTACATCTGTGGAGTTTGAAGTGATATTTCTCTAGACCTAAAAGGTCAAGGTGATCCTAGATCACTAAAAGATTAGAGGTATTTTCTGAGACTTAAGTCACATCTCCATTGGTGATTCTCATTTCAGTTAAAGTGCAGGATTTCTTTTTCATTATATTTTCCTTTTGTTGACTACATAAAACAAAATGGCAAAGGGAGATTAAGAAGGCAGGTCAGAACATGGGCCTCCTGCCTATAATTAGGAATTATTGGACACTAGGGAAATGTTGAAGGAAGTTTTGCGTAAAGGACATTTTAAGGTGAACCATGCCCTCTGTTTGAAAAATACGTTAAGATAGTAGTTAAAATACGGCATCCTAAGAGTATTTTCTTTTTTTTTATTTAAAGATTTTATTTATTTATTTGAGAGAGAGAGTGAGCCAGGGCAGGGAGAGGGGCAGAGGGAGAGGGAGAAGCAGAATCCCCACTGAGCATGGAGTCCGATGTGGGGCTCAATCCCAGGACCCTGAGATCATGACCTGAGCTGAAGGCAGCCACTTAACTGACTGAGCCACCCAGGTGCTCCCTAAGAGTATTTTCTATGCAAATGTAAGTACTTGTGATAAAAAGGCTAACTGTTATCTCGAAGACCCTGCACATATAGCAACAGCTTTGAGAAGACAATTAACCAAAAAATTCAGGGTCTTATTTTTCTAAACCCAGGAGAAACGAGTGCTATCATTTCTTCTTTGGTACAGAGTTACTGCCTGGAGCTGACCCAGCCTGACCTCCATGTTCCTCCCAGTCCACAACTACCACATTTTGCACTCATCAGGGAAACAGCAAAACCATTGACAATGGTTTCTGGGTAAAACTGGGTGTTATGGTCTCCCAAATGAACTTGCTGAGAGAGAGGGGATGGAAGAGTTGCTGAGCTCTGAGAGTGGGACTGGATTCTGTTAGGGATTCCAGAGCAGGGGGCCCAGGAAGGGCTTCTTCCGGCTGGGGCGTGTGTGCAGAGAATCTGAGCTCCTCTTATAGAACACAGATGCTCTACTAGAAGGAAACAACTCAGAGTAAAAGCTGGGTAGCATCCAGGGTCATGAACTCAGAGTTTAAAATATCCGTCCATGACCCCACCAGCCAGTTAAGATTTCCTGCTGACCCTAGAAATTCAAAGGATTCTAAGTTGGCACAAAAATTAGCCTCCTCTTCACAATCCAGATGTCTAAGAGTTTCCAGGCTTGGAAACAGGTAGCGAATGTTTTGTGATTTTGCTGTTGTTAATTAAAGGCTGAGGTCAACACCTTGAATAATAGAAATAGCCAAACTATACCCCAAAATAGTACAAGTTGAAAGGAACAAATATGAATTCACTGAGTTAGATAAATTATGAGAAAGAAGGATTTAAGAAGTAAGAGCAGCTGTGTTATTCTTAAAAAAAAAAAAAAAAAGAGGCAGCTGGAATCTATAGGATCCCAGTCTGGTCAGTGGCCCAGTAGACTAAATTTTAAAACTGATTGTTAAGTGTTAGGAAATACAAAAACCACAAACCAGCTCTACTAGAGGAAGACATTCACTTGTTTGCAGTGAAAACAGTATCAACAAAATGTGAACTTGTTAACTTGGGGATTATTTTTAAGGAAAAGTAACTGTTAAAAGATAATTTTTAAAGGGTGTAATTATGACTCATGCAAATAGAAAATAAACATGTGCTGAAGATTTCAGTTATCTCATTAATTGAAGAAATTAATAAATTGTAATAAGCAATTCAAAGTAAAATTAAAAGAACCATATAGTACACACGCACACACACACATGCACACGGAATACTGAAAATAAATTTGCAAATAAATGCAAAAGTGACTTTTTGCAGAGGGTGAGTGTAGAGGGTGGAGGGGGAATCAATTGTATTTCCACCTGGACATAATTAATTTGCATGTCTGTGGACAAGAATCATTTGCATTGTTACTGGTTATCTACAAATTACAGAGTTCTATAATAGCTCAAAGACAAAGAAAGATGCCAACCCCAAGGATTCAGAAGATCTGGAATTAGATAAGGCCTAGTTTTCCATTGAAGATATCCAATAATCTTGTTGGTCTATTTTAAAGTCTTTCACAATGTATCCTGACATACGTGACACTTGAAAATATGGCAGAAACATTACTGTTAAGCTTTTTCAGTGTCCAACTAGAGCTGTGGTTCTCAAAGTATGGTCCCTGGACCAGCAACAGAAGTATCACATGGAACTTGTTAGACACACCAATTCTTAGGACCCATCCCAAACTGGAAACTCTGAGAGCAGGACCTAGAAATCTGGTTTAACGAGCCCTTAGTGTGATTCTAATGTACACCCAAGTTTGTGAAGCCACTGATAGATGATCCAACACTTAGTATTGGTTAGGATCCAAACTCAGTAAAGTTAGATTTTACCTTGTAGGAGATTGAAAAGTTGCAAATGATTCTTGTTTGGGGGAGATGCAAATAATTTCTGCTTTGTAGACAAGATAGCAGCAAAGGCTGTGATTTTTGTTTCTTTTCCTAAAAATTATATTTCAGCATTCTATTTTTCATTGACTATATGGCAATTTCTCCTGTCTTTGCACCCGCCTTGTCATCCTGCTGATTTCTTTATTATTGAGGTAAATACATTAGTGACGAGTGCTCACTAAGTATTTGGGAACCATCTTTAATTTCATGAAAATTATATTTTGACATAATGTAACTTAAAAAAGAGTACTTTGACTTATTAAAGGGAATGCAGTGCAACTGAAGCAATTAGAGAATATTATCATCATTAAAGGTCAGCATGTGGAACTGGATCTTTTTGGATCTTGTTTGGACGATAGTGTTGTAGGAAAGATGTTAAGGTTCAGAGCCAATGGCCAAGAAAGAATTCTTGAGATGTCTTTGGTGCAAAAAGGTGGTTTTATTAAAGCATGGCACAGGACCCATAGGCAGAAAGAGCTGCACTAGGGTCATGAGGAGTGGCCCATGATATACTTTCAAGCTGGGAAGGGGTTTAGGGATAGCATAAGTCTCAAAGGAATTTTGGAAGCAAGATTTCCAAGACCCTGAGGGGGCTAGCTTTGTTAGGAAAAGGTCATTTATTACTTTTTAATAAAAGCTTAGTCATGAGAGCCTTCAGATGTATATTGGTGGGGAATGATTGCCAACATGTGTCTTGGGGGGTAGAGATAAAGGAAGTTTCCAAATAAATTTTTATATTTTAGAATACACTTAAAGGATCCTGGGGGTCAGACTAAGATTGTCTTTTCCCCTTAGCAAAGTATTAACATGGAGGCAGCTGAGTTCCTAGAGGAATGTCACTCTGCCTGTTTCAAGGACTTGTCAGTGGGCTGCAAGTAGTAAGGAAATTTAATAATTTTACTTTGGCCTTTGTTTCCCATATCAATAGGCTACCATAAATCAGACTTTATTCTAAGCTTTTCATACAAGTATGAGTTGCCTGAATATTATCCAGTTTTCCCCATGGTTGTCTCTGGATGGACTCTCATGCTACTCATTTCTTTCTTCCTGTCCCCACCTCCTGCCCCTCTCTGCTGCCACCGTGCCACCACAGACATCCTCTTTTGCTTTGTCTCTCTAGAGCTTTATGCCAATCCTCACATCTACCAATTGAGAATATCAGTGATGAAAACACATTAATGACTAAAAAAAAAACTGAGTTGAATTTTTATGATAAAATAAAAATAAACCTCAAAGGTATTAATTATGCTCTTCTTGAAGCTTCATATAAATTCCGTAAGGATGCATATGAGTTTTTACCTGCCTTTGTGGGTAGCTTGGTGGAAAAAAGTTTAAGACAGAAAGAGGAAGACTTTCTCTCTCTGTCAACTGCCACACCCTCAAGGGAAACACACACTGTATTGTTTTAACTTTTTTTATTTTTTGTTACTTTTTAAAAGATTTTATTTATTTATTTGACACACACACAGAGAGACAGAGAGAGCACAAGCAGGAGGAGCAGCAGGCAGAGGGAGAAGGAGCAGCAGACTCCCTGCTGAGCAGGGAACCCTGTGTGGGGGCTTGACTCCAGGACCTGGGGTCATGACCTAAACCTAAGGCAGATGCTTAACCAACTGAGCCACCCAATGTACCTGGAAATGTACCTGGGAGTTCTAAGGAACGATTCTACTTTGCTTTCAAGTGGAGGAGACTTTCTCCTAAATTACAGAATTTTCTATTTGCTCAGATAAAATTGGTCACTGAAGGGGCTCAGTAGAGGCCCATAGAGAGATTTAAAGAGCAGAGCATAAAAACTAGAGTGAAAGGTCTCAAAGGTGATATTAGACTGAAGAAAGCTAAAAGTTAGTTATTACTACAGATGCCTTTCAAAATGTGTTGTCTCCAAGCCCCACTGTAAACAGGAAAAAGATGGTGGATCTAAGTACAGGCAGGAGCATGTACAAAATCCCTTTGCATCCACCTACGTTTATCTCACCACTTTTTCTCCATGTGCTCTCTGCTGTGGTTCTTTGGTTTCTACACCTATAAACACATTAAACACAACGTCACCAGTACACTGTTTTCCTTGACCTGGATGCCATTTAAAACAAGTCACTTTTGAGTGTCTTCTAATTTGCTATTTTAATTTGCCACCTTATCTGACACATAAGTTGGTCATTCTCTCCTAGACTCCTTCTTCTTAGAGATTCGCCCAATTACAGGTTCAATTACAGGTTCTTACCACATGTAAGAAAATGGTTCATTAAATAAACATAAGCATTATTACACTCTTACAAGGAGAGGAAGAGAGAGGAAAATGTGGTAAAATCTTTTAAAACCTTATAAAAGCCATAGATTTGAAATAGACCATAGATTTGGAATAGGGGGTCATCAAGTCCTTAGCAAAGTTGAACCTTCCCAAGAAAGTGAAGTTATCTTCATATACATAACCCAAGGTTCTGACAGATTAACTTGATTTTCTGTTTGCTGTGTCTGCCCTGGTGGTAATAACAGAGACAGTGTGACTCATTGCACACAATCTTTTCATCTCTGTGAACCATCTTATAATGTAAACCAGAGTGGTTACTCCACTTCCCTTAGTCTCTGGGAGACCTTAACATGCTATGTAAACAAGGAAAAGCCCCCCCCCCCCCAGTGCCTAACTCTCAATGGTAATGAACTTCAAAGGCATTTGTGATATTCCATTCACAAGTATTTCTAATTTGGGGCAGATGCACATATGCAAAACAACATTGTCAGCTGTAAGTGGTATTTACATTTTGGAGCTTTTTGCCCAAGTACTGCTCTCTCCCTTCCTGTTGTAATTTATTTAGAGGAAGCTTCTAGGAGGTAGGGAGAGAATGATTGGTGGCAGTTCAGGCTGGCAGGCTGGATGTGTGTGGCCTTGGGGAAAGTCTGCTTTGAATGAGACGCTGACTGAATTTTCATCTCTAGAAAGAAAGAATGCTCAAGGGAAACCATCCGTACATAAATTCCTTTGCCTGGAAATCAGGAGGGGAAGAATTTTCAGAGATGCCCTGTAGGATGCCTTTTGTCTCTTAAAATGCATTAATAGTAAGTGCATCTCTGTGCAGACAGAGCTCAAAGCATCCCCCAGCCAACCCGAAATTACAAAGTATAATATTGTCTTTATTTGTCTAAATCCGTTCCTTTTTTATCAACAGTCTGTGAGGTGGGAAGGAGATGGGAGAGGCAAAACATCTGGGAATGAGAACCTTTCTTATAATCCTTGACGTTAATCTTAATGAACATTTTTCTTATTCTTTTTTATTTGACTAAATTCTGTCAATTTATTTCTTAGAATTAACTCTCTCTTCTGTTTCTTTCTGCCCATGGCACACTGCTGCCATTTCACTTCAGGTACTAAATTCTTATGCCTGGGAAACTGGATAACTACACCTTGATCTTTCTTTCTTCACCAAAGGACTGGTTTAAGTCTTTCTAAAAACTGCAACTGATCAAATCACTTTACTGCTCAAATTTGGCACTCGAGCCTTTCATTTAGAAACTCTTTGAGTGTCTACAGTATGCAAGTGATAATTCTAGACCCTAAAGCATTGCTCCCATTTTTTGTTTTCATTTCTGTCTTCTACATTTTCCAAGCAATTTGTCTGCTCACTCTGTCCTGAACACACCTGTTGAGTTTTAGACCTCCAATTTTTGCTCACTTTTTAAGTTCTATCTGGTGTACCTGCTCCTCTTGTTACCTACTAAACTCCTGCTCCTCTTGGAAGGTCTGATCCAATTCCACTCATCTGTGAGCCTTCCATGAAGCTGCTCCAGACCTCATATCTCTCCTTTCTCCAAACTTATGTAATTATCGACAGTTGACTTTACTCAGTGAATTAGCTTCATTTACTATTGAGCATTGCCTTTTATTTGTTCACGTTTCATACTATGTCTCCATTGTTATTACACATTCTAGAAAAGAGGAACTTATATATTTTTTATTCCTTTTAATGTTGCAAAGATAGAACATAACTGATAGTTAAAACTACATGACAATTAGCTGAAACATCATATATTTACTATCAAAGGAATAGTCTGATATCTGAATAAAGAAAAATCTGTTACTAATCCTATCAGTCACAAAACAAAGAATGAAAATAGAAGACTGTGTCTTCAGGATCTAGGAGTAGTCCTAGAAGAGCTAATGATCTGGGTCCAGATCAAGAGGTTACATTCAATTGCACTTTTTGAAATGATGCCTGTGGTTAGTTGTGTTGGTTGTTTCTACTGAGAGACAAAACACAAAATAATCCAATCACGGTTGAGTAAAGCAAGCTCATTTGGGTTGTTGGCAGAATTCATTTCCTTGCAGCTGTATGACTGAGGACCTCAGCTATTTTTTTTTTGCTGGTTGTTGGCTGGAGGATGCCCTCAGGTCCTAGAAATGGCCTTTGGTTTCTTGTCACAGGAACTTTTCCAACCTGCTTGCTTCTTCCAGGCCAACAATAGAGGCTCTTTCTCTAATCTTGAGACTGAGTCTTATATCATTTTGCATAGTCAAGAAAGTGACAACCATCACTTTTGCCATATTCTATTGACTAATAGCAAGTCACAGCTTCTGTCCACACTTAGAGGAGGGAATTACATAGCGTTAGCACCAGGGAATAAAGAGCATGGAGGCCATCTTAGAATTCAGCTTCTATGACATGTATATGATTTTGAAGCAGTGTATTTCCATAACGTGCCTTGAATATTACGTAATATTTATTATGAGTTATTATTCCATAACATTTATTTTAAATACTTTTCCTCCCTACCCCTTACAATTACACCAAAATGATTATTTCAATATATTTAGTTGATTCTTCTGCTATTTACCTCCACATACCCAAATAAGACAGGGGTATATGGCATATGCTCAAATAGTGTACCTGTATTGCAGCTTTGGTCTGGTTCCCTCAGAATATTTTCCTTTGGAGCCATGAGACACCATGAGAAAATCTGGAGGCCACTATACTATGGCCCTGTGTGACCAGGCCACCCTAGAGAGGTCCTGTGTGGGTGTTCAGGGGTGTAATTTCAGCTGAGATCCCAACTTTTCCTGGTATTGATAGTCAGATATATAAATAAAGATGCCTCCAGGTGATTTCTCCGCCCAGTGCATGAGTCATGCCCAGCTAAGACCCCCAGACATCGTGGAGCAGAGTCATCTCTGCTCTGCCTTTCCTAATTCCTGACCCACAGAATCCATAAGCATAATCATTATTTGAAGCTAGTAAGCTTCTCCTTGTTATCGCCACTGTTAGTATCTTTAGGTCTCTTCCCTTAGGCAGTTTAAATCCTCACAAAATCAATTTTAGAGAATATTAGCCTCAATACTAGCATTTTGGGAACCAAGCAAGGGCAAATGGCTGGAGTTCTCAACATTCAGTTGGTAACCTTCTATTTAATCCCCTTGTTTTCAGTAAAGCATAATGGGGATGGAGATTCCTCAGCCAGAGATACTGTTTGACTCTCTCCAGGGGGATCAATTTGAGGCCATGTCCAAGGTTTTCATGTGTTTCAGATGACTTCTACACAGTGAGAGCCACTCCACAGGGTCTTTGGCCATGAAGGAGTTGCTCCCTGTGGTAATTTCTTCAAAATCTCTTAAATACAGATGTTAAAAATGTCTTTTTTATATTTATTATGAGTCATAAATTCAAGAATATTTTACACTGTGTTCTCTGGTTGTTGAGTAGAGAAGATTCATCCAAGTACAGGTAAGTAAACATCTCAGATTGGAAAATAATTTACATATCTTGAAAAAAAAAACACCTGACATTATTAACTAAAGCACCTATTGATTAGAAAAGAATACATCTCTTGCTGCTAAAATTTGGTACCTGTATTCAATTTGTACCATTAAAGTAAAGGGGGGAAATTCTTTTTTTTTTTTTAATAACATATAATGTATTATTTGCCCCACGGGTACAGGTCTGTGAATCATCAGGATTACACATTTCGCAGCACTCACCATAGCACAAACCCTCCCCAATGTCCATCACCCAGCCACCCTATCACCACCCTCCACCCCCCAGTAACCCTCAGTTTGTTTCGTGAGAGTAAGAGTCTCTTATGGTTTGTCTCCTTCCCCATCCCATCTTATTTCATTTTTTCCCTCCCTACCCACCATGACCCCCTGCCCTGCCTTTCAAATTCCTCATATCAAAGAGATCATATTATAATTGTCTTTCTCAGGTTGACTTATTTCACTTAGCATAATACCCCCTAGTTCCGTCCACGTCGTTGCAAATGGCAAGATTTCGTTTCTTTTGATGGCTGCATAGTATTCCATTGTATATATATACCACCTCTTCTTTATCCATTCATCTCTTGATGGCCATCTAGGCTCTTTCCATAGTTTGGCTTTTGTGGACATTGCTACTATAAACATTCGTGTGCACATGCCTCTTTGTTTTTGTTGTTGTTGTCGTTGTTTGTTTGTTTTATTATTTGCCCCAAGGGTATAGGACTTTGAATCATCAGGCTTACACCTTTCACAGCATTCACCAAAGCACAAACCCTCCCCAGTGTCCATAACCCATCAACCCCATCCCTATGCTCCCACCCCCCAGCAACCCTCATTTTGTTTTGTGAGATTAGGAGTCTCTTATCGTTTGTCTCCTTCCCCATCCCATCTTGTTTCATTATTTTCCCCTCCCTAGCCCCCACAACTCCCCACCCTGTCCCTCAAGTTCCTTATATCAGAGAGATCATATGATAATTGCCTTTCTCTGGTTGACTTATTTCGCTCAGCATAATACCCTCTAGTTTCATCCACGTCATTGCAAATGGCAAGATTTCGTTTCCTTTGATAGCTGCATAGTATTCCATTGTATATATATACCACATCTTCTTTATCCACTCATCTGTTAATGGACATCTAAGTTCTTTCCATAGTTGGGCTATTGTGGACATTGCTGCCATAAACATTCAGGTGTATGTGCCCCTGAGGATCACTACCTTTGTATCTTTAGAGTAAATACCAAGTAGTGCAATTGCTGGGTCATAGGGTAGCTCTATTTTCAACTTTTTGAGGAACCTCCATACTGTTTTCCAGAGTGGCTGCACCAGCTTGCATTCCCACCAACAATGTAGGGGAGGGTTCCCCTTTCTCCGCATCCTTACCAACATCTGTCATTTCCTGACTTGTTGATTTTAGCCATTCTGACTGGGTGTGAGTTGGTATCGCAGTGTGGTTTTAATTTCTATTTCCCTGATGCCGAGTGATGTTGAGCACTTTGTCATGTGTCTGTTGGCCATTTGGATGTCTTTGGAGAAATGTCTGTTCATGTTTTCTGCCCATTTCTTGACTGGGTTATTTGTTTTATGGGTGTTGAGTTTGAGGAGGTCTTTATAGATTTTGGATACTAGCCCTTTATCTGATATGTCATTTGCAAATATCTTCTCCCATTCTGTCAGTTGTCTTTTGGTTTTGTTGACTGTTTCCTTTGCTTGCACAAGCCTCTCTGGATCACTACATTTGTATCTTTAGGGTAAATACCAATTAGTGCAATTACTGGGTCATAGGGTAGCTCTATTTTCAACTTTTTGAGGAACCTCCATACTGTTTTCCAGAGCGGTTGCACCAGCTTGCATTCCCACCAACAGTGAAGGAGGATTAAGGGGAGAGATTCTTATTTATTTCTGAATTTGACACCTGTTAACGTGCTATTTTGTATCAGTGACATATGATTGGCTTTAAATGCTGAACACTGGCAGTACCAGCACATTTTTTTTCTCTTTTCATTTCTTGTACTGAGCTCTTGATGTCATAGAATATATCTTCCTGGAGAGTACATTGATGGTGCTTTTATCATAATTATGATTATTATCATCTACTCTCATCATTTGGGACCATCCATTTTCTTGCTGTATGAAAGGAATAGCTTTTTAAGTCACATGGCCTTTTAAAAGAGCAGAAATTGAAAAATAAGTTGAAACTTCCATCTCAACTGACCTTTGACTTAAATATAGCTGCAGACTTTCAAGGGATTGTCAATTTCAGTGTGAGACAATATGTTTTTATCCTTTTAAAACTTTTTCTTTAGAAAGCTATTTCATAAAAAATGAAAATTAATAGGTCCTATGAAAAGATGAAGGGCCAAGTTCTAATTATAGCTGTGAATTCATTGTGTTTGTTGAAGTTAGAGAAGGGCATTTGTAAAACTGTAGCACTCTGTAAAAAGTAATTGCAAAACTGATCTGCAAATCAGCCAGTGTCTCCAGTTCCCTTAATTCCAGGGATGGAGATGATCTTCACTGCCAATGGAAGCATTCCAAAATAAGGATCCAGCACACTACATGGTATAATTTAAATACTAAATACTCTGTCAAAGTTTGAACCTTCTAATGTAAGTAAGCTCAGTTACGAGTGTTTTATAGTTGGATAATTTAAAGTCTCCTTTAGCAGATCTAGCATCTAATCTATGAGCGAATCTTGTGGGATTTGCATTATTGACTGATGAATAATACTGGCTTGAAACAAATGTTTTGTTCTCATTTACAAATGAGTGTTGAGGGAAATTCAGAAACTGTTTAAAAAGTCTAATGAAATACTTTAAAACAAATTACTCGAGAAAGTATTAACTTTCCAATTTAGAAAGTCCTTCAAAAGATAGTTCATGGATTTATTCTAAAATATAATTAAATTTTATATTTTTTATTGTGAAATATTTCAGGTATGTAGAATTGTACAGAAAATAATATAAGAGGTACTCACTCATAAGGCTGTCATCCAGACCCAAAGTATATATATTTGCCATAGTTTTTTCATACCACTTTTGTTTTTAAAGAAATAAAATTGAGAAAACTAAAGCTAAAACCCCACCACATTTTCATTCTTTGTCTCTTCAACTATCCTGAAATTTACGGAAATCATTCTCATGTGAGTTTTTAAATTTTTACCAATTTAAAGTATTATTTGGGTATTTAGAGTGGTTTTAAGTACTGAATTGTTTTAAATAGTTAATGTGTGTATAAATGGTATTACATTGTACTAGTCTTATGTAACTTTTTAAATTCACCTTGCTTTTTAGATTTATTCACATGTATAGATAGATAGATCTAGTTTTTCTGTTTTATTTCTTGCTGCTTAATAAAATTTTATTGCAGGGATAAACCAAATTTTATTGATCCATACTCTTATTAATGGACACTAAGTTATTTCTAATGTTTTGCTATTACAAACAGTGCTGGAATAAATATATTTGCCCATGCCTCCTTGATAATATGTGTGAAGGTTACTTTAGGGCAGTGGTTCCCAATAGAAGATGATTTTGCCCCTAGGGGACATTTGGCAATGTCTAGAGACATTTTATTTATTTATTTTATTTATTCATTTATTAAAGGTTTTATTTATTTATTTGAGAGAGTGCGTGAGCAAGAGAAAGAGAGCATGAACAGAGGGATCAGTGGACAGAGGGAGAAACAGACTCCCTGCTGAGCAGGGAGCCCAATGCAGGGCTCAATGCCATGTTCAGTCCCAGGACTCTGGGATCATAACCTGAGCCAAAGCAGACACTTAAGCCACTGAGCTACTCAGGTGCCCCTTTCTGGAGACATTTTAGATTATCACATCTGGGCAGGGGATGCTACTGTTATCAGATAGATAGAGGCCAGGGATACTGCTAAACCTCCTACTCTGAACAGGGCAACAAAGAATTATCTGGCCCTCAATGCTAAAATTGGTAAGGTTGAGAAATTCTGCTCTAGGATATGCAACTAGAAAAACTAAATAGAGAGACATACCATGATCATGGATGTTGGATTCAGTAGCCTAAAGGTAATAGTTCCTCTGAGATTAATCTATAAATTCAGTCTAGTTCTGGTCAATATTCCTGTAGGGTTTTACGCAGAATTTGACAAACATGCTCCATAAATATATTTTTAGTCTTCCCAGCACCATCAGTGGGACTAAAGCATACTGCTAATGGCTCAAATTCATAACTTTGGAACATACAAAGGGAGTCTGATTATCTTCCAATAGCATGTTTTTCAATAAAGAATTTTTCTCAGATTGGATTTGGGGTGGTATCATTTGGCACAGTTGGTTCCATGCTTTCTTTTTCTTAAAGTACTTATATGGACTTGGCCATAACACTTGCAGCCTTTCCAGCTTCTGTAGGCTACAGTGCCTATAATTAACATTTCAGTTAATTACAGGCATGGTAATCACCAGCGTGGACTGGTGATAGGATCCAAGGCTAGGTAGCTTAAACTCTAGGGGCAATCAGTGCCCTAAATGAGAATCCAGATTCTAGATAGCATTATTTCAGAAAGAAGCACACCTCAGAAGTTAATTTCTCAATTTTCCTAGCCACCCATATCTTCATTAACTCTTGAAAGTTTACTAAATACTACATTTAATGTCAGAAATGGGTTTTTATTGTCACATTAGCATGATGAATACTAAAATGGGCTCTCCTTGGTGAAATAAAAGTAGTTTAAGTTTAAATAATGCAGTTATTTAACATCTTCATTTTGGTTTTAGAGAACCATATCTCTCTATGCGTGCAGTTGAATATTTCTGTTGCTTTTCTGTTGTGGATTATAAAAGACTTGGCTTTGATTGCTTCCACTAGGGAGCTATAAACTTCCTCGCAGAATCTTTGAGGTCTGCTACACATTACCAGTTTCTGCTAAGTTTACCATTTCCCCAAGGCCCTGATGAAGTTAGAACTAGATCTTAATTATTGTTGTGACCTTGTTGACCAATACCGGTATCATAATATATTTGACCTAGAGTGGTCCATTCTGACAGCTTCATTATAGGCTTGGGAGCTGTGGCTGGTTGTTGTGGTAATCGTTTCTTCCTTCTTCTCTTTAAATTTAATGGTTTCATGAGTAAATAGAGTGCTTAGTACTACAGTCTTCTCCCATGATTGTATGCTCTGATTTGTCTGGGTTTATATCATAACCATTTATTTAGTTTACTCATTCACTTGACTAATTACTGAGCACCAACCTCGTTTAGGATCTTACCTCACCTACATATGTGAGGTTGCCTCATGAGGCCTGGGACTTTCTTCCATATTGCTTTTATACCATTTGTCTCCTCTTATAAACTCCTGAGTTAGGTACCCCTCCTAAGGGCTCCAGTACATTCTTTGCTTCTCTAGAAATAGCATTTGCCACACTGGAATGGTACTGCTCATCAGCAATCTGGATTCACATTTACTGGTTCCAAACCCTAGCTCTATCCCTTACTAGCTCTATGACCCAAGGGAAACTGAAGAAAGGGGAAAGAATGACATGGTTTTCTCTAATCAGTTTGCTGGACAGGATAAGAACAGAGTGGCATTACTTTCTGGCCTCCTGACAGTGTGGTACTCCTCTTGTAGGGACCCTTCATTTCACAGAGCACTTTCACCTATGTGACCTCATGTATCAGTTTCAACAGCTCTCTGAAGAAGACATTTTAAACTTTATTTTACAAGATGAGAAAATTAAGGTTCTGGAAGGTTTGGCAACTTGTTTATTTCCAGACAGGGGGAATTAGTGAGGCTCCTTACTTATTTAGTACTTGTTTGTGACTTCAGCATATCTGTTCTTAAATTGCTGAATTTGAAGTGTTCTCCTCTGGGGTGATTATCTTCTGGCCTGCCTGCTCTTCTCCTCCACTATACACTTTCTTATTTCTCTTTAGAAAAGCCTTGAATGGTGATAAAGATCCCTTTTGTCTTCTTTTATATTAAGCATTTATTATAGATTTAATATAATATTGAAATCAATGCCACACATCCTTGACTCTTCAGCTTATCAAGAATTTGGTTTAAAAAAGCTGTAGAAATCTCATTATGATCCAATTCTTAGACATATTAATTCAGTTAAATAAAATAAGACAAAAAATCTCTAATTTTCACTGTTTTAACAAAGCTCATGAAATTTCAGGCCATGTATGCTGAAGTACACCATTGGTTGAGAAGGGTCTGGGTTACATTGTTCATGGATGATGTAGGTTTTAGATGGTGGCATTTGGCTCAAATGCCTACATTTGAAAGTCCAAGGTGTCAGGTCAGAGCTCTGATATGTTCTGGTTAGAGGTGGGTACAACCTTATAATCACAGAAAGATTTCAGATTGATCCATGTTTAATTTCTATCTCCGTGAAAGGCTCAGCTAAGTGGCTAAATGAGCAACAGCTGGGTTTAGGGAGAGAGAACCATAGGATGTAACTAATGCTGGGCCACCAATAGACTTGTCCAGAAAGAAAAATTATGTCCATGGACTTTTCAATACATGGTGGGACTGCTAAAGAAACTGTCTCCATCCAACCCTACTGGCATGGAAAGGCTAATCCACAATGCCCTAAGGAAGGATGCTTTACTCAGAAATGTGGCATTCAGTTTCTGTAACCCTGCATGGAAATTCCTTTTAATGCTGTGCATTTCACAAAATGCAGTAATTGCCTTGGGGTATAATGAATTACAAAAGATGGGAGAAATCACAAAGAAAGAGCATAAAGGCGAGGGAAATGCGTAGAAACCTCAGTGTTTCCAATGATCATTAAAAATAGGTCAGACAACAACTTCTGCTTTGATGTTTGATGTTTTTATTTTTAAGGAATTCTGCAGTAATGAAGTGTAACCTCAGCAAATGGAAACTAGGCTCAATAAAGAGCCAGAGAACCTGTACAGGAAGAGTGTGATATGAGTCAATTTCATGAAATATTTGAATAGATTCTCAATTTTTATGGTTTCCATAAAAGTTTTTTCTTAGCTTTATTTTCTCTCAGTTTGATTACTGGATGTAGACAGGTGGGAAGGATTTTACATTGAAATTATGCTTATATTTTCTTTGGCAAAATTATAGACATCCTTATCATGCATTGTAGGCAACATGAGGAGGGCAGTGATTGGAAGCCTGTGTCATATAGACCTGGTTTTACCATTAGTTCCACCATTTGCTAGCTATGTGATTTTGGCCTTAAGCCTCAAGTTTCCTATCTGTAAAATGGGCGTGATTATACTGTCTTATGCTGTTCACATGAGAATATAAGAAGTAATGTATGTCAAACTCCTGATACATCTGATACATCCTCCCTGCAGAAGGGGCTGCTCTGTCAACTCTTGAGATAGTCATCAAATGCCCAGAGGAAACTGTGTGTGTGTGTGTGTGTGTGTGTGTGTGTGTGTGTGTGTCTAGTGTATGGAATTGTTTCTGGCTGCTGGAGAGATGAATTTCTGCCCTGGATGGAGTTAGACATCTAGCCAGATATACTTGGTGTGGGCACTTAAGAGAAGCTGAAGCTCCCAATCTCTCCTCTTACCTTCAACCTTCCTTTCTGGCAAGAGGTCTAGTTTTCATGACTTTTGTAGTTTTAAGGTTTTGATAAGTAAAAGATCTGGGACTCAATGGGATGTACATAGTTCACTCTCCTCTGCCTCTCTCATTCTGCCTGTTATAAACTGGGAGATGTGTCAGACACAGCAGCAGTTAAGCATGGGACTGTTTGTGGTAGAGCTGCACCCCATGCCCAAGGGTGTATATCATAGACTCTTAAGTTTGATTCTGTAGGAGAGAAAGAAATCATTTTCCTCTACCCATCTTAGGTTCAGTGACTGAGGCCATGCAAATTAGATGGTGAAAGACAGATTAACAAGAGAAAGCAAACAGAAGTTTATTAACATGTATAATGGGAATGCTAAGTGATGAGTAGCTCAAAGGGGTGGTTAGAACTTGGGCTTAAACAGCGTCTTGGCAAGAACAATTTTGTAGAGAAGTGACCAAAAAAAAAAAAAAGGGATTTTGAGCTTCTAGGGGTGGCAAATTATGGGAAGGTAAATATATAGGGAACCTAAGGCAACATAAGGGCTAGTTAATAATTGTTTGTGTAGAGTCTTGGTGCCATCTTATCTCTAATGATAAGGTTGTTATCATCTTTCTGGTATGGGAAGAGGAGCCACCTTCACAAGGGGGAATTTATATTCTGTTTACAGGTAGATAAATGGAGGGCAGAGAACTCAGCCTTCAGCTCAAAATAGTCCCATGCTGGAGTAGCATATGTTGAGGTGGCATGCTTTGAACCCTTTCAGTTCACTAATAAATGTAAACTCATCTGCAGTTCAGATGCTATAAAGGTAGTTAAACAATTTTGAGTTGAAAAGTCTTTCTGCAGTGCTGGTGAGACTCATTTGGGCACTGACACTCACCCATTGGCTCCCTCTTATCAGCAATATATACACATGAATATTCACTTCTTTAAATATTCACCTCTATTTAAAGAAGTGAATATTCATGAAGACAATGATGATATAACCATGTTTGGATGGCTTAGCTAATGCTATTGGGCAGCTATCTCTCCTAAGATCAACTTAGAGTAGGTATAGGATGTATTCACAACACACACACACACACACACATCCATATATTTATGCATATAACCTTTAAATATTTTTTCATGCTTCACCTATAGTGAAAGAAATATCCCTTCTTAATATAGACCCCAGAAAGAAAATTTATCAAATTCTTTTAGGTTCCACATCTGTAAAAAGGAGATAAGCTCACTACAAGCATTGATGCAGTAAAGTCTACCCAATTTTTGAAATGAGCTCTAAATTCACTGTGTGCTGTTTCTGCCCATATCATCTCTTCGACTGCTATAAATGCATGTCACTTCCCTTTACCTGCATTGAGGCAGTTTAAGGCTTATTTTCAGTATTTAGGTAGATGGCTTCACACAGTCTTTCATTTTAGTTTATAAAATTTTAGATATTCACCAACATGCTGTTGGGCACACCTCTAAACCAGCCTTCAAAAATTTTCTGTTGAAAAATTGATAGAACTCAGACAGTTGCCTGAAGCAAATATATGCATCCTCTGAACTCCAATGAATTTATAGGGAGGGAGGGAGGGAGGGAGGGAGAAAGGGAGGGAGAGAGGGAACGAGGAAGGAAGGAAGGCAGGGAGGGAGGGAGGAGAGGATGGAAGCAAAAGATGGAGCAAGGGAAAAAAATGACATATTTCTAATTAGACCTACTGAGTTATTTTCATTAAGTCTGCCTGCACCAATTTAGGATTTTGGGCTCAAGGCTGGTGATGTGCAAACCTGGGACACTCAGTGAGGCTGTGATCATAAATTTTCCCCTGTTCAGGGGGCATGTTCTTTCCTGCAAATGAGGGCTCTTTTACTTTTTCCAAGATACAGGCAGAATTCACTAATCAGACTAGCTTTCCCTTGTTCCACTCTCTAGCCTCTCTTTTAACTCCCTAGCCTTCATTTTGACTGAAGACTTCACCAATTGAAGACAGGTACTAGGAAGTGAAGTAAGTCTCTTTTCAAAGTTTCACATTTGCATTTTTATCCTAGGGGACAAGGCCTTACTTATAGAAGTAATGTGAATGTTCCAGATGTTATATCCTTGAATGTAGGCTACTTTTGTGGTGTGACTTCCTAATAAGAAGCTCTCTCTTAGATGACGATTATTGTCTACCATGAATGCTATGCGATAGGTGCTATTGATGTTCCAATTTTATGGATGATACAATAGCACTGAGAGTTAAGCTCCTGGGTCCAAGAACTGGACTTACATTTTGGTCCAGACCCCAGTCATGTACACATCTCTTTGCCTGGCCAGTCACCAGAACTTCTTAATGGACAAGACTAATGGCTGACTTGTTTTGCTGTAAATAACCTGCCCTACATTGTGGATGAATCTCAAGTACACCAACAGGTTCTTTCCATGTATGGGAATATTATTCTATATATCCAGCAGGGGCAGGAAACAGATTCATAGAAGTTTTGTCGTTTGCTTAGTTTTGTAGACTTCTTAAAACTCCTTTGGAGAAGCATAGAAGGAAAATTTTTTCTGTAAAAATTACACTGAAAATGAACTACTATAAACACGTTCCAAGAACACATTTATCTCAAGGGCCCTGAAGTCTCTGATCAACAGCTTTTAAATAATAAATGTGAACACTGATGGCTAGATTTTGTCATCACTTAGCTAATCTCTAAACCTTCTGTGTCCCAAGTGTTTGGATAGTAAACTGTGACTCTTTCCTTGCAGAACATGTGCCTGCTGAATAATGGTTGATCCAATGTGTTCACCCCTTGGGTTGGTTTCAATTTTGTTAAGTTATAGAAACTCAAGAGGTGGAAATTTTTGTTTTTGGTGATGGTAGAGCTTCATGATGGAGGTATTCCATTATGTTCTCCCAAAAAACATGCGGCTAGGGTTTGTGGGGAAGAATGAGTGCATCAAAGAACTAGCCCCCTCCTTTCTCTTCATAAAGAAGTGCTTAAAAAATAAGGCTTCTGCACCAAATATTCTGGTCCTTTGGGGCAGTGCCAAATCCTGTTGTACAGTCTACAGATTCATAGAAGTTTTGTCGTTTGCTTAGTTTTGTAGACTTCTTAAAACTCCTTTGGAGAAGCATAGAAGGAAAATTTAAATGATTTAAAGCCATGTGTTCTGAAGTCACCATGTTCTTGTGGAGATTGCTACAATTGGAAGCAAGATGAATTTATAGGAAAAACATGTTTAAACACAAACATGTTAATAGCTTCAAAGAGCTGGAACTTAAAGTAACACACTCAAAAACACTTCCCCTTATTTCTAGAAGTTCATGGCATTTATGAAAGGAATATACAATCAATCATACACTAAGACCATTGCAGGTGGGGAATTTATTCACATGTTTTATGTGGGGGCCTTTCTTACCCAGTGCCTGATTGATAATAGGCACTCAATAAATGTTTGCTGATCATGAAATTGAAACCTATAGGCATTAAAGATGAAACTGATGAAAATTTAAAAGCCATACTTTTGTGTCCTTATTCCTATTTATGCAATCACTCCACACTGGCACCATTCCCCCACTCCACAACATCTTGCTCTGTGCCACCGTCCCCCCAACCCCGGGTCCAACACTGGATGAATTGAGGACATTATTTACTTAAAGTGGAATAATTACAGAGAAGATGATTCAAACAATCCTTGCTGGCATATATTAGCAAACCAGATGTGTAGATAAAGCATCGTTTTCACTCCATGCTCCCGTTTGCCCAAAGGATTGATGTATGTTTCTTTTAACCAGTTCCTTTATTGGTTTTTACTGTATACTTTGGCTTTTTTAGAGACACATATACACTCCTTCTAAATAGTCAAATGTCTGCCTAGGCTGTGAAGCTCAAGCATGGCTTAAGTGCTCCTGAGATGCTATTACCAAAAATAAATAGATCACGTTCATTAAAATGAAAGCATTTGATAGAGCAGAATATTCAAAGAAGGGTAGGGCAATGAAGCAAGTAAGTCTTTTGTAGCATGCTTTTTGATCTTCATTTTCCTTTTATTAACAGCTGCATATTTTCATATAGGGGCAGGTGAGGCTAAGAAGCTCTCTTCAAAATACATTATTTATATGATGTTGATCAGACAATTTTCATAGATTATGCAGATCTAGTATATTCAGTAAAGCTGACTAGAACCTTTAAGTATTACTATATTCTTGTAGTGGAATAATACAAAATGATGTACTAATAAGAAGTAATTTTCTAATTATTTTGGAATTAGTAGTTTTGATGTCATTTTTAATTTAAATGTGGTCTCATTGCCTCCAAGTAGTATAATAAAGTAGTATTAACTGAACATCCATTTGTACATCATATAAGTTGGGAGCTGACTACTAAGGTCAACAAAAGTTACCTTCTGTTTTCTGTGTAGGGGAGAAAAAAAAATTTCAATTTCACCCTGTCCTTCTGAGTTCTTGGCTAAGACCCTATAATAGAAGATGACTAAGAGAAAAGCAAACAATTTTATTAACATGTTTACCTTATATACACATGGGAGATACGCAGGGAAAAATGAGTAATTTGAGGTGGCTTAGAACTTTGACTTATGTGGCATCATCAACAAAGAACAATACATTTCTGGAAAAAAGTGGTAGGACAAAGGACAGCAGTTTTCGATTTCCAAGAGCAAAGATAAAGGCTAGTTAGAAAAGTTTGTCATGTAGATTCCTCTGGTACTGTTTCCAGGCCAATAGGGTCTTAAGTTGTTTTTAGGTGATTAACATTGGTCCTTCTTGGTGAGGTAGGGAGAGACACCTTTGAAAATTTGTGCCCTGCTCTTACATAAACAGGGATTGGGCAGGGGAGATTTTTTTGCGTCTGCTTCATCTCAAGGCAGTTCTTATGCCAAAGTGTCATATTTTGGGTAGCATATTCCGTTACACTTCATCAGGAAACAGCCTGAGTAAATAAATGCCCATGAGATCACTATATGGTATCACATGTATTCTGAGCACAGGTATAGCTGGGAAAATCCAAAATATACCCAGCCAGTAGCGTTTTTCATAATAATGGCCAAGAAATCCTAGTACACGCTTTCTTTTTCATTTTGGTCTCGTGGAAACTTTGCATCCATCCATTTGACTGCTCTATTGC
Source organism: Ailurus styani (assembly GCA_002007465.1). Classification (NCBI taxonomy): domain Eukaryota; kingdom Metazoa; phylum Chordata; class Mammalia; order Carnivora; family Ailuridae; genus Ailurus; species Ailurus styani. The sequence continues at coordinate 92,041 of LNAC01000138.1, read as the reverse complement.
TCAGCAAGCTATTACAGTCCTCTAAGACCTGGCAAACCATCTAAAATAGAGGAGTGAATGGGCTAGAAAAATCATGGTCGGTGATCACTTGCTCAACAGTTTTCAGGAACTAAAATGTCAGGGATTGTTTTGAAGTCTTATTTTCTTTACTTGACAGATAATTTCCCTTAAATTTCCTTTCTATCAACCCCGCAAAACATTTATTTAAATAAGTTGATAGACTACATTTTATTCTAACTTGATAATTATCTTTTCCCACCAGTAACTTAGAACCATCACAGTAAACTAAAAGCCGTAACTTGTACACATTTCTTTCTTTTTTTTTTTTTTTAAAGATTTTATTTATTTATTTGACACAGAGAGAAAGATCACAAGTAGGCAGAGAGGCAGGCAGAGAGAGGAGAGAGGAGGAAGCAGGCTCCCTGCCGAGCAGAGAGCCTGATGCGGGCCTCGATCCCAGGACCCTGGGATCATGACCTGAGCCGAAGGCAGAGGCTTTAACCCTCTGAGCCACCCAGGCGCCCACTTGTACACATTTCTTGTATTATCAATACAAGTTTAAGGATGGTAGTAGAATTTGAAATAATTTATGCCCTTTTATGATTTGAGCAAGTGGTTTTAAATGCTATTTTGGGTTTTTTTTTTTTTTTAAGATTTTATTTATTTATTTCACAGCGGGAGAGAGATCACAAGGAGGCAGAGAGGCAGGCAGAGAGGGGGGGGAAGCAGGCTCCCTGCTGAGCAGAGAGCCCGATGCGGGCCTCGATCCCAGGACCCTGAGATCATGACCTGAGCCGAAAGCAGAGGCTTTAACCCACTGAGCCACCCAGGCGCCCTTAAATGCTATTTTGGATCTTGCCCATGAGATGTGTGGATTTTTGAATATAGCAAACTAATAGGATTGAAAACTCCCCAAAGGGAGATATAGTACAGGTCCTCAGTGGTTTATCCGAAATTCTGAAAGTAAGAAAGTTCTGAAAACTATAAAATGTTTCCTTCTTTTTTGGTTATGAATCTTGAATTGATCTGAGCTGATTTTGTGGCAAAACGTGAACTGAATGTGAGGTTCTTTTTACTAATGTGAATACTTATATATTATGTTGCAGAAATAGCATTAGGTTTGATTACAGGTGTCGCTCCAGACCTGCCAGGGTGTTACTTAATGTAAAGTAAATGAGCAACATCAACTCTACAAAATTAGAGAGAAAAAAAAAAGGCTTTTTAAAACACATCAGTTTCCATGCACAAATTGTCATATTGTGGCCCTGTGTTACCATTAGTTTTATTTTAAGGTGTTTTATCAGATAAAGAATTATGCACTGCAGTTTCCCAATGTATATGACATAGGCCGAGTCTGAATATGCACTCAGGCCAGAGCTAACTGCCCCATTCTAGGTCATTTTCTTGCAGTTTTCTGTGTACTGAGGGAAGGTGCATCCATGGCTGAGCCTTGAAATCTGTTCTGTAAATATTTTTGAAGCTGTCCAAACAAAAAGATAAAGGATGGGTTCAAAGTCATATCCAAAGATCACTGGCTTCTGAGTTGAATTAACTGAATTAATGTTTATAATTAACTCATGTGACTCTGCCTCCATTGTGAACAGAGTTTGCTAGCCCCCATGAGATGACCCATCCACTGCAATGCTTTTTCTTATGCCAGGCTTATCACTGGGAAGAGAAGAAAAAAATTCAGAATATTCCAAACTAACCTAGAAGTTCTTATGACAGTTCAGTTAAAGAGTGGCTAATAAGAGAACATAACTGAACAGCTCCAATGTGACCCATGCTTCATTTTATCTACTCCTAACAGTAAGCATGTTAAAAAGGGAGAATTATCCCTATTTTACATCTAAAGAAAATGGAGGTTCAGGAATATTAAATACCTTGATGAAGGTCTAAAGCCAGAAGCGACAATGCCCTTACTTGAAACCATGTCTCTACAATGCCAAAGTGCATGCAGCCTCCCTAAGGAAAAAGGAAAACCTAAAGCCAGAAATAATAGATAATATAAAAATTCAAAGTGTTTTTCACTGAAACTTAATTGCCATTTCTTGCTTTGCCACTAATGTAAGTTTCTAAGAACTGGCCAAAAAATGCAGACATTTGAGAGCACCTAAAACGTTAACCAAACCTGTGACCACAGTGGACCTCCATCCCTCTATCTCAAGAAAATCACACACTCCTTCCCTATATTTTCAAATGAAATCCTGGGGAGACAAAATGTGATGTGCCAAGTCAAATGCATTTTGAAAAAGTAAGAATGTGGAAAACACATGCCTAGGGTTTCATTAGAGTTTGTATTTTAAACTCTTACCATTTCCTGGCCCTTGTAAATATTAATCAAGCTATGGGTGCCTTAAGGAGATGGGATGGCCAGTAGAGAGTCAAATACCAGCAGAAGGCAAGTTAAAAGCATCATTTGTCATCTGTTTTATTTTTCTTGCTTTGCAGTTCATGGAGAAATGTGCCTCATTCCAAGAAAGAAAAATTATAAAAATGTTCTACCTTGAGTAGCACCTTAGGGAGAGAAGTATATCACCTTCCCTTCTTTCCCCTGCCACCCAGCGCACACACCCAATACACCAATTTCTCTTTACTGAGTGGTTCTTCAACTTAAATATATCAGAATCACCTGGAGGGTAGTTAGAGCACAGCCCGTGCTCACCTGTGGATTTTCTGATCCAGTAAGTCTAGGTGGGGACTAGGAATTGGCATTTTGAAGTACCCAGGTCATGCTGATCCTGCTGGTCCAGGGACTGCACTTGGAAGACAATTGCTTGGTGAAGACAGTTGTTGAACTTGTGCTCAACAAGCTTCAGGGCAGCAATTCTAGAAAGGTAATGAACATAATAATCACCTGGGAGCTTGTTAAAATTCAGTGGCCCCCTTTTGATTCTTGACACCCCCCCCACACACCCGGTTGAACATTAGAATCACTTGGGGAGATACTATGCTCGGATCCTACCTCAGACCTACTGAGGCAAAATCTTTGAGGCTGAGACTGAGGAAACATAGTTTCTAAAAAGCTCCTCCAATGATCTTAATACCATGAAAGGTTCATAACCACTGCACATCTGATTTTAAAAGCATGTGTTTGTGGCCACGGGGTAAGCATTGAGAAACACGTCCCAGGCAAGTCTCATGCACTTTGAGAGTGCTTTGGGGATGAGACCTGAACCTTTGCTCATTTACCACCCATCCCCCCTTGCCTCCAAGTGCAAGCTCTGGCAGGCACAGTTCCAGGCCTTGCGCTTGCTCCTCCCGTCTGGAAAGCTCATCTTCTCCTCTGCTCACCAGGTTAACTCTTTCATATCCTTAGATATTAAGCTCAGGGAGCTCCTCCCGCAGAAATCTTTAGAGGCCCCTCTTCTGTGCTCCAGGGGACCCTCTGTTGTCCTTTACCATAGTTCCGATTATACTATATGGTAGAGTTTCTTTCCACTTTTCTACAGGTCTCCTCTTTAGGTGCTAAACCCTGAAGGCTGCGGTGATGATTTTACTTTTTACTTTGTTTGCCCTTACTAAATGTAATTTCCACAATACTAAGCGCTCGATGAGATTAAATGGATTGATGTTAATTAAAATCTATGAAGAGATTAAAAAAAACCCGATTTTATCCCTTTGGCGTAGTATTCTCTTTCTCTCTTTTCCTTTCTTTTAAAAAATATGAATCACCATATATCTGGCTTTGTAAAAAGGATAAGACAGCTTTCTGAGATGAGAGAAATGCCCTATGTTAAATAAAATCAGCAGTAGTACCTTTAGAAATCATGAGAAAAGTCTCATTTTTTTCTTTACTCAAATGAGATCTGCTCTGATACTATGAGATCATTGTAAAAATACATTTTAAAAAACCCTACACTTGAATGCCTGCTGCTTTAAATCTTCTCACTTAAGTTCATCCTGAATTTTTAGGCTGCATTTTTGGAGAGTGTAACCAGATGTTCAAACAATTGTTTTGACTATGAAATTCCTTAGCACACTCCAGGAAGTGATCCCCGAATCCTGAAATGGCAGGGAGGAACCTGTGAAGCTGTGGGCTCCTCTGAAAATACGTGGAGTATCAACTTGCTCAGGACAGACTTCAGGCATCGCTAGCCTTCAGGACAATCACAGATCACAGATTTCTACTTTGTCCCCTCTCCGTGTGGCTCTCTCTTGCCCCGTCATATAATGCCACAGTGCTGTGCAGCAGTGGTTTGCTACAGCAAAGCACACGTCTTTGAGTTTGAGATGGGAGAGGGGATGGGACATGTTTTGTTTTGTTCTCAGCCCAGGATGTGCTCAGTGTCTTTCTCAGTGTCCACACAGTTGATCACCTATTTCTTATTCTGTTATAAAAGCTGAAACTTGACCACAAGTTATTTATGACCAATAATATCCTATGTCTGGTTAAGGGGAAAAAAGTGTGTATCAAGGAAAGAAGGAAAACAAATGTCTTGCTTGGTTCTAGGGATTTTTTTTTCCTTCCTCAGCATATACTATATAATGGTATGCATGTTTCCTGCTTTAATAAACTTAAGCATTTCCATATTACTCAATATACTTTTATTGTTGTGACAACACATACGAACTGTTAGACCACAACCTGTTGTCAATCTACACTCCTATGGAAAACTGTATCATGGACCATTATTTATTTTGTGCATGAACAGATGCTTCTCTATTTTGAGATTATACTAAAGATTTTGGACTAGGTATATAGTATTCCAGTTTGAACACAAAATTATCTCTAGACTTTAGGGTAAGGAGGTCTCTACTGGAGAAGGGTGATAGGTTTCTCCCATAAACATGGGATCAGTGAACACAGGCAAAGCCTAAAAACCTCCCTGAGGGCTTCAGAATCAATAAAGGCAGGAGGGGGCTTTGACCTTCTACCCTACCCCAATGCGCTTCACCTTTGGATTTTCCTTAAGAAACCGATATCTAGTCCTGCAGTGTCTCTACCTCTGTCTCCAATATGATTGCAGATATATGATTACTGGCATATGTGATTATTTGTGCTTTATTTTATTTTATTTATTTATTTTTTAAAGATTTTATTTATTTATTTAACAGAAACAGACACAGCGAGAGAGGGAACCCGAGCAGGGAGCCCGATGTGGGGCTCAATCCCAGGACCCTGGGACCATGACCAGGGCTGAAGGCAGATGCTTAACGACTGAGCCACCCAGGCGCCCCTGTGTTTCATTTTAATGCAATATTTTAACTAAATGGAACATGGAAATGGATGCTTATAATAATCATCCAATTAATTTGTTTTCCCTTTATCTTTTAAGACATTGGCTCCTCTTGGCTCTTATTCTGTGTCTTGGACTATACTTTATCTTTTGAATTAGCCTAAGAATGTGAATTTAATGTAGTAGATGATGAATGAGGGGGCACTGAAGGTTTTTGAACATGTGGGCGGTATGACTGGGGATGGCTTTTGGAAAATGAATCTAGTCCCATTTTATAGATTGGATTGGACCTGGGAGAAGTGGGAAATAGGAAGCTTGATTGGGAGACTGTTATAATCTCAGTGAGAGACAGTAGAAGATCACATCAGGGCTGTGTCAATGGAAAGAGGAAGATGTAATTGTGTAGAGATAATAGTTGATGTTGTATAAGCAATAACATGTATGCGGCAAAAGAGAAGGAGATGCCAAAAGTGACTCTGAAGGTTTGGGTCTTGTTGATTTCAAGAATTATGGTACTAATACAAACATGGGGTAATACAGGAGGAAGAGAAGTTTATTTTCAATGGTATAGGTTCAGTTGTGTTTTAAAACGTTCTTTGGGTTTGTTTTAATCAGCTGTGTTAATACACATAGACATGAGAATGAGCGTCACGGAAGAAGTTTTTATATTCGTAGATCCCTAGCACTAGGAAGCATGGCGTGCCCTGTATGGGAAAGCACCAGGATTGGTCGGAAGGAACAAAGCAAAGCGCGGACAAAAGTCTTTATTACTGTTTTCAAGGGAAGGAATGGGCAAGGTAGAGTAGGCAGCCACGTAGGCTCAGGGTTGGATAGTTTGAATATAGTAGTGGTTTCTAGGCTTCTAGTACCTGGCCCTGGGATAATATAGGGCAAGGGAATAGTGTCCCAGGCTTCGGGAGCCTGATAGGAGGCAGGTTGGAGTAGACACTTAGAATTGGTTGTTTTTTCTATACAAAGGAGTGCTGGAAAGCAAGTTTTTTTCAATCTCTAGGACTTAGTTAACCCTGGGAGGGGCAGTCTCTCCTGGTCAGCAAGTCCCCAGATGTCAGAGCATCATAAAATACAGAAAACAAAAAAGCATGATTAATAGAAGTTGCCTAGGTAATATGTCAAGGTAGAACTTACTCAGCAAAAACTGGTAACTGGAGGATCTGAAGAAAAGTTAGGATTCTAAAAACAGAATTTGGAATCATCTATATAGAATGGGTTTCATACAAGCAGATGACACTGTCAGGAGAGAAAGAACATATTTACATATAGGAGATGACAAAATACAGAACTCAAGGAATGCCTGCACTGAGGAGGTGGAAAAAGGAAATAGAATGAGACGAAACCCCAGAGGTCTCTGCAGTGACAGGGAAGCATGCTGAGAAAGTGTTCTGGAAGGGAGGTAGAGGTTAAGTCACTCCAGAAAGTGAGCGAAGACCTAGGGCCTGGGCAACAAAGGAGTCCTTGAGGACTTCTGATTATATAGGGTAATAGAGCTACAGGCCCAAAAGCCTGACTGCAAGGAGTTACAGCGTGAGCGGTCTTGGGGCAACAAATGCAGACCTTTTTTTTAGAGAAGCTTGATGAAGAAGGAAGGAGAGGGATGGCTTGTAATTATTACTATACATGATTATTATTAACATTATAATATTATTATTATTAACAACAATAAGCATCATTATTAGCTGATGCTTAGTAGGCTCTCCAAAGCCAATTTTCCTAACTTAATTTCTCTATTTCCTACCAGTATCCTACAGTTCTGGGAAATGAATTGAATTTTTTTTTTTTTTTTTTTTTTTTTTTTTTTTTTGCCTTACAGTGTCCTGGTATATTTTTACTTGCCTGTCTCTTCCATGAAACCATAAGCTTGAAGACAGGAATGCTGTATTACATGACTAACACTGTTCCTGGTATAAACCGTGCTCATTGCATGTCCATTGAATAAACGAATGGTTGGAGGGGCGCCAGGGTGGCTCAGTGGGTTAAGCCTCTGCCTTTGGCTCAGGTCATGATCTCAGGGTCCTGGGATCAAGCCCCGCATTGGGCTCTCTGCTCAGCGGGGAGCCTGCTTCCCCCTCTCCCTCTGCCTGCCTCTCTGCCTACTTGGGATCTCTCTCTCTCTCTCTATCTGTGTCAAAAAAAAAAAAAAAAAAAGAATGGTTGGATACTTCTCAGAAGCGTAGTTTACCCACACAATATCCCATAAATTGCATGTCTTGAATTCTGTTTCTCTGTATGTGTATTTTCTTCTTTGCTTATATCTATTAATTACTTCAAAATGCAACTGGCAATTCATTTCCTCCAGAAATCTTCTCCCAATTAACCTAAACAGTTCTTTTACATATTCCAAGTGCATCAATTATGTATTCAATTTGTATGAATTTAAACTTTACTTAGTAAAGTCTCTTCTGTAAGTATTCCTAGGTCACATTTCTATCCTCAAATATAAAAATACATTGTACAGGTTGAGCAAATGTTAACAGGCATACATAAATTATAAAATACATCTGAATATGCAAATATCATAAATCAATATCATAGATCTGTGACCTCTGTGATCTGTTAGGCAGAAATTTTCATCAATGTCACTGTTCTGGGTTATATAAAACAGAATTTCATGAATTAGTAACCTTTAAAATTTCGAAATAATACTCCCAAAGATAATGCATGACGCAATACTTATTAACATTCTAATTTTGTCTGTTGTGGCAAAAGTGAATTGGCTAGCAGAAGTGTTCTAGTCACTTAGTTATGAAAGGTATTATTTCTTCATTATGATAATTGAATTTTACACATTTGGTGCACTTATTCATATTTTTATAAACATCTAACAAGTGAATTATTTGAGAATCATTACAAATTAAAAGCTAAGTCGGAAGCACTCAGTGAGGACACGGGACTCTCAGGACTCAGTATGCAAAATCTGCATAGAAATTGTAACAATGGGAACTAGGGAAGTAGAAAGAAACTTCAGTTTGTGTACTATACAAATAAAGGTGCAGATTATCCAGCAGGCCATATTTTGTACACCTATTATATTCAGGGGTTACACTGTTCTGATTATATTTTCCTGCTTCCCCTACTAAATTGGGACCTACACTAGGGCAGTGCCTGTATTCTATTCATCTCTTTTCTTAATTCCTAGCATGATGTTTGACATAAAATAGGCCCTCAGTAATTATGGAACTGAATTAAAAATGTGCATGTACATCTACCAGGCCAGTTATCTTTTATCCTTTTTGCATCTTTATATTTATTTCTTTATGCCAGTGTACACCTAAATTTATTGATATGGAAAAAATGTTCACAATGCCTTGCTGAGAGGGAAAACAGGTTTCAAAACATTTAGAGAACCATCTTACCTATATGAAGGTGTATCAGTATATCCATAAGCTAAGAATGCATAGAGATAGGTCTTCAAGGATAGTCAATAAGGTAAGATTTTTAGATGATTTTCATTGAGATCTCTGTATTTTTTCACATTGTATGAATCTTTTCATGGTAAGCCCAGGTTAACTTTATAACAGTGAAACTGTTTTCAGAATGTAAGTAGGATATAAATTGAACCAGGAATCCTCAGGTCCCAGGCCTGCTCCTTACTCCTGTGGCAAACTGCTTATCTAAGTTGAAATTTAATCTTATGTGAGAAAGATTAATTCTTTCTAATAGATCTGCCCTTTTAACACGCAGTTATTGCTTTGAAGACCACCATGGGTATGACCTTGGTGTAAAACTCAGGCATTACTTTTGTTTGTTTTAATTTTTACTTTCAGCCCTCATTCTATTCCAAAAATAGGAAACTTAATCCTGGCTTTTCCTGGAGTTTCACATCCTTGCCCCCTTCCCAAAGTTTTACATGAGTTCTGGCATTTTACATGGTGTTAATATTTGGGGTTTGCTGGGAACAGATGAGGCAGTCACTGGTTGGGCGTCCACAGACATAGCCAATGGGATGTCCATTCCACTGGCCCAGAGTGGCTCTCTTCTACTTCCAGATAACATTTGGGGTGCCACGTATTTTGCAAATCTTCCAATAGCCCCACCTTTGCAAGCCACCATTTCTTTCTCAGTTCTTGCTCACACACAGGTGCAGAGTCTAGAACCTGGGCGGGGAAACTCCTTTGCTTTCAGAATCAGTATTTGCCCTCCCTTCTGTTCAGAACCCAGCAGAGGCACTTCCTTTTCTGGGGAAGGGGTAACAAAAGCTTCATTGCCTTGGCTCTCATCCCTCACCCACCTTGCCAAGACATGTTATCTATACTGTGGAACCCTCTCCAGCTCTGGGACTCATAAATTTCTTCTCTTTTACATCTTGTCACAAGACTGTGCCAAGGCTATGAGTACAGGGTACCTAACTGAGCAAAGTAAAAAGGTATAGGAATAAAAGGAGGAAACAAAACCCAGAGGTATTTTGAAATATTTTCTTGACTGTTGTGAAAATGCTATGATCGTAGGAGAGTATGCAGAGTGGGCACAGACTAAATAGAAGACACTCATCCAGCCTTGTCAATAGGGTTCTGAGGGGCATTTGATCCTAATGTCCTAAAACATCCATCGAATGTAATAAATTATCTTGTCTTTCTTGCACCTAGAGCAATATTAGTCATACACTCTCCTTTTGGGAATTGAGAAAAATAGTTACTCAGAATAGCCCCTGAGGGGACTAATTCTGCCCCTAAACTTGTTGGGAAAGACCCACAAGACTGCTAACTATGCTGCAATTCAAGTAAGGAGATCCTTAACTAAAAAGGTAGTAAAAAAATTTACAGCAAAAATGTGTAGATGTCTACCCCAGAAATGAGGGATCAAGGAAAATGTTCTCAGGGGTGAGTGGCAGGTATGAGAATGATTGGTAGGAGTCTTGAACTCTAGAGAATGTGATAATGCTAGTCCTGTATTATGAGGGGGTGAGGCTTTGGCAAGAATAGAAGCTTGGAATACTGGGAAAACAGGAACAGGAAATAGGAATTCTTTTGGCTTTTGTTGTTGGAATATCTTAAGAGGATATGAAAATATCCTGGACCCAAAATTGTGGCATGCTACAAAGCTAGCCCTAGTGTTCCATATTTTAAAGAGAAGTACAGAGATTATGGTCAAGATTACAAAGTGGAGAGGAAGTATGGTCTTTGAGGTCGGACAGGTGGCCCAAGTTAAAAATCCACCTCCAACATTTCCTTAACTTCAGATACTCAGTTTGATTTTCCATAAAAATAGAAGCTGCCATTTATCTTGTAAGGTTGTGGGGAGATTCAAATGAAACAGATGTAAAGAGTCTAAGATAGTGTCTGGCATATAATGGATGCTCAAAAATTGCCAGGCATCATTATTTCTCTTGGTTTTACTTTAGTTGTTCCACAATGAGACAAGTATACCTACTGTCTTAAGAAATAAAAATATAAACTATAAAAATACTTCATCTTTTCCCTTTTTCTAGCCTTTGGAGAACTACTCAAATGATAAAAACTTGTGGTTAAAAGAGGGAAAGAGAGGGGCACCTGGGTGGCTCATTCAGTTAAGCATCTGCCTTCAGCTCAGATCATGATCCCAGGGTCCTGGGATCCAGCCCTGCATTGAGCTCCCCGCTCAGTGGGAGGCCTGCTTCTCCCTCTCCCTCTGCTCCCCCACCCTCCTTCCCGTTCCCTCACTCATGCTTTCTCGCATGTTCTCTCTCTCACTCTCAAATAAATAAAATCTTTTTTAAAAGTCTACCGTCTTTAAAAAAAAAAAAGGGAAAGAAAGACAAGGTTACAGAATCCATGGCTTTCCAGGGAAGCAAAAGGAGCTATTTTGCGTCTCTTCCCATTTGCTTAATGAAAAATAGATCCATTGTTTATCTGTTTTATTACAGGAGAAAATGGGATGTGTGGGTAATTGTTTTTCTTGTGTTGGTGCTTGTAGTTCTATTTTTATAAAGTGCTGATCCTGGTCGATTCTAAATACCTTTAATTTTGAAAGATTCTACTTTCTTCTGGAATCCTCTCATACCCACAAAGTTAGTAATGGAGTATCATTTAAATAATATACTGTGGTGAGAACATAACAAAGTGGTTAAGAGAAGCATTTTGAAGGTTGACTTAAAATACATTGAATTTGCAATAAATATACATCTGGTGTAAAGAATGGATTCAACTAAATATACACATTGGTTTTCCTAACAGACAAGACTTTGGGAAGATATGTATTTTGGCTTAAAAATATTCTAGTTTGAGTTCAATTGTATTATAGCTTACATAATACTAATTAGATGCCGGCTTAGAAATATGTGTTAGTCATAAAATTTTGGCTAGATTCACATCAGAAATCTGATAGGGCAAAGAGCAACGTGATTATTCACATGTTTAAAATCTTGAGAAAAACATGCTATGTACCACTTAGTAAAATTGTTCCGTGATGTTAAGGAGAAACAATAAAATTACTCCATGAAGAATCTGAGCACTGCCTGGTTCAGAGTGACCAGATTCAGGCCTTATTTCTTAAACATTTAATTGAGCTGGATGGTGATCTGTGACCCCCAGCTCTCTGAGCCAGGATTTCTAGTAAAACAAAGTGCAGAAAGCATCCATCTCACAAATATTTTTTTTATTTCTTTTGATAAAAATAATGGAGATTATTTAATGCAATAGATTTCTTTTATAATACTTGCCTTGAAAGGTTAGAAAACCTCCTACTTTATAAACTATTTTATATTGGGTACCTACTATTAGTAGTTAATATATATCTAGATATATGATTTCACCTCCTGTATTTAAACTAAGGAGTTAATAAACTTACTACCTATTATGTGTTCAAATAATTCAAGTTACTATCCAAAATCATGACATTATCAAAACTGCTTTTTCTTAATTTTTCCAGAATTTCAATGCTAAATTCACCTTAAAAATAATAAATATAGGGGTGCCTGGGTGGCTGAGTCAGTTAAGCATCCGCCTTCTGCTCCGGTCATGATCCTGGGGTCCTGCGATCTAGCCCTGCATCAGGCTCCCTGCTCAGTGCGGATCCTGCTTCTCCCTCTCCCTCTGACCCGCACTTGTGCTTGCTCTCTCTCTAGTTCTCTCTCAAATAAATAAATAAAATCTTTAAAAAAGTAAGTAAATATAAGGTAACCTACTGATTATTCAAAATAGCTTAGAATCATAAGAAGTGTGTTCTATTCCCTTGTCTGCACTCTTTATGTGTGGTATGTTCAGAAGTGCTAAGAGGACTGAAGCCACGTGGCTGATGTCAGAGGTGGGGTATGTGTCTGTGGTAAAAGAAAAATGCCATAAGGTGTGTCTCATTATCAATTTCCTATTCCCCTTAAAATGGACTTCATCCTTGCTTTACCTCCTAGCCTGCTTGACTTCTGGTCTTTCCAAGTGCCTGCCTTCTCATTGGCTCGGGTGGGGCCTGCGGCTGTGCCTCAGCTTGAGTCCAAGTGTTCAGAGAAGGTGTGATTTTGTCCTGTTGTGGTGCTAGACCTCAGCTTGCCTTCCCTCTCTGAGAGAGGAGGGAAGCATCATCTGGCTTCTATTTACTTTTGATAATTTTGTGCACACAGGAAGCACAGAGAGGGACAGATCTAGCTGGGCATCCAGGCAAGACACAGACCAGTGGATTACAGCAAGAGAGGGTGAAGGGGCGCCTGGGTGGCGTAGTCGATTGAGACTCTGACTCTTGCTTTTGGCTAGGGTCGTGTTCTTGGGGCTGTGGGATGAGCCCTGTGTGGGGCTCTGTGTTCAGCTCAGGGTCTGCTTGGGACTCTCCCTCTCCCTCTGCCCCTCTCCCACCTCTAAAATAAATGGATGAATCTTAAAAAAAAAAAATAAAGATGATGACACCATCAAGATGGTATCATCTGTTGTTTCTAACTTCAGTGCCCCTCAAAAGAGGACCCTAGACGATTCATAGACAACACCCTATTGAGAAAATCCTCAAATCCAAGGGTGAGGCTGAAGCAGTCCCTGGACAACAGGGACCAAGAAGAGAGCACTAGGTGGGTGAGAGGAGCTGCTACAATCCGATGGCATTTCCCCTTCCCCAGGCCCCACAGAGCCACATCAAGTTCCCCCTGGGCCTACAGTTTCTCCAGTGGGGGGTAGAATCTAAGGTGAACAATAAGTTCTCCTGGCACTGTGGGATGCTTCTCAAGAGGCCCACCCCGATCTTCCTCCTGGAGACCACTGGGGATGAGAGAGACAGGGAGAAGGAGGCGGGGCTTACAGCAGCCAACACTCAGGTCTGGGTGGATTACATTCTTCCTTGCAGCATGCCTGAGTGGAGATGCCAGCTAGTGGCTCTGCAGATGTAGCTCTGTCTGGCCAGGGAGTTCACTTGGCAGTGCAGCTTGGCTTGGATCCCTAGCCGGCTCATCTAACCGGCCCCACCAGGGTAGGAAACAAATCTGTAGCCCTGCTTAACTGCTGAGTACAGCCTCTAGTCCCTCCTAACCAGTAAGCCTGACCTGAGAATCAGGCCTGATATAAATAAACAAAGTAATTAACTAATTAATGAATTATATTAAAATATATATGTGATGGAATACTCAGCCACCAAAAAAAAAAAATTCTACCACTTAAAACAACATGGATAAAGCTTGAGGGAATTATATTAAATGACCTAAGTCAGAGAGAAAAACAAATACTGTATAATTTCACTTATATGGGTAATGTGAAACAACAGATTTCATAGAAAAGAGAGCAGTTTATTCATTGCTGATTGCCAGGGGTGAGGGATGGGGAAAATAGGTGAAGGTGGTCCAAGGGTATACATTTCAATTTATAAGATTTTGGAAAGATCTGGGGATGTAATGTATTACTATATGGTGAATATAGTTAACAATACTGTATCAAATATTTGAAGTTGCCAGGAGAGCACATCTTAAAAGTTCTTACCACACACACAAATGTAAGTGCAGGGAGTGATGGATGTGTTAACTAATCTTACTGTAATCATTTCACAATATATATGTGTATCAAATCATCATTTCACTTATTGAGATACAATACCAGGAAGTGTAGCAGTCACTTAGGCTCTCTTAGAGGTTGCCTATCACAGAGTTTTTATTATTTAAGTAGTTGAGGAAGCCTCCTGGTTTTTGCACACTTGTGTGGTTCTCTCTTCTGGAATGTAAGTTGCACAGAGTGATGCTCTTCTAGTGAGGACAATATGGCAAATGTGATAGGACTTTTTCCCCAACGTTGGGTTATATGAAGACTGTAGCTTCCTGCTTGGGGGTGCATTCTTGTGTTATATGTCAATTACATCTCAACAAAGCTGGAAAAAGATAATGTGTAATGTGTATTTCAACAAATAAACTCAGTACCCAAAGTGAGTGTGAAAAAAAGAGAGGGAGAAGAGCTAGGTTATGTGTGCACTCAATGGCTGGAGAATTACTGAAGATAAACATTTCATTAGATCATAAAAAAAGAGAGATGGGAAGATATCTAGGATGTGTCTGATTCTGGTTATGATCATTTTATTTAGATAAATGGTAAGATCTTGCACAAGGAAATTTTCTCCTTTTCACCCAATCCTTTACAAAAATTTGTTTTTAATGGAACTGTGTTCCATAGTCCTGTTGACTTTTATATATCCAGGCTTAAATTACAATGAATATTCTCCTTGTCATCTTCAAGAAAAGCACCATTAATTCACAGGTGCAGGGTAGATACTAGTTAGTTTTATCTAGTTTTCATTAGTGTCGATACATGGTCAAATAATATCATTTGTTGAATGAATTTATAATGAGCAAATAAAGCACTATCTAAAAGTGCTCACAGGTTACTGAGGCAATCTTTGAAATAATGTTTTCATTCGCTAGTGAGAAGTGGTAGTGGAACCATTTCTTACAAATACATTTGTATGTATTTGTGCATATAAATGATACATATGACATATGTATATGTATATCACATGTATATGTATGTAAATGTACATAGGTACATAAATAAGAACTCAAAGCAAATTTAAATAAACACAAAAATTTACAAAAGACCAAAAAAAATCAAAGCAGAGGTGACTCAAAAATTCTAATGAAAACATGTTCACAATGAAAAATCTTACTTAAAATGCAAGGAAAAGACAATCTCTATTCCATTTTCAGAACTTTAAGATCAGAGGTGAAGCGGTGGCCTTTTCTTTGGAATTGCAATGTACTTTCCAAACGCCTTTCATTTTAATGTGACTCTGGGTGAAAGTCCCTAAGATTCTAACATTTGGGCACTGTAAACATTATTTTACTCTCATGGCCCACTGAACAACCTCAGAAGAAAGAGATTTTGGCAACTAATCTGTAAGGGAAATGAAGTAATCACCATTTTCCATTTCTCTCTGGATTTCTGACACAAGCCTGCCAATACTGAGTGAAAACCCCTTGGAAAGTAGTAACCGGGATGTGAATGTAAAGCGATACTATGGCTTTGTCCCTCAATGTTTCCCCAGATCCAGTGTTCCTGAAAGAAAATCTTCCATTCTCCTTTTTTGACTGTATGAGTGGCTGTGCCCTCTGGTGTCAGAATTTCTCTTATTCTGAGGCAGAAGCCTCATCCTAATCAATAATGCATTTAAATGGATGTGAAGATATATTCTCAGATTCATCTGAAAGATATTCTCTGACCTCAATTTTTTATACATTTATTCTGGCTGATTCAATTTCTAAATAAAGTTGCCTGGAAACAACCTGAAAAGCTGTCTAACGGTAAGAGGTGAAGAAGGAGAAGGAGAAGAAGAAAGCATTGTTTTGCAATCTTTACCCAAATTTTGTAACAAAACATTTGCCAAG
Organism: Ailurus styani; assembly: GCA_002007465.1. Classification (NCBI taxonomy): domain Eukaryota; kingdom Metazoa; phylum Chordata; class Mammalia; order Carnivora; family Ailuridae; genus Ailurus; species Ailurus styani. The sequence continues at coordinate 76,093 of LNAC01000138.1, read as the reverse complement.
CTGTATGAATCTAACTAAATATCCTTGGTGTTATGAGTTTCAGTCAGCACATGCCCAGGCTATTTGCATCCTAGGAAACAAATGTAGAGCACATGTCTTGAAACAACTTAATGTGAGAGTGAGTAGTCTGGACTCCAGAGCCAAGAACGTGAATCTTGGCTGTAAACAACAGAGGGTTAAAAAAAATGTCTACATATAGAAATAGAACATTTGTCTTTAATGTCTAGGCTCTTTCCTTAAACAGTGGGAAATCATTTTAATGAATGAGAGGAACCTGCCACGTTGCGGTGCTAAGTCCTAGCAGTTTGGCTGCATGTGTTTGACATGTGACAGGTTTTGTAAAATAGAAAATATTTTTGCATTTTCAACCATAACTAAAGCCATAAGGCAAGGTTTCTGGCTTCATTCACAGCTTACTGATCGAGCAGGTGGACTAAATGCTGACAAAGAGCAAAACAAAGGAAAACAAAAACACTCATCGTTATGCAAATGTTACCTGATCTAATCCCCCCCAACCAAAGCAAGAAAACATTAAAATTTTCTGAATGGTTTTAAGTACAGCATATCTTTTAAAAATTTGGTGGAGAGGGTGGAGTTAGGATTTATTCATAATAGAGATGCCATTTTGTTTCGATGTTTTTTTGAGAAAACACAACGATGCAATTAAAAACTACCTTATTGTGGAGGCACATGGGTGGCTCAGTGGGTGAAGTGTATGACTTCAGTTCAGGTCATGATCCCAGAATCCCGAGATTGAGCCCTGCATTGGGTTCCCTGCTTACTGGGGAATCTGCTTCTCCCTCTCCCAACTAGTGCCTTCTCCCTTTCTTGCTCTCTCTCTCTCCAAATTAATAAGTAAATAAAAAACCTTTAAAAAACTACCTCATTGTGTATATTCAAATCACAGAGAATCTCGTTGTAGAGATTCATGGGTAAACTTAAAATATGATAAAGAGAAACTTTTTTTTTTCCTGCTTTACTTCACTCTTAAAGAATGCATAGGCAATCCTGTAGGTAAGGATGTCATCTTGCTGACTGTATAATTCAGCTGAATACTAGTCACCTTTTTGCAATGTATGAGTAGGTATGTTAGAATTTAATATTTGGGTAAAATAGTTTGTTAATTAAACTAACCTAAAATCAGAGCTTTGTTTCCCTTTTGATAACATTCACTGTGACCTATGGATGACATCCCTAGTCCCCAGTGACCATCTCAAAAGTATGTGAGCAAGTTTGGAGTATAGGTAGAGAGTGAGCTCCAGCTGAGTCACTATTTCTATGAAATTGGACCAGTTACTTGACTCTGAAGCCTCACTTTTCTTCTCTATAGTTATGAGGATAAACCATTTACCTCCTGAGATTGTGGTGGTAAAAATTGGAGCATGTGCCAAGCATTCAGTTAGCACTCAATAAATGCTGCTCTTCTTCATGGTGAACATAAGGCTGGATGATTCAAAGTGAAGTAACTCAAGGGGGGCAATCATTGACAGTGTCCTCACACTTTATTGAGGGCAAACCAATAAGTAGAGGCAGGGTCAAGGTTAGGAGTGAACAAAACTGACTTCTGGCTTCTCTCACCACACAAATCCCCCTTCTTTCTTTTCTGCCAGTGCAAAGTTCAGCAGTCCCAATTTGCTCTTCTCCAAAAAGTTCAAAACAAACAGTACAAGAATAGAACAAGATGGGTTGAAAAGAGAAAACTTTGACCCCAAGCCCTTGTATTGTCAGGTCTACTTAATTGTGTTGTGCAAATTCAATTTCTTTTGAATTTAAAATTAAATGATTATATGAAGATATGTCATTTAGTTATTTATGTTAAAAATGTTTATAGCTAATTAAACTACTTAATTTTTCATGTTTATTTTTATATGATAAAAATTTGCTATGCAATTAATAGATACTGTCATTTTTAATTTTCAAATGGAATGATGACAAGTGGTTACTCTGAAGTTTACTGAGAATAAATAACACAGTTTTCCAAATAATAGTATTTGGTGTGTTAGATATAGCAGTGTATTAGAACTAGAGAAAGGTGGATTATAACAAGAGGTACAATCACATCAAATTCTTTACTAATATTAATATCATTCTCTAACAAGAAATACATTTTTTTTCCTCCTTCACCTTATTAGTGGTCCATGAGGGGCTATTAAATACAGATGCCTAGATTCACAAGTATGAAAAATATTTTTATCTAATTTCTATGATGAGAATGTTCTTCAGCACAAATTGGATTTTCAGACAGCTTCATGGATAAATGAAAAACAAAAGTGTGATTTAAAGAATAACCCTCAAAGTTTAGATGCTGGTGATCTGGAAATCACATAAGGAATGCTCATCTTGAGAAATTTATACTCTCCTCTCTTTGCTGAATGAAGTATATTGTGAACAAGCAACCTGTCTCTCAGAATTTTGTCACTGATGTTACCAGCTGGTTGCAATCAATATAAAGATGAAAAATCCAAAGCTCAAACCATCCATGTGTTCATAAAATTGCAGGACGGTTCTTAAACATTTACTAATAGAGCTTTCAATGTGTTAGGTGTTAAAGAAATGCAGGTGAGTATCTTAAGACTGTAGGTAATGCCAACGTTTTCTCCACAGGAGCAATACATAAAAATGAAAAAGCCCTGATGTATTGGTTCAGCTGTGACACATTCAGTTGGGAGAGGTGACATTTGGATAATTCCTCTGTGCTGACTGGGATGCAGGCCATTGGGTTTGCACAGAAGGCTTGACTGAACTGGTAACCCAATTGTCTGAAAGCCTCTCTGGTTCTCCCGTTGCTAATTCTTGTATTGTGATAAAACTTGCACGTAGGAGGTCTTTTCTTTACTTGCTCTCTGGACTCATTTAACTCATGGCAAGCATTTCAACCTAAGTAAGAGATATCAGTATATCAGTATCCCCTATATAAATGACTATGGTGTCACCGCCTCTTAAGAGTTCTGCATTTTATTTCATTTTGAGATAAAAAAATAAAAAGAAACTTGGGCTCTTCAAGTGTAGTGCAACACCTAGGTTGGGGCTAGATGTTTGCAATCATTCTAATAGAGCTAACCCTGTGCAAAATCCCGCATTCTCCTTTCACAATAACCCTAAGCCAAATACACACTTCTAAGCATCCCAGTCCATAAAAACATACAAAAATGTGGGTCAATCATTTCTTCTTTTATCAACTAATATAACAAACCTGAAGGAGTGATGAGCTTGAGAGAATTGCTAGATACTGAACTGTATAAAAATATATTGAAGGTCCAGCAGTGGAGGTGTGTATGTCTAATAGTGCAGTACATTTGACAAATCCGTACTGCCATTCATTGGTCTTAATCTTTTCCTGTGGAAGGGGAAATGGTTAGCAAAAGGGGTTAGCATCAAACAGGTTAATTTCTTAAAATATATTTATTTTCTATTGCATATTGATTAAGAATTTAATCTTTGAGCTTCAGTAGCCTAGAAATGAATGTCTTTTGCATCATAGAAGAGCCAAATGACCTTGGGCAAGTTCTTTGTCCCCTCTACACCTCGGTTTACTCAACTATTAGAATAATAAAAACTCTATGATAGGTGGCTTTTAAGAGACGCTCAGTGATCCCTACCTCCTGGTGTTTCATACTTGTGTAATTCTCTCTTCTGGAATGTAGGCTGCTCTGAGTGATTCTCTTCTAATGAGTAGAATAAAGCAGATGTGATAGGACTTTGTTCCCAACGTTGGGTTACACGAAGACTGTAGCTTCCTGCTTGGGGGTGCATTTTTGTTCTTTCTTAAAACTTTGGCCCTGAAGGGGGCAAGGTGCCAGTTGTAAGCAGCCCAGTCAAGAGGCCCATGTGGCAGGGGGCTGGTGTCTCCAGGCCAATGAAGAGGCCTGCCAGGAGCCAGGAATATGGGCCTGAGCCATGCAGCTAGGCTGTGCCTGATTTCCTAACTCACATTAAGTCTGAGATAATAATGGTTATTGTTTTAAGCTATGAAGTTGGGGGTTAGTTACACAGCAATAGGTACTAATACAAACTAGGATAATAATCACCTGATAGGATGGTGGTGATGATTAAGTGTGATAATATATGAACAGAGTCTGGCACACAGCACCTTCACTGCAAAGGACGACTATTATTCCTTGCATTGAAAGGGAATTGCTATGATCTGAATGTTTGTGCCCTGACATTCATGGTTGGAAACCTGCCCCTCAGTGTGATGGTATTAGGTGGTGGGCCCTTGGGGAGATGATAGGATTAGTGCCTTTATAAAAGAGGACGGACAGGCTGCATACCTCTTCCACCATGTGAAGGTACTGAAGGTCCACAGCCCAGATGAGGCCCCCACCTGAGGCTGCTGGCACCCTGATCTCAGACTTCTGGCTTCCAGAACTGTGAGAAATAAGTTCCTGTTGTTATCGATACTGTGATAGCAGCCCCAACAGACTTAGATAAAAAAATGAAAACTTCTTAGTTTTAATATTTTTAAAACAGAAGAAAGCTAATTAAGCAAAGCCTGTTCAATTAGGGTAACTGTTTTTGATATTTAACTGCTCTTTTTTTGATTTATAAAGTCTGTTTATAGGTCATATTCATTACTACCGAAGTCTCCTTACATTTTCCTTTCAAAAGAGGGAAAAACTTCTGAGACTAAATACACGATATCATCCTGGGATCAAATTATTCAGAACACCTTGCCCCTGCCCCCACCCCGGGAAAGCATTTAGTTATCTATATAACCCACAACCTCCAATCCACACATACCACCCAATATTTTGAGTTGCCTACAGTAAAGTTTATCATTCTGGAGGTAAAAATGTCACTACTGCTCTTTCTGTGTGGGGGGTACCTGATTGTGGAAATTTGTGCTTTGTATTCATTTTATTTATTTATTCATTTATTTATAAATATTTTATTTATTTACTTTTGGTGGGGGCAGACTGCCCTCTGAGCAGGGAGCCTGATGCAGGGCTGGATCCCAGGACCCTGAGATCGTGACCTGAGCAGAAGGCGGATGCTGAACCAACTGAGCCACTAAGCCACCCGGGCGCCCCTGTATTCATTTTAAAATCGCTGCGGGATTTTGTTACAGTACAGTTTCTAAGTGTTTTTGAAATTTTATCTGGAAAACTTAGATTAATGAAAATGACTGGTAACTTTACAGAATCCATTCATTTTCCTAGACATCTCTTTTATAACAAAATTCAGCTTTCAGAAGACAGCTTTGGCAATTGAAAATTCTGATGGGATCATTTGAGTATGTCCAACATCTCACACAGTAGGTCATGTTTGAAGATAGAAAAAGTATAGACAAGAAGAATTTCTTTTGTCTCTCTCTATGGTTTCTTCACCCTTTCATATAGATGGGGGAAATATACATATACATGAAATATTCATACACATGAAGTGGAAAAACTTGGTATAAGACCAGAATTTTTAAAACCCCGCACACTCTTTAAAATAGAATATCATTATTCAAGTGCTGTAAAAGTCAAGGCATGTGCCTGGGCTGTGGTTCAGCAAGGATTGTGACCACCTTGTGGATTCCAAAGACATTAACAGTACGCTTGGGTACACTATTCAATAGGTCAGGGACTCTTTCTCCAGAAAGCCATTAATGCACTTGACCTTTCCCCAAGGAGGGGTGGAAATCATAAAGGACAGATCCTAGAGAGGTCTGTCTGCCAAGCCCAAACATATTGTCTAATGCATTAGATTGGCAATAGCTAAAGAGTCGTTGGAAATTCCCATTTGTTCTCACAATGTTTGGCTTAGGATTTCCATGCACATTACTTTAGAAGAAGCTACTTTGTTGCCTTTGGATGTTTTAGGTAAATCAAAATTCATGCTTGGAGAGGCTGTGGAGTGTGAAAAAAAGATACCAATTAACAATTTCCATTTTTGCTTTTGGCCCTATCTTTCTGTGTGACCTCAGGCAAGTTTCTTAATCCTTTAGAGCCTCATTTTTCTTATCCACAAAGTATCTCCCCTCTTTCAAACAATGTCCTGGGGATTGGGTCTTGTCAATGACGGGTACATGTGTTTCTATAATGTCATTAAATTCTTGACTGCCAAGTTACAGATTTCTAAGTCAAATGAGCATAACAGAAATAAAAACAAAAACAAAAAACATAGAGGTTTTTTGGGAGGATATGAGATGTCTCAACAGAAATAGACCAGGTTATACCCATGCCTCAGTAACAACTGTATCCAGGGATTCTGATGCTCCTACTTTTACTTTCTTGTGCGACACCTTCATTCTATTCCTTACCTTTGTTGTTGTTGTTGTTTGTTTGTTTGTTGCACAAAGGGTTCATTCACAATGTAGGCAAGAGCTGCAAATAATTCCTAAGCTTTATGGCTTAGCAAGGATCAGATGCCTACCAACTAATAGTGGGGAGATGGATGTGGTAGTTGAGGTGGGAGTGGGGGGAGGAGGTTGTAGGGCAGATAACACTGTGGGGCTTTAGTCTGTGGGGGGCCTCAGATCAACTGCACGAGATGCAGAGAGGAAGGATAGAAAAAATGTGGAATGGTTAGAAGTATTGCCAAATCATTTAGAAGTACTGCCAGTTCATTTGAAACAGAGTGCCAAAGCATTGGTTCTTAGCTCTGACCGAATGTTTAAATCACCTGGGGAGCTTTTTAAAAACCTAAAGCAAAGTCCTTTGTCTGTTGTCATCAGAATCACCTGGGGAGCTTCAGAAACTTGTAACCTTTTCAGATCTACTCAGACTTATTCACTCTCTAGAGTAGGGGAATGGCGGGAACCCAGGACTCCCGAAGGATTTTTTTTTTTTTTTTTTTTTTTTTGCACATTGAAATTTGAGCATCATTGCTCAAGATTGGTGATTCCCAAATTGTGATTCGCAGACCAGCAGCTTCAGGTTCACTTGGGAACCAGTTGGTAAAGCAAACTCTCAAGCCCCACCTCAGACATACTGAATCAGAAAGTCTTGCACTGGAGCCCAGCAACCTGCCTTCCAAAGAGCCTCCAAGTGTTTGAAATGCCACTAAAATTTGAGAGCCATTGCTCCAGACACATTTAATCTCTCCAGTAATTCATTTCTACAGAATTTTACAAATATATTGATCCTGGGTTTTGGCATTTAAAATATGTAATCGCTTTTTCTTTAAATATTTGGTTTGAAAATGGCCCTGCGGGCACCACAATGTAATTTAAAAATGCAGTGTTGGGGTGCCTGGGTGACTTAATCAGTTGAGCGTTCAACTCTTGATTTTGGCTCAGGTCGTTACCCCAGGGTCATGAGTCCATTCCCACGTCAAGCTCCACACTCAGCGTGTGGAGTCTGCTTAAAGATTCTCTCTCTCCCTCCGCGCTTCCCCACCCATACTCACGCGCCCGTGCTTTCTCTCTCTCTCTCTAAAAGGTTTTTTTTTAAATGCAGTGTTGCATATGACACATAAGGGTAAATCATCAACATCTACAGAGCTGAAATAAAGATAGCTTTTGTTATGTTTTTGTTTCCTAATTACAGTTTCCTCAACCTCTCTGGAGTGTTTTCTTTCCTTCTGTGCATCTGGGAACTAACTCTCTTAATGTCAGTTTCATAATTGTCAGCATCTTTAGTCATAGGCAAAACAGCTGTGACTTGAGAAGCTTTATCTTTTAATCTCCCCTGTTTAAGCCACTGATCCATTCTGAAATATAAGAAAAATAGATATGTTTATTTTAGAACAAAATACTTTGAATCATAAAATAACATTAAATAAACTTAAAAGTTTAGAAAGCTTTTAAAAACAATTTTGAAATATCATTGCAAAACAAGACCATAAATTGTATGTTCTTGTTATTGTGTTTCCACATAGGGGCAAGGAAAACTTCAGAATTCCAAACATGATAATTTACTGAATAAAGTGGTTACAAAGATCCTAACAGCTCTAATGGAAGATAGCTAGTAAGAGAGTAGTGGAAATATGGAGGAAAAGGTAAATAAATATCTGAAAACACATGTGTATATACCCTAAACCTACTACCTTTGAAAATTTTAGAGATTGAACAAGAATACACAAGTACCCGGGCCATTAGCCAGTAGAGCAATGATGTCACCACATGTTAAGTGGCCTCCAGGGACCTCCGTTACATTCATTCATGGGAGAAAAGGAACGTGAAAGCAAGTAATGTCTTAGTACTATGAAAACAATTTTGTTCTCAGAGATACTGGGGGCTTTTAGGCATTCCAGAACTACAATTTAAGAATGGTAAATTGGGCCAAATTCATATAGTTCCATTCAAATATGCCACTCTGATAAAGCTGACCAAGCATAATGTACCATGGTAATAAAATAGGAATGTGTGGCCTGTGCCAGGGATGTGTGGTCTTCTCAGAGCAGCCAGCCTAGAGGAATCTGAGGTATCCTGGAAAGCTATTTTTGGGGAATATTTAATAAAATATTATGAAGTTCTTGATAAGGGAAAGAAACTAGATATGCCTGTCTTAGAAGAAACACACCTGCTTAGAGTCTGTATAAGAAGAAAGATTTAATGGTTGAGAAAAGGTATTGTAACCAAGAGAAATTGAGGGAAAAAGATGAAAAGTATAAACACAGGATGAGAGAGGAAGGTCCACAGAAACCTACAAAAGAAAAGTACTCAACAACCCAAGGTAAACAGAAAGCGGGGAGAAGTAGGGGTAGGGGAGAAAGAGAAAGCACAAAGGAGACCTCAAATCACTAAGGAAATCATCACACATATGAATTAGTCATAATAAACATTGGTGGTATCAAAGACATATAAAACTCAAAAGGTTAGATGACTAAATAGGTCTCTGAAAGAAAAGGAACTCTATAACTTTTTATGGAAGTAGGTAATGTAAAGAGAAAAAACATTCAGCTTGGAAACTCAGTCTGAGACCCCTGGGATAGAGAGGAAAATCATACAAATGAAAGTTTTTGGAATAAGAACAACCTTTTAAAAAAGGTTTGTGAGGTTTGGGTGGACCAGTGCGTGATAATTATGAATAAATGAAGGGAAATTGGGTTTATAAAAATGAATGTCTATCATTCAAAGAATTGGAATGTTGGGGGAAACTCTTAAGGAATGTGGTGGCCTTCCTCCACACTCAAGAGGTAATCATAAATTTCATCAGCGTCAGAAAACACATTTCTGGTCATGCCGCTTCCCAAATCCAGGGCTCTCACTCAAGAGCCCTCAACTCCCCAACTCTACTGTTGAGGTCTTCCATGTTATAGCCCTTTCTTACCTGTCGCCTTGTTTATGTCTTTTCCCCTACCAAACTTATGAACCATTTGGAAGACAGAACAACCATTTGTGTAACAATAGACTGGGGTACAGTTTTTTTAATTTTCGAAGACAGTTCAAATCCCATATTATCTATGTGGCAAAATTTTGACATATGAATTCCTATATGGTCAAAAAAATCAATTTGTCAACACAATAACTAAAAGCACAATTATGTCTAGCTGTGAATCACCATAATTTAATTTCTCTGTTTCTTCTGTCAACAAATAATTTCACTTCATATACTTCTGTATATCTTATAAACCCCATAATACATAACTGCTGTTGCTTTCACCAAAAAATGATTATTTTAAATTAAAAATGTCATTGTATATTTCTGGGGTTCTTCCTTCCTCTCTGAAGGTCAAGTCTTCCATCTGGAATAATTCCCTTTTCCCTCAAATTCCTTTAGTATTTCTTGTAGTGAACATGTGCTGGTGACACATTGCCTCAGATTTTGCTCATCTGAAAATATCTTTATTTCACTTTCAATTTTGAAGGATGTTTTTGTGAAGTATGGAATTTTAGATTGATGTTTTCCCCCCTTACAGTGCTTATTTTATCAATCCAGTTTCTTCCAGCTTCCATTATTTCTGATGAGAAGTCAGCTCTAATTCTTATCATTGTTTCTCCAAATGTACTGTGATATTTTGAGCTCCCCCCCCTTTCTTTTTAAGATTTTCTGTTTTTTGTTTTAAGACTTGGCTGTTACATGCCTAGGAATGGTTTTCTTAGTATTTATCCCGCTTTTCTTCACTTCTACAGTGGCTTGAGGTCTTTCATTGGTTTTGAAAAAAATCTCAACAATAATCTCTTCAAATAATTCTTTAGCCTGATTTTCTCCTTTCTTTATATGGTATTCTAATTATACACATTTAAGACCACTAATTATTGTCCCCACAGGTCTCTGAAGTTCATTTTTCAACTCTGTTGTTTGGTTAATATTATTTCTATTGACCTGTCTATGAGTTTTCTAATTGTTTCTTTTACTGAAGCTAGACTGTTAAGCCCGTCTAACGAATCATTAATTCAGATATTGTATTTTTACTTCTAGGATTTCCCTTTGTTTCCTTATGGAGTCTTCATTTCTCTGCTGAAATTCCCCATCTTTTCTTCTAAATTCTTTAAAACTTTGTTTTATTTAAAAGTTCTCATATGTTAATTTTTACATGTGGTTTTACTTCTATAAACTTCTTTTAAAAATCTCAATTATGGGTCATATTATCCTAAAAACTGTATCATAATTTTTAAATGTTATGGCAGATACCGTGTTTAAAAGGCCCATAGATACTAGAATAAATCTTTTCTCCAGAGAAGTCCTGCTTTTTCCTTTGTCAGATACTTAGAGAAAGAGGGGTGTTTTGTTTTGTTTTGTTTTGTTTTTCTTTTATCCAGTCAGGTGTTGAGCTAGATCTGAGGCTGGGTTACAACTTTATTAAGTTGGGCGCCTGGGTGGCTCGGTGGGTTAAAGCCTCTGCCTTCGGCTCAGGTCATGATCCCAGGGTCCTGGGATCGAGCCCCACATAGGGCTCCCTGCTTAGTGGGGAGCCTGCTTCCTCCTCTCTCTCTGCCTGCCTCTCTGCCTACTTGTGATCTCTCTCTCTGTGTCAAATAAATAAATAAAATCTTAAAAAAAACCCCAAAAAACAAAAGAACTGGATTGATATCTTAAATAAGCACTGTAAGGGGGGAAAACATCAATCTAAAATTCCATACTTCACAAAAACGTCCTTCAAAATTGACACCTTGTGTCAAACGTCCTCAGGGCAAAATCTGTTATATGTGTATTACAGGCATCTCTCTCCAGTGAGACTTTGGGATCTAAGCACCGTTAGGACTGCAAGAGATCTTTCCTTGCCTTCCAGCCCAGCACTGAGCATCCTGAACCCAGACGAACTTGTGGGATAGAATCAGTGGCAGTTGCGAGGAACTATTTCTGCATTTGAAACTGCTCTAGATTCCAGTCCTTTAAGCAGGTTCATGAGATTTCTAAAAGTTTTGTTGACCTCTCCTTCCCCAGCATACCAACCCTCCCCTCTCCCTGGCCTTTGGGACACTTAACCATGCCCAGACGTGGCAATTCCACCTATTGATGAAAGTGGTAGCTAACCTCACATCAACTAGGAAGAGCTCACCCCTCTTTACAATTCAGTTCCTTTGAGTATATAGCTTAGTGGTGGCTTAATATATGTGTACATGTGTATATATATCAAGTCTTGTACTCTTTATATCCTTGAATTCAGTTTCAATAGAATAATGACTACTCTAAAACATTAATAAACTATTTTTTTCTTTTTTTTTAAGATTTTATTTGTTTATTTGACAGAGAGAGAGAGAGAGATCACAAACAGGCAGAGAGGCAGGCAAAGGGAGAGGGAGATGTAGGCTTCCTACTGAGCAGAGAGCCCAACTTGCGGCTCGATCCCAGGAAGCTGGGATCTTGACTTGAGCCGAAGACAGATGCTTAACCTATTGAGTCACTCAGGTTCCCCATTAGTGAAGTATTTTCAATTTTTCTCATTTGGGGTCCGTTTGAGCCATTTATGGGAGTGTTCTTATCTCCTTTTTATTTTTCTTTGTAAGGCCTTGTTTGATTATCTAAACAATCTGAAAGAAATACTTCTGGCGGTATTTTTTAACTTTAGGTTTCAAAGAAGATATTTGCTGGAAGTGTTCACTTTCAATTCTTTCTGCTTTGGTTGCTCCAGGGTTATTTATTGATCATTGGACTCTCTATGCTGCAGTTTCAAGTCTGTTTTCAGGGAAGAAAAAGAATTAAAATCTGACTCTATGATACAAGCATAACTGAAATGTATAAAATTAGAACTAAAAAGAGGACAAATTTGGGGAAGTCCTAACATTTGAAATCACTGATAACCTTACAAGGTGACTTAGGAAATGTCTGAACTTGCTTAGAAGGCATTTGCTGATAAGTTTGTGTCTGTGCACACACACTCTGGGTCGCCAGTACATTCCATTTTAATTTAAGAGGAGAGTACATAAAACCTAACCCTCTTCATAGCTGAGACTCACAGACCCAAGTTATTGCACTTCAGAGAAGATATATTTATTCCAGTATAGCTAATTTGGAAGATTCGGAAGCTACATCATAGTTTGCTTCTTTTAAAATTTTTATTTGTTTAGATTAAAAACCCCAGTTAAATTATAGTTTATATGTTGTTCACAGCAAGCTTACACAATAAAACCATTGAGTAGCACTCAGTTCTCTGCAGAGCAAGATATCAGGAAGTAGTAAGACAGCTTGCAAATTCTACTTTATTCCTTTTGCATTATTTAATTGTCTTCTGGGCCTTAATACTCTGGCCAGCAATTATTGTTCTATCTCATATAAAAATTGTTCATGGGCCAACCGGAAAAAAACTCCCACATACCTCAATCTTGCCAAATTACAACAAAGCTGTTTCAGAATAAGAACAACTAAGAAACATTAATTCTCAGTAGAACAGAATGCATGCTGTCCCTTTACTTATTACAATAGAAACTTTGTTTTTTTCATGTGTTTTCTTGATTCCTATAGATACACTTGGTATGAAAACTCCAGTTTGGCTTTTCCTTGGGTTTAATGTAGAGGTAACTGGTGCAGATAAAAATCTAAATAGCGGGCGCCTGGGTGGCTCAGTGGGTTAAAGCCTCTGCTTTCGGCTCAGGTCATGATCTCAGCGTCCTGGGATCGAGGCCCGCATTGGGCTCTCTGCTCAGCAGGGAGCCTGCTTCCTCCTCTCCCTGTCTCTCTGCCTGCCTCTCTGCCTACTTGTAATCTCTCCCTCCCTGTGTCAAATAAATAAATAAAATCTTAAAAAAAAAAAATCTGAATAGGAAGTCTTGGGAAGGCACACAAGGGACTTGCTCACAGTGTTCTAGAATGCATCACCTGAAGGCTGTAAATCACCTGAACAAGAGAAAAGAATTATTGAGTTAAGGTTGAGTGAGCAGTTAGGCGAATCCACTTAGCATGAGAAAGTGGAAACTTCCCATGCACTACTTTTCTAGCTTGATTTCTATTTGATCATCATACCCTGCAGTATTTTAAACAGATATAGATATTGAGTTATGCTCCAAGTGGATATTAAACAGATTCTGATTTTTTTTAATCACATAGATACCTATGTTCATATATCTTGTGTTCTGCTTTGCTGATAAACAGAGAGAATACTTAGAGGCATTAGAGATGGAGGTATGATGCTTTTGTATGTTAAAAAAAGAACTTTATTCCTTACCAACATACTTCCTACATTTATTCATCTGTTAAAAGCATGAGGAGTTAGGTCATAGTAAAAAAAACCCAAACAAAACAAAAACCATGGTCATGATCCCTTGCCTTGGAGTTCCAGTGTACTTCACTTCTCCCCCTTTTTTTCTTCCCCTTTTTAAGGCTGCTGATGGCACCCCTGGAAAAAGCTTAAAAAAAGAGCAGAAAGCTCTGGGTTTTGTTGTTGTTTGTTTGTTATTGCTCGTTTGTTTTTTTCCAATTGAGCAAAAAGAGTAAATTTTAGTTGTAATGAATTGCCAAAAACTGTGCTCCAGTATTTCATTTTATCCTAAAGGATCTGAATTTGGTTAAGTAGTCACTGTTTCTAACTACTGTAAAGTATTTCTGTTAAGTTCTACAGTATAACTGTGGCATTTCCCAAGAGATTAATGTTTCCTAAGAACACATTTAATATGTATTGCTTGATCAGAGGGAAAGAAGAGATTGTGCAATAAATTTAGAAGTGACCTCCTTGTACCTTCTAAAAATGATATTTGGAATCACAAGAATTTTTTCTTCATATTTCCTTTCTCTTCTTAGTTTTAAAAACGTTTTAGCAGAGTAGTATGTCCTAAAAATAACCTAACTTTCCTGAGCACTTATGCGTCAGTCGCTCATCTATGCACCTCATATAATTTATTCTATCTTTACGAAACACCTCAAGGTAGAAACTATTAGTTTTTCTATTTCCTGGTGAAAGAACCTGAAGCTCATCGATTTGACCAAGAATTCAAATCTGGCCTGGTTGCTAGGATCGCACTTTTGGACTTCCATGTAGGTGCTCTTCTTTATTGCATATTTTATTTCCAGAATAATAAACAAGAAAGGTTTTGGAGATTTTCTCCCCTAAGGCCCTAGGAGATCAACACAAGGGCACATTTATGACTATAAAGGCAACTGACAATTGGAGAGAACAACAAGTTGCTGGAAAGTTACTGGCTGGCTTCTTCTCCATTTGTCCTCTGGTCCACCACTCCCAGTTAGTTATGAAAATACCTCATTGGGAACAGTGACCCAACAGGCAAATACCTATTCAGAAATTAGATGACTATATTAAATGGCTTTTATTTTATTTATTTTTTAAAATGGCTTTTAGAATAATAGACCAAATAAATTGAGAACCATGTCAATCATAGAGAAGGCAGACAAATGTAGGATTATGTTAAAAATCCTCATTTGAAGGAAGGTTTCAGAAAGTAGCTTCAGATAACCAGAGATACTTTGATGATTGAGATTTTAGGATTCAAAACCTAGCTTCAGAAATCCACTTGGTGTCACCAGGGAAAAGGCATTAAACTATTTCGTGGGGGGCAATATGAGACGTGCTGGCTTGGTTCTACTTGTCAACCTCACCAGTGAACGTCTGTTTCAGGGGCTACAGTCAATTGAGAACTTGAATAGAATATTTTGCCATCCTAAAAAGATTGATGGAGTTTGAGTAGATTATGAATGTGTGCCTTGAGAACACTGTATTTTAATTTTAATTTCACTGAATCAGATTCAATTTAGCGAAACAATGTGGGCTGAAAATCATTACAGTAAACTCCCAGATTTAGTGAACAGATAACCTCTCCAGTCAATAAAGCGGGTCTTAACTATAAATCTTGTGCTTGTAATAAGAGAACTATAGTAAATTCACAGGGCTCAGTAGCTATGGCAACTGCAGATTTCAGTCAATACCCTTTGATCTTCAACATTAGATAGTCATGTCTGATTGCCGCACACAATCCTTTTCCCAAAAGAGGTCAATATGTTCTTGCTGAAATACTTCAAAGTATTCTGGTCCTTGGAAATGCCTAGGGGTTTTTGTATTAGTTACTCCCATTTTTGATCAATAGTCCTACTTGAAAAGTTATGTGATGCTTACACAAACACACAAACATAAGCCTACATAGAAAATATACCTTGTGCATATGTACCTGTTCTTTGCAGAGGATGAACATCGTTGAGTATTTATGCATATAAATCCATATGCAACATATACATTTGATGCATTATATATGTGTTTTAAATAAATGCAACCATACCTGAACATAAAAAGCCCAAGAAAATATTAGTAGTAGATATTTTTTTTAATAGCAAAAGTATGTTTTAAATAATGACCCGAAATGATTGGAGGCAATTCCAGTACTATTGTAATTAATATTATTAATATGAGATAACAATGATACCTTTATTTATTTATTTTTAAAAGATTTTATTTATTTATTTATTTTTAAAAGATTTTATTTATTTATTTGACAGAGAGAGATTACAAGTAGACAGAGAGGCAGGCAGAGATAGAGGAGGAAGCAGGCTCCCTGCAGAGCAGAGAGCCCCATGTGGGGCTCGATCCCAGGACCCTGAGATCATGACCTGAGCCAAAGGCAGAGGGTTTAACCCACTGAGCCACCCAGGCGCCCCATTATTTATTTATTTGTCAGAGACAGAGGGAGAGAGCACAAGTGGGCAGAGTGGCAGGCAGAGGCAGAGAGAGAAGCAAGCTCCCTGCTGAGCAAGGAGCCCGATGTGGGACTTGATCCCAAGACCCCGGGATCATGACCTGAGCTGAAGGCGGCTGTTTAACCGACTGAGCCACCCAGGTGTCCCTGATACCTTTATTTAAATAAGTCTACTTAAAAACAATAATTTAAAAGGGGCAATTTAAGAATGTGTCTTAATGTACTTATTAATCACCCCATTTTTAGCTAACTATTCAATGAGCATTTTACTGAAATTACACTCTATGTGAGGTACTTCTGAGTCCTACAGGAAATAAAATAGCAAATAAAGTATAGCTTATATTGTCAAGAAACACATAATACCCATTTAGGGCACATAGGTCCCATAAAAAGATCACATACAAGAACAGATACATTAAGAAGTACAAATTAATGCTCTGAGTTCTCAGGAAGTAGAGATGCGTTTTTGCTGTAGAGATCAGAGGAAAGCTTGCTTCACGGAGGAAGTAGCATCAGATCTGGGCCACAGAGTGTATGAAGAATTGCAACAATATGAATGTGGATAAGGATGATTTCAGTGGAGGGACGCATGTGCATAAAGCTGTGGAGGTAGGAGGTGCCGGACATCCACTGGGCAAGGGTGTAACCTCCAAGGGTGCAGAGTGGGCATCTAATGAGGGGATCTTAGCCAATCAAGTCACTTGAAAGAATACTTTAGAAAAGATGAACTTTAGATTTACAGGAATGCCATCACAAAAATAAAAAGATTAAAATCAAACAAGCTTTGGGCTATTTTTTAATTAGAATTCTAAAAAACTCTAAAAAATACTTCTCATCCTGAAATACCAAAGCATTCTCATGGGTATTACAGTAGATAAACAATTGAGGTTTGCCTGTTTTTGGAAATAATTTTTAGTAGTGGTCCTTTAGAACTCCATTTCTTCTCTTCCTCTGCCTGCCTGCCTGCTTGCTTTCTATTTTTTTCTTTCTTTCTTTCTTTCTTTCTTTCTTTCTTTCTTCCTTTCTTTCTTTCTTTCTTTCTTTCTTCTTTCTTTCTTTCTTTCTTTCTATTTTTCTTTCTTTCTTTCTTTCTTTCTTTCTTTCTTTCTTTCTTTCTTTCTTTCTTCTTTTTTTTTTTAGCATGATATTTGAATGGAAACTTAAAGGCAGTGAGGAAGCAGGGTCTGTGGCTATGGAAGGGACATTCCAGGAGGCCTGAGCCTGGAGTGTTACTGGTGTGTTCAGGGATGCAAGGAGGCCAGGGTGGCTAGAGCAAAGAGAGTGGGGGAAGAACAGTAAGAAGTAAGGGGAAGGCAGGGCTTGCCAGGCTAGGTAGGCAATTGTAAAGTCTTTTTGGCTTTTACTCGGAAAGAGATGCCAGGCTGTCAGAGGATATTGAAAAGAGTGCTATGATCTGGCTTGTGTTTTAGTAGGATCGATTTGGCTACTGTGTTGACAAGCAGGGATACCAGTTAGGATGCCAGGTGAGAGGTGGTGTGAATCAGGGGAGGACTAGAGGGGGATATGAGATGTGCTTGCAGACATTCTGGATATATTTAAAAAGAAGAACTGAGCAGGGGCACCTGGGTGGCTCAGTAGGTTAAGCGGCTGCCTTCAGCTCAGGTCACGATCCCTACATCTGGCTCCCCTGCTCAGGGGAGAGCCTGCTTCTCCCTCTCCTTCTGCCTACTGCTCTGCCTACTTGTGCTCTTTCTCTCTGTCAAATAAATAAATAAAATCTTAAAAAAAAAAAAGAAGAACTGACCAGATTTGCTGTCGAATTTGACAAGTGGTGTGAAAAAGAACATTCAAAGATAATACCAAGGTGTTTGGCCTGAGCAACTGAAAGGAGGACGTTATCAATAACTGAGACACTCTAGTGAGGAAGAGTGTGGATGAGGCTTATTAACAGCGGGAATGATAGTTTCGCTTTTTTTTAATTTCAAGTTTTTATTTAAATACTAGTTAGTTAATAAATGCTAAAATTGGTTTCAGAGGTAGAATTTAGTGATTCAGCACTTACATATAACACCCAGTGCTCATCACAAGTGTCCTCCTTGATGCCCATCACCAATTCGTCCAACCCCCACCTGCCTCCCCTCCAGCAACCCACAGTTTATTCTCTCTTAGGAATTTATTATGGTTTGCTTCCCTCTCCACCCCCCCTTTTTCTTTTGCCCTTCCCCTATATTTATGTGTATTGTTTCTTAAATTCTACATTTTGAATATGTTAAGTCTGAGGTACTTGGTAGCAGGGTTGGCCGGTGAGCCGCTGCATGTAAGAGTGTTGCCTGTGGTCACCAGCTTCAGCAAATGAACGTCATCGATGACCTTGACTAGACCTATGTTAAGAGTGGTATGATCTGATTAGGGTGAGTTTAACCTTTGTGAAGTTCAAAAGTACTAGTTCAGTATCTGCCTATTATTGGAAGATAGGCAGAAAAAACCATCTTAGGACTTTTTGATAGAAATATGGTACCCAAATTAAGGGAGGGACACATCTAACTCTACCCTATTGGAGTTGGACTTTATCTGGAGCTTCTGCATTTTATTTTTTATTTTATCTTTTTAGAGAGTCAGAGAGAGAGAGAGGTGGGGGGAGGGGCAGAGGGAGAGAAGGAGAAAGAGAACCCCAAGCAGGCTCTACACTCAGCATGGATGGAGCCCAACATGGGGCTCGATCTCACGATCCTGAGAGCATGACCTGAGCTGAAATCAAGAGTCAGGGGCTTAACTGACTGCCCCGGAGCTCTGCATTTTAAAAGTCACCTTAGCAAACTAGAGCTGATCTAGCCTGATAATGATCCACCACAATTGCCTATAAGAAAGGGGAAGGAATTGGTATCTTCAGGCTGGAAAGGAGTAAATGATCTCAGATATCTAAGATCTGAATAGACTTTGAAAAGGAGGAAGTCTTCTCCAGAGGGCAAAACTCGAATGAAAGGGGAGGGGAGGAGGTAATAAGATGTCGAATTTCTTAAAATTTAGTTTAAATTTTTAGAATTTTTTTGTTTTTAGAAGAAATGTAAAAAGGAGTCGTGGCCTGGCAGAAGCTGGGATTTCTTGTGACGAATCCAAACAGCAATTCTACTGCTGAGTATCCAATTATCCTCATCAGTTTAAGCCTGCTAAAACCAGGATTTGAACATATTTTAAAAATATTACTGATAGAAGCGTCTCTGGAAGTCGGATTGCAAGAAAAGACAAAGTTGGCCCCTCGAGAGAACATCTCATTAGAAAAAAGTGTGGCCCAGGTGCAATAACTAGGTCTGCGTGCTGGAAAGCAATGGCAAGTCTAGTTTCTCCATTGGTGGCTAATCTTGTATTTTGTCTTGACCCACCATTCTGGCTGTTTGTACGTGTCCTAAGGGAAAAGGGAATGTGTGTATGAATTGAAAGAACCATTCTGCCGTAACATTTCTGTGTCTAAGCAATCTTGCCACAAGTTCTCTGAGAGACCAGGAATAATACAGAAGTGTGTTCTTTGTAGGCATCCAGTTCCAGTGGTGAGAGTGAGGGAGCAGAGTTTGAGGTTGGAGTAGAGTCTTGGTAGTAAAGTCTGGAGTTGCTGTGGAAACATCCCAGGTAGGCTGGATAGAGTGCTGAGCAAGGACCACCCCACAGAGTCCCAGGAATTTTCTGGGAAAACTGGACTTCCTGCAGTTGTGCAGGTGACAGACTAGAACCACTGAGGCCCAGCTATCAGTAGAAGGAACTACATTTACTCTCCCTGGCTGGCAAAATTTCCATTCAGAGAAGTAGACAGGTTTAAACATAACGAGCTCACCATTACAAGTAGTATTTAAGGAGAGACTGGAAGTCTCTACATGTCTGGGTTCATACACCGGAAAGACTGCATTTGTATATATTTTGTAAATTGTAAAACATACTTTGCAATGTAAAGATGCTATTATTGCTACATATACTCTGAGGGGAGTATCACTACAGAAATGAATGATGACTTTTGTAGTCTCCTTTTCAACTCGACGAATCTGTGAACCCAGCAAAATAAAGTAGGAAATTTTAACAAGCAAAAAATTATGTCGTGCATGCAGATTCAGCAACTGGTCATAGCTTAAGAGTAAGCAGATTGATTGCTCTGGTTTAAGCAGAACGTTTTGTAGATCTGTTATGTCTGCAAGTGGTTAATAAATGATCTCAAAAATTCATGGCAAATTACCTTTTGATAAAATCTTAGGGTGCAAAGATACGGAAACTGGGGAAAGAGGAAGCAGATGAGGGAGAGAATTAATTTACCTGCTTATGAGCAGGCACACCTTAATCAAACCCCTGTGCTGCCCCACCTGACATCTTGACCCCAGGGAGTAATGAAGTGGGTCTCAAGCATTCTTGAGAAAATCTGCTATCTATGTGACTTTATATTACAGTACACAGAAGCTTATATTTAAATGTTAACTTTCACATGAAAACTTACAAAAGAATACACACTAAGTAATGCAAATAGACTTTATTTTTTAAAAAATATTTTATTTATTTATTTTACAGACAGAGATCACAAGCAGGCAGAGAGAAGGGGAAGCAGGCTCCCTGATGAGCAGAGAGCCCAGTGCAGGGCTTGATCCCAGGACCCTGAGATCATGACCTGAGCCGAAGGCAGATGCTTAACCCACTGAGCCACCAAGGTGCCCCTGCAAAGAGACTTTAAAAACTTTCTTCAGGGGGTGCCTGGGTGACTCAGTGGGTTAAAGCCTCTGCCTTCGGCTCAGGTCATGATCTCAGGGTCCTGGGATCGAGGCCTGCCTGGGGCTCTCTGCTTAGCAGGGAGCCTGCTTCCTCCCCCTCTCTCTGCCTGCCTCTCTGCCTACTTGTAATCTCTCTCTCTCTGTCAAATAAATACAATCTTAAAAAAAAAACCAACAACAAAAAACCCCAACTTTCTTCAGTTGTCGGACAGCAGTGAAAACCTGATGACCAGGTGAGAGGGTTGAATCACTGTTGAACTTTTACAGGGTAAGCAGGTGAGGGGAATATGTATCTTTATGATTTGGCTCAGGTAGCAATTTTTTCTTCAATTGCTGCGAAACTTGCAGTCAGAGATTGCTCTGGTTTTCATGTTTCTGGCTCAGGATTGCTGGTGCCATCCTGTCTGATAATAGTCAGAGTCATAATTCCCAAGAGCTGTGTTTTTGCAAGCCTTGTGGTTTGTTCGTTAGTCAAGGTTCGAGGGGTAGGTGAAGTAGTACAAAAAAAAAAAAAAAAGTGTGAGTAGGAGAGAAAAAATGGGAGATAAAGCCACAATTGAAAGCAAACAGGAAATTGAGAATCCTCAAGCATGTCTGCTTTAGGTTTTTGTTGTTGTTGTTGTTGTTGTTGTTGTTTTGCAAGACACACTGTGATTTATATTTTCTGTGAATGTTGAATAAGGAAGCACATATATGCAAGCGTCTGTGCAGTTTTCATAGAGATGGAGTAAAACTCACAGTGATATTCCTAGACATTTGATTTAGATTTCTTACTTTTCTACTGAAAATGTTCTTCTGGATCAAATGTCTTAAGGCCAATAGAAAGTACCACATCAAATAAATTGCTTTTCTTTTCCTCCTACTTAGTTGCAATGAAAACAAAAAAATTTTATGTCGAATAAAATCCTTACTATATGGCCTTCCTCTTTAAATGTTTTTTATCCAGATTTATTGATCGCTCACATATCCCCATTTTTATGCATTCTCTTGAGTCAAGATAAAAATGGTTTCTTCCACCGCAACAGGGTAACACATGAAGTTCTTAGCAGTCATAAAACTTGCTAAAAATGTGCTCACCAAACTGCTCTCTCTTAAAAGAGGAAATATTTAGTACTATCTGGCCACTCGCTATGTGGATCTGGCTTATTTAGGCGAAGGCAGAGGAGTGGGGAGGAGGGGCACTGTAGCGAAATAGAGTAGGGGGCGGGCGCTGGGAAAGGATGATAAAAGGCACAGAGAGAGAAAGGTCATTGGTGAGACTGCTTACCTCACAGGTTGGCCTGCAGTTTGAACTTTGTTACAAACTATGCTGAGAGAGAACCCCACCAATGCTTTTCCTAAATCTCTGTAACATTAACTACCGTTGCTGTCCATATGTCTCTGGAGCTTAAGGAATGGTCCTGCTTTGATAGCTGGGAAAAAATCACAACTCCATCTCTCAGAGGGACACCTGATTTATTACCACCAGGCAGTGGTTGAAGCTTCAGTCATGACCAGGACCATGAACATCTGTTGTTGTTGTTGTATTTCAGACTTGTTCATACTCTTTGAATGTGGCCGCAGTCCGATTCTACAACTATTAAGCGCCTTCTTGAGCTCTGTAGGCACGGTGCCAGGTACCGGAGGGACAAATGTGAGTAATCTAGACAATGTCACCACCTTATGGACTAATATCTGGGCACATAGAGTGTCACATGCTGATTTCAGCCTGTTGAAAGATCCTTCCCGCTCTGGGAGCTGGGTTCACTATCACCTCTGTCCCACTGCAGCCGCTGATCACGGAGGTCTTGGATGATGCAGATGTTCTTTGCATGGCAGCCTTATGGTCCAAGGAATGAGGCCATGGAACTTTTTAGTTCGCACCAAGGAAATCGACTCATAGGACATAACAAATGGTACCAAGATTTGGCAACTCTCAGAAATTCAAATGCAGAGAATTTTGGCCAAAGATCCTCCTTGAACTCTCTAGGTGACTGAGCCCCCATGACGTCCCCTCTATGAAGTTTTAAAACAGTTTGAATTCGCTATGACTATCCTAAAACTCATGTTTTCTTTTACCTTCTGCCTACATTAGCCAAAAAGTTTGATTAGCCTTTCTCTGCTCCTATATACTATCATTTGACACTTGTTAAATATGTGGGGGCAGAGAGACATAAACACCTGGGGTTTAGCTTTCAGGCACACTCTTGAAAAGTAAGTCCTTGTTTGCATGTCTGCTCTCCATCCCTGCACACATTCTACATTGTTTCTCATTTTTATCTTACTGCTGGCGTCAACTTGTTGCTGTAGTTCTTGAGATACTATGCTCAAATTAAACTGGGTGGTGGGTATGTAATGGAATTGTTATTTAAAAACTGTTTGTAGCCACTTTTGCCTTCTAGATGGAGGGCTTTGGAATCATTCATAACAGAAGTTAAATTTATACCGTTTCTTTTCTCTTATGTTGATGGGTGGGGGAGGAAGAAATGTAACACAGATGTTCACTGGGGTCACCCTGCTCCTCAGCATCAGGATGGGATAGGGTCAGGTCAAACTCTGCAACTATGTTTTATGGCAAGTCCAATGCCCTGAGGATTTATGCAAATATATTTGTGCTAGTCACTTCTGACTCCAGTTTCCTGCTTTTGTTGAATTCTCATTATTCTGAGTCTTGAGGCTGCTTTATCTCTGCTGCCCTGGCCTCAAGTCAGATGTGGGAGCATTTCCTTCTCTATTTTATGTCCTGCTTGTCCTCCTACTGCTCACCAGAGACAGCTGTGAATACAAAACATTCGCTGAGATTTGGGGTTACATAGTGTAGGGAAGGGGCATATTCAACACAGATCCGTTGAAATTGGATATTAAATTTTGGGGGCCTTATAAAATTCCTTGGCCATTGTTTCCAGATCAAGCTCTGACCTCTGACTTCTCTCTGCATAACCCTCTCTCTATCTCACCTTCTTTCCCAATAGCAAAAATAATTATCTCACTTTTACATGCAGAAAGATGCAACTCTCCTCAAACTAGGATATATTTTCCCTTGGTACATGTTCTGTGTACTCTTGAAAAGAGTGCATATTCTGTTGATGTTGAATGGAGTGCTTTATAAATGTCAATTAGATCAAGTTTAACAGTGTTGTTCAAATCTTCTATGTCCTTACTGTTTTTCGGTCTACTTGTTCTATCAGTGATTGAAGAGGGGTGGTAAGATGTCTAACTAAAATGTTGAATTTGTTTCTTTTTGCAGTTATATCAGTTTTTGCCTCATGTATTTGATGCTTTGCTTTTAGGTGTACAAATGTTTAACCGTCTTATCTCCTCTTGATTAATTGGCCACTTTATCATTCTGAAATGACTTTTTCTTTAGCCCTGCTAAACTCCTTTGCTCTGAAATCCTATCTTGTCTAATTCTAATAATTGTCACTCCATCTTTCTTTTGATTAGTGTAAGCGTGGTATTTTTAAAACCTCAAGCTCCATTACTATCAACAATCCCCCACCCCCACCAGAGGGGCACATTTCTTATAATCCATAAACCTAGGCTAACAGATTATTATCACCACTGTCCATAGTTTATCTTAGAGTTCACTCTTGGTTTTGTACAGTCTGTGTGTCTTGACAGATCTATAATGTCAAATATCCACCACTGTAATATACGGAAGAGGTTGGCTGCCCTAAAGATCTGCTCTGCCTGTTCATCCTTCTCTCCCACACAGCCCTGGGCAACCACTGATCTTTTCACAGTCTCCATGGTTTTGCCTTTTCCAGAATGTCAGAGTTGGGATCATGAAATATGTAGCTTTTCTTGTTTGAATCTTTCACTTAGCAATATGCATTTAAGGTTCCTCTATGTATTTTCATGGCTTGAAAGTTCCTTTATGTTTAGTGTTGAATAATATTCCATTGTCTGGATGTATCACAATTTATTCATTTACCTACTGAAGGATAGCTCAGTTGCTTTCAGTGTTGGCAATTATGATTAAAACCCTCTAAATCTGTGTGCAGGTTTTTGTGCAGACATGAGTTTTCAGTTCATCTGCATAAAGACCAAGGAGTATAATTGCTGGATCACATGGTAGGAATATACTTAGTTTTGTAAGAAATTGCCAAACAGTCTGTACCATTTTGCATTTCTACCTGCAATGAATGAGAATTCCTTTTGTAACAGCACTCCAACTGGTCTTAAAGGTTAACTTGCTTCAAGTTAACATACTCCTTGCTTGCTAACTTAAGGCCCTTGATCTGTAACAGAACTAATTTACTTTCTTTGAGATTTGTAGACAACTGGCCTTGGGGAATGAAGAACCAGAACATTCTGAGGCCACAGAGGGCCAGCAGGTCTGTTTGAAGCCGCTTTAGCTTTCTCATTAGTCCAGAAATGTCTTAGAAAAACGTTTTTCATTTTTAAAACCACACAAGTGACTTTCCTGACCTTCCTTTGCACATCTATAGACCTTACCGTCCTTTGCAGAAAGAACAGAATACTCTTGCACACCTCTTGTGTACCAAGGAACTAGAACTTCTTGCACAACCTCTGAGCACTGAGATAAATCTGGAACTGGCATCATCAAGTCTGAATGTAAGCAAGAAATGCCACAGACCACTGCACACCCTTAACTGATTAAGCCTCTTTAAAAATCTCTGCACCAGGCAGAAACCCTGGAGTTGGCCTTTGGACAGGAGTCTGTCTCCTCTGCAGGTGGCCAGCCTTCTGAATAAAGCTCCTATTCCTTTCCAGTCAAAACCTGTCTCTTGAGGATTGGCCTTTCAAGTGAGGGGTAGCCGACTTGCATTTGGGTAACGCTATTGCTCCACATCCTCGCTAGCATTTAGTGTTGTCAGTGTTTTGGATTGCAGCCATTTTAATAGGTATGCGGTAGTAGTTCAGTGTTGTGTAAATTTGCATTTCCTAATGCCATATTAGGTTGAGCATCTTTTCATATGTTTATTTGCCATCTGCATATTTCATTGGTGAGGTATCTATCCGTTCAGTCTTTTGCTCATTTTTAATCAGGTTGTTCCTTTTCTTATTGTCGAGTTTCAAGAATTCTTTGTATATTTTAGATAATAATCCTTTATCAAATGTGTCTTTTGCAAATATTTTCTCCAAGTCTATGGCTTGTTTTCTCATTCTTTTCATTCATGTTATCTTTTGCAGAACAGAAACTTTGAATTTTAATAAAGTCCAGCTTTTCAGCTATTTTTTCCATGGATGACAGTGCAGTTTGTAATGGAAAGAATGTCTTATTTGTATTTGTATCTTCTGCTTTTGGCACAGTTGACTGGCACATTTTAGGCACTGAGTATTGAATGAGTGAGTGAAAGCCCTTGCAAATAATTATCTTTTCAAAACAGGGTCACCTACATTGTTATATTAATAAAAGAGCTTAATGGATTTAACAAGCAAAAAGAGTAATAACAAGTGATTGGCTCTTTGCTTATCAAGCTGATTTAGCTCTGACATTTGAACATCTTGCTATCTACTTTCCTCCATGAGTTCCACTAGAATGTTTATAATGTGTACCAATTGTCCCTGCTTCAAATATGAAAAAACTTTTTGTTATACACAGGAAAACTCTAATCTTCTAGTGTGATTGAATCCTGAGGATTTGTCTGTTGTTTAGAAATCATCTCATTTTCTAAAACCCCAAAACTACACCTAGATATCAAAATTGCACACTATAGTCAAATGGCATTCTCTTATTAACTAAAATCTAGTCTCTCCCTCTTTATAGTATTTTATTATAAGCATCAAAAAACGCTTGATAGTTTATCAGAAATCTTATCTTTATGAAATTTAGAATGTTCAACTGTTTATTTCTGAATAAATTCTAAGTTATGCCAAATATATTGTGATTGAGCCTTAAACCTGAGCATGAATATAATATACAGATAATGAAAGTATTCTTCAAAATAAAAGTGTTATAAGAGAGGAGTTATGACACATTTATGTAATTGTCTCTCAAAGGTTTAAGTATTCTGTTTAACAATTTCTTGAATATAAAATAAACTAAATATGAATTGCCTTAGAGAACCAAGACTCGTGGCTTTTTGATATATATAGGGCAAAATAATTTAAATTGATTAGATTAATTAATTAAATTAGAAATTAATTAATTAAATTAATTAGATTAATTAATTAGAAATCCAAAAATATTTAGTAAGGGAGCATATTACCATAAAATTACTTTGTTTTAAAGCCTTTTCTCAACACGAAATGCAAATTGCAATCTACCCGAGACCATAAAATTACTATGATGTTTGATATTAAAAAAAAATTTCAATCTGTACATTCTGAAAATTTATTAATAAGCAACAACAGCTCTGTCCACACTACAATTTTAAGGATATTCAATAATTTATACTTTTCTTCATTCACCTGTTTAAACTGACTTTTCTCTCAGTTAACTTGAATTTGAGATTAAATATATTAATTTCTTTATGTGAATTTACTTTTTACAGTGTTATCCAAATGTAGGTTTTGACACTATTGTCACTAAAAGAATAAGGGATATAAGTGTGTCTTTTCTTTATTGAGTACTTTCTGCACCTTAGGCACTGTAGAATGTGTTGGGAGGCACATGATACAAAGATGAATTAGAGGATCTGATTTATTTTTAAAGATTTTATCTATTTATTTGTCAGAGAGTGAGAGAGCACAAGTAGGGGGAGGACTCCCTGCTGAGCAAGGGACCTGATGTGGGACTCAGTCCCAGGACCCTGGGATCATGACCTGGGCCAAAGGCAGATGCTTAACTGACTGAGCCACCAGATGTCCCCAGGGTCTGATTTTTTTAAAGATTTATTTATTTGAGAGAGAGAGAGAGCACATGCGTGCATCTGAGCTGAGGGAGGGGCAGAGGGAGAGAGAAGGAGAGAATCTCATGTAGACTCGCACTGAGTTCAGAGCCTGATGCAGGACTGGACCTCACCACGCTGAGATCATGACCAGAGCTGAATTCAAGAGTCGGTCTGACTGAGTCACCTGACTGAGTCACCCAGGTACCCTTAGAGGATCTGATTTTTATTCTCTATCTTCAAGTAGCTAATAATCTAACAAGCTAAAACAATTCTACACAAATAACTGTGATGCTAGGTAGAGATTAAGGAGTTCTGAATAACACAAAGAGATCATCTGAGGGTCAGTTAACAAGTACTTTGTATTTGAAATCATGAATAGTCTTTAAAGAGATAACATTATTACTTATGAATGGATTTTATTTATTTATTTATTTATTTATTTTTTTTTTTTTAAATTTTATTTATTTATTTGACACAGAGAGAGAGATCAGATTACAGCTAGGCAGAGAGGCAGGCAGAGAGAGAGGAGGAAGCAGGCTCCCTGCCGAGCAGAGAGCCCGATGTGGGCCTCGATCCCAGGACCCTGGGATCATGACCTGAGCCGAAGGCAGCGGCTTTAACCCACTGAGCCACCCAGGAGTCCGAATGGATTTTATTTTTAAGGAAGAACATTCATTATTAGAAAACAAGCTGCTTTAGCAAGATTTGTAAACAATGGATCATAACTATTTACCAATTTTAACTCTATTATTATATCTTTTAAACTAATTTCATATGATATTACTATATTTAACCTTTTGGTTACTATAAAGTCATCAGAGGCTAGTGCTACCATCAGAGGCTAGTGAACTATAAAAGGTTGCTTACTCCACACTAAATGGCCACAGACTGGTCTTTTGGAGCTCTGATTTCTGCTTTCTAAAGCCTTTTTTGTTTCACATTCTTTTTTATCTGTCATCACAGCTTGCTGCCATTAATGTGCATGTCTCAAAATGAGGTCCTGTCTACAGCCAGCTTATTACTTCTAATTTGCTTTTAGGCAGTAAACCGGTTAACCAAGCTTGTTAGAAATTTCTAAAATAAGAGTTAATTAAATCTGATTAGGACTGTCCTAGGAATGAAATGTATGAGCTTTAAAGGATGTATTTCTTGGTAGTTAATACAAAATGGGTTACTAATCACTTATTTGCATTTTTACTTAGGGTTTCATATTTAGCTTCAGACGTAAGCCCCAAATTATAGCTTTTCTATTCAATGTTTTTAATATCCATGGAAATATCTTTCATGGAAACATAATAGCACACTTATATGTCTATCACTTATTTTTTTTCTATTTCAGCAAATATGAGCAATCATAAGTCATTATATTGGTTCCAGTCAAAGCTGGTATTAGTAACTCCAAGTACGTTACTTAAATGTTGCATGGAATATTATACCAGGTGTGGGCAGGTTAAATATTAACAGCAATATGGTTGAAAAACTCTCTCATTTCAAATTTATGAAGCTAAAAATGCCATGTGGAATCCTTCTAATTTTTCTTCTTAATCACATGATTGTAACGCCGTAATTAGTGAAAAGTCTAAATGAGAGCCATTTATTGAGAATTATTCTAAGTGCAGATGTTATTTTGTGTGTGTTGGGGGGGGTGTTGAATTGTGTGGATGTCCATCATAGAGTTTTCCCAACTAATAACTAAGAACTATTGCTTCTCCCAACTAATAGCAGAATGCTTATTCTGTTGGTAATGTCTACCAATTCATGGCGAGCAACTGTAGGCTGATTTTTTTGGATTTGAAAGTTCTCTGACTTTGATGAATTTTGATGTCAAAGTACATGTTTTGAAAGTTGAATTACCGAAATAAATTTCTTTTGGCATAGTGAGATCCTCTGCTCTGCCCAACTATACATATAGTACTTCTCAGGTTTTGGGCCTCAGCATTTATTTATTTTTTCCCCCCAGCTATATATGTATAGCTTATTCATTTAAGCTTATATCTTATTCTTTTTAATTAACATATAATGTATTATTTGCCCCAGGGGTACAGGTCTGTGAATCATCAGTCTTAAACAATTCACAGCACTCACCATAGCACAAACCCTCCCCAACGCCCATGCACCAGCCACCCCCTCTCCCCACCTCCCACCCCACCAGCAGCCCTCAGTTTGTTTCCTGAGATTAAGAGTCTCTTATGGTTTGTCTCCCTCCCTGGGTCCATCTTGTTTCGTTTTTCCCTCCCTTACCCCCATGAATCCCTGCCCTCCCTCTCAAATTCCTCATATCAGAGAGATCATATGATAATTGTCTTTCTCTGACTGACTTATTTCACTTAGCATAATACCCTCTAGTTCCATCCACATCATTGCAAATGGCAAGATTTGGGGTTTTTTGATGGCTGCATAGTATTCCACCATATATATATACCACTTCTTCTTTATCCGTTCATCTGTTGATGGACATTTAGGCTCTTTCCATAGTTTGGCTATTATGGACAATGCTGTTATAAACATTCAGGTGCATGTGCTCCTTCAGATCCCTACATTTGTATCTTTAGGGTAAATACCCTGTAGTGCGATTGCGGGATCTTAGGGTAGCTCTATTTTCAACTTTTTGAGGAACCTCCATACTGTTTTCCAGAGTGGCTGCGCCAGCTTGGATTCCTACCAACAATGTAGGGGAGGGTTCCCCTTTCTCCACATCCTTACCAACACCTGTCATTTCCTGACTGGTTAATTTTAGCCATTCTGACTGTTGTGAGGTGGTATCTCACTGTGGTTTTGATTTGTAGTTCTCTGATGCTGTGTCCTGAGATGTATATACATGAAATATCTTTATGTGGTTTTGATATCAGAATATTATTGGCTTCATAGAATGAATTGAAAAGTTGTTTCTTCTTCAGTTGTCTGGTAGAGTTTCTGCAGAACTGATATTATTTCTCTCTTAAATGTTTGGTAGAATTCCCCACTATAGCCATCTGGGCCTGGAGTTTTATTTGTAAGAAGATATTTACTAATTTTTTTAGTAGTTGTGGGGTTCTTCAGGTTATCTATTTCTTCTTGAGTGAGCTTTGGTAATTTGTATCTTTCAAGGAATTTGTCCATGTCAACTGTGTTGTTGAATTTATTAGGGTAAAGCTGTTCATAATATTCCCTTATTCCTTCAATATCTACATTGTCTGTAGTGATGACACTCCTAATTTGTGTCTTCTCTGTTTTCCTTGACCAATATAGATAGAGGTTTATCAGTTGTTTGATCCTGTCAAAGAATCTCTTTTTGAGTTGATTGATTTTTTTTCTATTATTTTTCTGTTTTCAACTTTACTGATTTTGGCTCTAATCTTGATTTCCTTTTGTCTGCTTTCAGGATTGCTCTTTCCCCCCCAACTCCAGCTTTATTGAGGTATAATGTCAAATAAAAATGGTAATGTCAAATAAAAATTGTATACTTTTAATATATACAATGTAGTGACATTTTGATATATGTATATATTGTGAAATGATAAAGCTAATTAACATATCTATCACCTCTTGTTTTTCTTATGAGAATACTTAAAGATCTATTCTTTTAGCAAATTTCAAGTACACATTACAGTATTATCAACTATAGTCAGCAAGCTGTACATTAGATCTCCATAACCTATTTACCCTACATAACTGAAACTTTGTACCCTTTGTCCAGCATCTCCCCATTTTCTCCACACCCTGGTCCTAGCAGCCACCATTCTACTCTCTGTCTCTGTGTGTTCAACTTTTTTAGATTCTATGTATAAGTGAGATCACAGCATTGGTCTTCTTCATTCTCTGTGACTTATTTTTCCTCCTCTGAAAGATGTAATTTTTTTTTTCTATTTCCCTTGCATTTTGGAAACTTTACGATAGTGTAACTTGATATGGGTCTTTTTCCTGAGCTATTTTCCTGAGCATTCCTATAGTACTTTTAGTTGAGAAATGCATGTCCTTCAGTTTCGGGAAATGATATTGTATCTCTAATGTAAATCTCTCTGTATTCCACAGTACTCTTTCTTTTCTCCCATCTATATTCTTGTTTTTTATTTGGGACAGTTCTCTAGCTTTATCTTTAAACACGTTTATTCTATTTAATTCTCAGATTTTTAAGTCTGATGTTCTCATGCTATTCCATTTTTATAAGCTCTCGTTCTTATTTCATGGGTGTAATATCTTTTATCTTGGGATATAAATTATAGAATCCCATTTTGAAGTGTTCTCTTATATTTCCTCCATTAATTCTGTTTTCTCTTGTTCTTTTTTCCTTTTCTTTCTCTTTTCTTCTTCCCTCTGGCTTTTTGCCTTTTTCGCAGGAGGCTTCTGTCATATGCCCAGATGTGTAGTTTTCTTGCCTCTCTGTTCATACATAAGATTGAGGCAGTAAAAGTCAAATGAAAGTTCTGTGTCATTAGCGTGTTTATGTGCGGGGTGTGTGTGTGTGTGTGTGTGTGTGTGTGTGTGTGTGTGTGTATTGTGGAGAGAGATGATTGTCATTGAGTTGGTTTTATGGTAGGATGATTAAAGGAAATTTGACCAGTTTATTGGAAAGTCCTAACTATCGATGTCTACATTTCTTTTCTCTAGGCGAGCTAGTTTCTCCAGAAAGAAGTCAGTATTCTGTGAATCAAAGAGAGTTCTCATCTCTTTAGAATGTAGAATCTCGCTGATTTTTTTTTCTGTTTTCTAAATGGATCTCATGTCCACCCTTTACTAAATCTTATGGTGCTGATTGTAGGGCTTTTCCACTTACTTTTCTCTACAGAATAAACAGCTGCTATTCCTCCGGGTTGGGAACAGAGTTGCCTCTAGTTATGCGAGCTGGAGTGGAGACTTGCGATCTAGGTATTCCTCCTAAAAGCTTGAAATCAATCCTCCTATTTTAAGCCATGTTATTCCCCAACCCCCTCCATCTCAGACACCTTGAGTCTCTATTTGCTAAGTCTTGCCTTCTCCTGTGACTCATTCTGATCCTCATTCCTGTCCCTCCCTGCAGGGATTGAGACTTCAGTTTTCTCTGTGCTGCATACTCTTCCACTGACTTGCCATCAGGCAAAAATCTATTTTCTTCCCTTTTTTTGTTTGTCCTCCTGGCTTCACACCATTTTTATTACATTTTTCCTTTTTGTGAGTTTTAGGGAGGAGTCAGTAAAAACCCATATGTTTGGATCTTTTGTGTTCAAGGGAGAGTCTCTCACATATCTTTCATACTGTCTCCAGAGCGATCTTTCTAAAGTGCAACTCTAATAAGATTTGATCATTTCACTTATTAGATATTACCATGACCTGCCATTATCTATGGTAAAAATTACATCTCATGCCATTCGGGGCTCCCTGCGCTCTGTTCTGTGCTTTCTTCTGCAGCTCTGTGTTTGTGAGCTGTCACACTCACGCTCTAAGTGTATGGAAACATTCATTGTTTCACTAACATGTGGCATTGCAGACTTTTTTCCCCCTGCCTTTCCCTTTCTTACCCCTGTACCCTTTCTAATTGTGGCTTGGATAAATTGGCAAAGAAAAGCATGCTTCTGAGTGTACTCCTTCTCCATGGTATTGAAATTGTTCACGTGTTTGTCTTTCACCCTGGCGAAACCATAAGGACTTGTGAGAAAAGGCCATCTTTTCATTGACTTATTCCCAGAAACTACTATAGTACCTGGAGCAGAGTAGCCAAATCCATAATTAAAGTTTAACTGACAGGTAAATTTATTATTATTTCTGTAACAGAATAATCCTGGTGAATGGATAATGATGACATTTTAAAGGGATTCCCATAAGATAATTTTCAGAGTTCCTCAAACTTAATTTCTGTGGTGTGGATGTAGTTATGATTTCTAGTTTGTTCTATCCTAAAACATCTTCAGTTAGTCATATTTAAAGGTTTTATATAAAAGTAGTTACTTAAATAATACTTTCTGAAAAGTTTTCTTTTTTCTTCCTGTTCTCCCTTTTCCCCTAGACTTGTTATATCTATTACTGACAAATTATGAATTGGACACCAGATAACCCATTCTGGTTCAAAGATTGTTAATAACTTTGCAGTACACTTTTGATATATAACCTAACCTTTTAAAACACAAGACTCTAGGAACTCTCCAAAACTCAGAGAAGGTGAAGTATGTTTGCGGATCATAATGAAAGTACTCTTCACAAGCACTTGAGGGAAGAGAAAGCAATACTGTCCCCAGGCAACACAAGGGCTTACATCCAGTGAGATAGTTTCATAATGTATTTACTTTAGAATAAAGTTAACTCTTTAGTATCCTCTGTGTGTGTGTGTGTGTGTGATCATTAAAACACAAAACAAGACATTAAAGTCAATGCTCAAGTTCTCTTCTCTTCAGTTGTCCAGAATTAGATGCCAAAGCTATGTAAAAATGCATCCGTATTAATCAGCTTCATGGGATTAGTAGAGAAGAGCAGAGAGTCTTGTTTACCAGTATAACATGACTAGAAAATATGGTGTGGTGCAGTAAGAGGAAGAAGAGATGCAAGGTATCTGTTGGGATTTTGGATCGATGGGGAAAATGTGGAGGAAGGTACATCAAATTTTACTATAAGTGGCTTTTTAGCTTTGAGAAGACAATATAAAATCATAAACGATAGTGACAATCTTAGAGAACAAGAGTATTTAAGGGAAAGAAACAAGAATGAAAAAGAAACAGAAGAAGAAATGAGAGTGGAGTGAGAGGGATACTTTTCTTTAAAAACATACATTGTGTGATCAGTGCTGTAGCATGGGAGATCTCTCCCAGGGGCAGATCTGTCTCGGTCCTTCTGACAACTTAAATAATTTCACAGGTAATTGCTAACAACCATGAAATACCCTTTTCACCTTTGTGTGTGGATCTCAGGTTGTTCAAAACGTCCAAGTTAATTAACATGAACTCTGCTTTTTAGGTGGGGCAGGTGGACGGTCCTAATTAGCCTTGCCCAGCTGATGGGTCTGTTTGGTCACAGAGGTTGGGACTCTTGCTTGAGGGTATTCTGGAGCTCAGCTGTACAGTGTGAATTGAACACTGTCTCTTGATACCCTATAGCCTAGTTCCTCCCACCCTGTCTCCCGCTTCTCTTTCTCTTTCGGTCTCACTTAACTATGTACAAAACTAAGTCCGTGAATGCTGGGAGAATCTTTGATCTTCAGTCGAGGAATCCATTTCATTTTTTTTTTCCATTTCATTTTTAACAGTCACCAATATTTGTAACAAAGACAGACAATTTTTTTTATTCTCTTCTCTATTGTCCTATTAGCTTGACTCAAAATAGTTTCTCTTGAAGCTGCTTAACTCCTCTTTACATTTGGTGGGGGATGGGTAAAAAAAATTCTAAAAACATTTTCTGAATCTGTTTGCTTTTAGTTCTGGGGTTTTTTAAAAAAATCTGCTTTGGATCAATTTGCCATTGACTCTTAAATCTGAATCTCCAGTCGGGCTCACTAACTGTTTATCGATGGTCACCTCGTCTGGTTTTCGTCACTGGGTATATCGCCAGTGGTTGGTTTGTGCTAACATTGCGTCCACAGGTAAAAAGTAGCCATATGGTTCTGAAGAATAGTTTACTTTACACATGGAGTTGATACACGGATGGGGATTTCTCCCTCTTTGTTTAGGTGTTCTCCGTTTCTTTAGAGTTGTGCTAAGCTCTGCCCTGGTTAGAATACTGCAGATTCATAGGTGAACTATTATCATTGAGCTTGTGTTCTGTGGTTTATAGTATGTTTTGGGCCACATCAAAGAAAGAGAAGCCATATGGAGTGTAACAGCTTAAACGAAAGACAACAGAAATTGTCAGATGAAGTTAACCCAAAGGCAACATTGAAAGACAGGGGTCAGGCGAGCGGGCAGGAGATACAAGCACGGCTGAAGCAGACAACAGTGGGACATGCATTGGGTCATAGGATAATAGTCTCTGGAGGAGAAAGATACTTTTAAGCCGTTAGAAAGAAATTCAATAAATATTTCACAAGCCTGCCAAGAAAAGCAAGAGGTGGAGAAGTTATTTATCATCCAGAGAGACCTCCATATACTTGTTTTCCTCCTACACCAGGAAAGGAAAAAATCTTTTAGCTTATCTTTACAATATGATTTTTTTTTTGCTTGCTGAAATTAAATTGGACTGAAATAAGGAAGAGCCATGGACTGTGAAAAGGCTCAAATAAATAATGGATGCATATTTCATTACAGCTTCACCCCTTAGCATTTGTAAAATAGACAGTGTAAACATTACCTGATAGTGACTGGAAAAAATCCAAGTATTTAGCCACAGTTAGGTGAATGTAGCTTTCTTTTTCTCTGTATAAGACCATGGTAGTTCTGGATATCGGTGTTATCTTTCTCACTCCAGGTTGCCAATTTTGATTCCATTGTTTCCTTTTTGTGCACGCAATGGATCATGCATATTAAGCCACAGAAATGTTAGCGTGCCATTGGTAGAAGACTGAGACAGGAGTGGGTGGCATAATAGCAACATTCCCAAAGTGACACTTAAGCTGAATCTTAGGAAAAGGTGAGTTGGCAGAGGGGCGCCTGGGTGGGGCAGTCACTTACGTGTGCAGCTCTTGCTTTCCGCTCAGGGCGTGATCTCCTCGGGTTCGTGGGATGGAGTCCCACCTCAGTTTCATGCTCAGCGCGGTTTGCTTGAGATTCTCTCTCTTCCTCTCCCTTCCTCCCAACCCCTCACTCGCTTGTGCTTTCTCTTCAAAATAAATAAATAAATCTTAAAAAAAGATAGTGCGTTGACGGAGGCAGGTGGCTCAGGCAGGGAAAACTGCAGGGGGAGATGTGCCGAGGTGAGAAGGTGCCGGCCGTGCTGTGGGAGCATGTGCAGTTCAGTGTGGCCGGCCCGTTGTTGTTACATCTCTAAGTCACTAAAGGCTGACAAAACACAGCTACCTAAAAATATGTAAGGTCCAGAATGTAGGATCACGATTTGGCTCTGCTGCTTCCAGGCTTTACAACCCTGCACAATTTACTTGGCTTGTCTAAGCCTCAGTTTGCCAATCTATAATGTGAGATGATAATTGTACCTCCCCCATGTGTTATTTTGAAATCATTCATTTGCAGTGTTCAGAACAGTGCCTGTCAGACCATAAGGAATGGGCGTTAACTCTTGATTGTAAGTAATAAGTCCTAATTTTTGTATTAGTTTACCTCCCTAATTATGCATGCGTGTTTTGTCATTAATGGCGATTGTTGCTAAATCACCCTGTTACTGCTGTTTGATGGCCCTCCCTGTTCTCTTCTGTTGGCTCCAGAGATTTCTTTACTATTCCGATGAGATTGGTGTCTGCATTACATTTGTTATTTGTGGACTAATAAAAGAATATTATAGGCCTCACTTTGAACAGGATTCACTGGTTGGAGTCTATAAAAGTCCTTTGTTAGTGTTTCTGTTATATGGTCCAATTAATTTAGCTGAAGAAAGGACTCTTATTTTATGATTTGCTGCCCTCATAGGTTGGGGTATTATTGAGCCTTCTTGGTGGGGAAAAGCTTTCTTTTGGAGTGTTCAGCCCTAATGCTGAGCTGAAATGAGAAACATAAACTCACAGACAGGCCTGTGCAGCTAGAAAACTTAGAAGCATCACCTTAAAAATATGCCTGCCTCAGTTAAGAATATAAAATGGTTAAGATTTGGGATGCCTGGGTGGCTCAGTCGATTAAGCATCTGACTTCAGGTCGGATCCCAGGGTCTGGAGATTGAGTCCCTTATCAGGTTCCCTGGTCAACGGGGAGCCTGCTTCTCCCTCTGCCTGCTGCTGCCCCTGCTTGTGCTCGCTCTCTTTCTCTCTCTGACAAATAACTACATAAATAAAATCTTTAAAAAAAGGGTTAAGGTTTTTTTCTAGATGCAAAAAATAGAGATTACATTAAAAAAGTGGAAATGACACATACCTGGCAATTCTTGGGCCTTGTGTGGGGCTAAAGAAAACAGGGTGATCTGAGTTGCCAGCGGCTACTCATGCCTTGCAAAATTGAACAAAACCTAAGTTGTTTCTAGCAGTGAGGGTATGGGAGAAACTTTCTGCAAAACAGTGCCATCATCCGTTTTAAATCATGGTTATAATAATAGTTCCTCCACCTCAGGATTGTTGGAAAGATTAGGTGATAGAAAACCTGCAACAGGCTTTCTGTAGTGCATGGTAAAGTGGGAGAGCTCAGTGAATGTTACCGATTACCACCCCCAGTAGTAGGGTAGAGGTAGCTTAGTTTGGTGATTAAATCAAGTATAGCCTGGGTTTGAAACCCAGGTTGTTACTGAGAACTGTCTGCCAGTGGGCAACGGCTTAGCTTTCTATGCTTGTTTCTGTGCTATAACTAGACATGCATTGTGAGCCATCTCAGAGGGCTTGTGAGGAGTACAGGAATCAACATCCAGAAAGCACTGGCCCATAGTAAGCACTAAACTAAATATGAACTCTTAACAGCAGTAATTCTATTGCAAAAAATGTTATCTTCCCCCGAAACACAGAATTATTGTTCTTTTCCATGAAATTGACATTTTTAGATAAAATAATTCTCTTGATAGTTTACAGATGTCCAAGTTGTGAAACTAATTTCATTTGTATTTGAATAGTCAGATTCTATATTATTCTGTATTGTTACTATTCTAATATTAGCTGTTCTGCATTTATTGACCTACTTTTTGACCTTCAGAAGTATGATCTACATTACATTTTTTTTCCCAAGAAAAGAGTTCAATAATTCTTCATTATCTCCTCTCTTTGGGGATCTTGGTGAGTTGTAGGAGTTGGCATCAATTATTTATTTTTTTACATTTTGTTTTATATGTAGAGAAACAGATGGGTTGTATGTGGATGACACCAGTCTTAGGAGCTAAGGACACACTTTTTTTGGTTTGTTTTTGGCATTAAAACGGTAGAGAATGCAGGGCTTCAAGAAACATTTTTTGAGAAAAATTCTGCCACTCACTCTCCTCCCTTTATATAACCCCTCTCAAAAATAAAAGCCTAGAGCTAAATTCTATGCTCAATCACCACAGCAGGATGTCAAAAAGGATTGAAACAATAGTATCAAAACAGAAATTTCTGTCTTTCCAGTAAACCTGGCATTCTTATTGGGACCTGAAGAGAGTAAATTTAATCTGTCTATGGTTGGGAGATCTGTAAAGAGAGAGGTCAGGAGAGATAATGTTACCAAAGAGAAGCATTCCAGAAAGGGAGTTCTGGGGCTCTAGTAGCAGAGAGAATGGGGAGGATTTCCCCACCCTAGAACAGGGGCTGGGACACAGATCTCTCACTATGATGATAACAGGTGATTGGTGAAGTGGTCAGGCAGAGCCTGAGATGCTGGCTTTGCAAAAGTCAATGAGCATCCACCCCTCCACGCGGAAATTGAGTCTCCAATGATTGCTGCCCTCATAGAGCTTATCATCTAGTGGGATAAAACAGGTCATAAGAGAACAAATAATGGACAAGATGCTTTAAAGGGTGATAGGTACCATGAAGGAGTATCAGATAGGAGGGAGAGTAGCTGAGGAGTTGAAAATTCTCCTTGGGAAGTTTGGGAGAGACTTAAATGAGGAGACGCAGTTGCCCATGCATGTGTAGATCTGGAAGCAGAATATTCTAGACAGAAGGGTCAACATGTGCAGGGAGAATGAAGCAGGAATGACCTGGAAGAATCCCACTGTGGCTGGAGAGAATGAGAGGAGGTGTGATCTAAAAGGTGGTCAGGAGCAGGTCACTCGGAGCTTTGCAGGCCATGGCACAGGGTGTAGATTTTACTCAAAGTGTGATGAGAAGCCACAGGGCTTCGAGCAGAAGAGAGACATGAAGTGATGCACGTCTTGTACAGTTCACTTTAGCTGCCGTGGCTGGAGATGCAAGAGGGGATGCTGGCCCCTCTGCTGAGAGGCGGTGAGCATTAAGAGATGAGGATGTCTTGGGCAAGAGTGGTCTCCATGGAGACAGAGAGCCATCAGTGGGCTCAGGGTACACCTTGCAGATGGACCTACAGGACTTGACCAACTCCATGTGGGCAGGAAGAGAAGAAGGGAGTCAGAGGAGATGTCTTGGATTTTGTATAGTACAGGGTGACGGCTTGCACTGAGACTGGGGGAGTGGGGACGAGAGGAAAAAGACTTTTGGGGAAGAAAAGGCTCTGAATTAGCCATATTATGTTTGAGATGACAGTGAACAGGCAAGTGTAAATGTCAGATTTGCAATTAGATATTTGAATTTGAAGCTCAGTGGGGAGGTCAGAGATAAAAATAGAAATTTGGGAGGCATGGTTGTGTAGTTGGTTTTTAAAACCAGGACACGTGGTAAGGTCCCATGGAGATTGTCTGCTTTTCTTTCTCTCTCTCTCTTTTTTTTAACAGGCAATATCTAAATCAAAACAAAACAAAACACCTGCAACGTTTCATTTCAGTCATTGTTTTACCTTCAGACTTTCAAATACCATTCTCTTTCAAGGCCATTGCTGTTGAATACATATTTCATTGGATGTTTCACATCCCTTGTTACTTACTATCAGGAACATCCTTCACTTCAAGTCTTGATCGGTTTCTCTATCTCTGGTTTTGTGTCTGTACCTTCAGACCCGTAGACAAAGGCAGCTGATGCTCCATAATTCCCCGAAGCCACGAGTGTCTTAATGAGGACCCAGAAGAAGCATCTGAAGAGCTTGACAATAATTTATTTGAGCATAAGCAGGAAGATCCATATTTAGATAATTCTCTTCCCACAGCGTCATTATCTCAATGCTTCTGCTGACAGCCTTAGAGATAATAGCATTCAAAATGTAAATAATGAAACAATACAGATGGTAATGAGGGAGACTCAGAAAATACAGTAGTAATGAAAAAATAACAAGACAGCGATTCTAATATTGTAAATACACAAGTTTGCATTAGTGACAGATTATCTCTGTAATGCCAAGCTGAAATAATTTCAAAGCCAGTGTAACAACTGCTGAACAACATACAAGGTGTCAATCCAGTGCCAGTTAATACATTTAGAGAATTAGGCAGGCTCTGAATAATTAGGAATATAGGCAGACCTGGGATGGGCAGGTCGATGAGAAGTGTGGGAGTGGCGGACCGCATAGCAGCTGACATGAAAGTGCTTCTAGGCAGGTGCACATAGGAAATCAGAGGCAGAAAAACATTAAAAAAAAAAAAAATCAAAAGCCACAAACTTGGCTACATATGCAAAAAACCCATTGGAACCACTCTGTTGGATAGGCTGAAATCTGTTTTCTATAAATAAGAAGGGGCTTAATTATTTTTCAACCTTACTCTTTTTTTTTTTTTAATTTTATTTTTATTATTTGCCCAAGGGGTACAGGTCTGTGAATCATCAGGCTTACATCTTTCACAGCATTCACCAAAGCACAAACCCTCCCCAATGTCCATAACCCATCCACCCTATCCCTACCCTCCCACCCCCCAGTAACCCTCAGTTTGTTTTATGAGATTAGAAGTCTCTTATGGTTTGTCTCCTTCCCCATCCCATCTTGTTTCATTATTTTTCCCTCCCTACCCCCCACGACCCCCCACCCTGCCCCTCAAGTTCCTCATATCAGAGAGATCATATGATAATTGTCTTTCTCTGATTGACTTATTTCGCTCAGCATAATACCCTCCAGTTCCATCCATGTCNTCATTATTTCAACCTTACTCTTCTAACACACTCTGTTGGGTTTCTGTTTCCCTATCCCTTGGCTATCTTGCTGGCAGAATTCATGCTTTTCCAATATTAGCAGTCACATTGCATTAATAGAGACTCATATTGGGGTAGTAAAAGTTTCAGTGTTGTCTAAATCAATCTCACGTTTAGTTCACAACCTCTCACTTCCGGTTGTTTCAGGACTGACCAGAGGGCTTGTTGTGTTCTCTCACTTCTCATTCTTCACTTCAACCCCAAATGTCACCCCTGGGTCTTTCAAGAGGAAGGAGAAAGCTGACTAAAGGAATCCTTGACTTGTTGGGATTCAACCTTGTTGTCTTTGTAGGGTAGATGTTTAGATGTTGGATCCTCCATGGGACATATTTATGTGGTACTTTGGAAGTCCTCTGAGAGCTCTGACTTGGGCCATGTTGTCCTCAATCATTGAGATGCACCCACCCCAGTATTACACCTCCAAGTTTCTTAATGCTGGGTCCCTATGACCAACAAGCTGCCTCCTTGGGTGGGATATATCCACTTTCTAATCCCTGGAATCTGAGTGTTAATGCTAAATGGGGCTTTGTAGATTTGAATAAGTTAAGGATATTGAGATGTGGAGATCAGCCTGGATTATCCAGGTGGATCTAATGTAATTACAAGGACCGTTGTAAGAGGGGGGTGGAGAGTTGGAGTCATGTTGAGAACATAGAACAGAAGGAGAGAAGGAGAGGTCAGGACAGAAGATGCTACACTACTGGCTTTGAAGATGTAGGAAAGGAACATGAGCAAAGAAATGTAAGCGGTTTGTCGAAGTTGGAAAGGACAAGGACACAGGTTCTCTCCTAGAGCTCTAGAATGAAAGTGGCCCTACAGACCCATTTTAGCCTTCTGACCTGCAGAACTCTTAAGAGCATCAATTTGTGTTGTTTTATGCCATGAAATTGGTGCAATTCATTACAGTAGTAACAGGAAACCAATATAGGTACTTTCCAGATGGCTTGGGTTTTCATGACGTCCTTTTGAGCTGGCCTTGCCAGATGATCAGAGCACACACTACTCCCACAACTGCTCCCCCTCCCCACCCTGGAACAATGGCTCTGGCCAATCTCCATCTTCAGAATCCCAAAGGTAGAGGCACACTCCAGTTTCAAGATGCCCCGTT
Organism: Ailurus styani; assembly: GCA_002007465.1. Classification (NCBI taxonomy): domain Eukaryota; kingdom Metazoa; phylum Chordata; class Mammalia; order Carnivora; family Ailuridae; genus Ailurus; species Ailurus styani. The sequence goes on along the minus strand of LNAC01000138.1, from coordinate 33,870 downwards.
GCCTCCCAAACCCTAGAGAAACATGTCAAAGTCTCCCAAGAACGTTTTCACAGTGGCATTTGAACTGCAGCTTACTCACAACGAAGGGAAAGGGGCATCTTTTTCTGGCCTTTCTAATTATCATGAGTAGTCTGCAGAACCTGCCCTACTTTCTTTAAAAGGGGCTCTCTATTTCACCCCATTGAGAAAAGAAAAGTCAAAATGTGTCCAAGACCTGGTAACTACTTAATCTGAATGCTTCCCCCAGGAATTGCTAGTCAGTTCTTTATATAGGCTCTTCGTGGTGTTTGGAGGTGAGGACTGATTTCCATCAACCCTTAATTCACATGGACGTATTTGGCAGTTTTTTGGGGGTAAGATTTTATTGATTGATTGATTTAGAGAATGTGTGCAAGTGGGGGAGGGGCAGAGGGAGAGAGAGAATCTCAAGGAGACTCCATACTGAACATGGAGCCAACACAGACTTGAACCCACGGCCTTGACACCATGACCTGAACTGAAATCAAGAGTTAATCACTAAGCGACTGAGACACCCAGGTGTCCCAATCTGGCAGCTTTTTATAATATAAGGCAATTTATTGCTTTTTGTCCAGTTTAAGACTTAATCTCAAATTCCAAGGTAACAGGGGTGCCTGGGTGTCTCAGTTGGTTAGGCGACTGCCTTCAGTTCAGCTCATGATCTTTGAGTCCCAAGGTCCAGTCCCGCATCAGGGTCCCTGCTCAGCGAGGACTCTGCTTCTCCCTCTACCTGCTGTTCCCCCTGTTTGTGCTCTCTTTCTCTCCCTCCCTCATTGTCTCTCTCAAATAAATAAATAAATAATCTTAAAAAAATTCCAAGGTAAAAGGACAAGTTCCATTTAACATGTTGCTGAACAATTTGTATCCTAAGTTCAAGGCTGATTTTCTAACTAGAATGGATGTGTACCGTTGGATTTGAGAATTCTAGGAGAGTCATTTTTATTTAAAATATGTATATTTCTGCTTAAAATTCTTTAGTCAGTGTCTACTATGTCTTTGGGTTAACAATCCACAAAGTACTTCTTTAAACAAGCAGCAAAGTGGGATTATGGATAACTGAGTAATAAGGGTCGATCTTTCTTACTACAGTGTTCACTAAGTTGGTGATGGTAATATTTTTCTAACGACTAGCACAGTGCCTGGTGCTAAGGAGACAGCACATGTTTGTTGAATAACTGGATGAATAAATGAATCATTATATCTATTTGTATATGAATAAATAACCTACCAGCTCCTCTAATAATGTGTCATATAACAGCTTGATCTGGGAACCGCTACTTAGATGGAAGGCTGAAATAAGACATTCTTATAAAGCTGGCAGGAAGCCAAAGGACTCTGGAATGCAGGAGGTTGGGGAGGATATGCAGGAGGGAGGTGTGAGCCTGATGATGACCTCATCTGCTTTGGACTTTCCTTCTTGTTTTTGACTATGGCTGTTAAGAATCTGCAAATGTTGATCAACACATTTGTTAAGCCATGGGTAGATCAGTAATGAGAAGGCCTTGGCTAAAACAAAACACTTTAAAAATCATTGTGCTATTTCCCCCACAAAGTGAAAGACTAAGTTTGGGTTCTGTCTTGATATGGGGTATTGGTATCTGGCTATCCAGCCATTTGGGAGTCATTTCAGTAGAAACTCTGTATCATCATAGATGATGGAGCTACAACTCTTGGCTGAGCTTCTGGAGACCACATGGGGTCATTTGGAAGCTTTTATTTGGTTTAGTAATGAGGCTCCTTGCTTTATATTAAAAATGGAGCACCGTAGATGTGTTACCCATGTTTCTGTCTTATCTGCATTCTGTCCTTCCATGCTATCTTACAGTTTCTGACCCTGAGATTTTTTTTAGGTCATTGGAATAAGTAAAAAATGCAATACTGTAAAGGTTTCCAATAGCCAAATGTTTAAACTAGGATATTCAGAGTATTTAACCAGTCAACACTTAGACCAAGTTTTTTTTTTTTTTTTAAGATTTTATTTATTTATTTGATGGAGAGAGAGATCACAAATAGGCAGAGATGCAGGCAGAGAGAGAGGAGGAAGCAGTCTCCCCACTGAGCAGGGAGCCCGATGCGGGCCTCGATCCCAGGACCCTGAGATCATAACCTGAGCCGAAGGCAGAGGCTTTAAACCACTGAGCCACCCAGGTGCCCTAGACCAAGTTTTAAATTAGAATCATAATTATTAAATCAGTGTGTGGGAAACAGGCGCAGATATATAAGATTATTTTACTTTTGAGACTCTTATTTAAGCTATGCTTTGAGGATAACATTTCATTATGTTTAATACTTAATGTGAACATTTCTTTCCCACTGATGTGTTTAACTGTGTTATGGAGAAGTTACTACCTGATTATATTGATAATTTAGTGATAAAAAAACTAAGTTCAATTTGTGTCATAAAAACATTGATTTAATTTTCTGTTTCATGTCATGCTTCCTAAAGTTAGTGAGTGATATATTGGTATAACTTCATATATTGGTTAGATAGATTTACTTTAGTTCATGTAATGTATTACCTATTTTAAATTATTCAAATATAATAAAATAAACTTATGCTTAGAGTAAAATTGAATATTAAAAAAAACTTTCTTTGAAAATGAAAAAAGACCCTTTGTCTTTCTTAAGTATGAGAATTACCTTGTGAACAGTTTTATGGTGGTACTTGCAAAGCACAGATATGCTGGTTAATAGACACTGCTGGATGTTATTACTGCAATGAATGAAATATTGAACTAGTTGAAATGTATCCGGGAAGTGAATTGTGGTGCATATTGTGATGTACTAAGTCAAAGAATTTTTAAACTTGTCAGTTACCCTTGACGCAGCTATGTGTACTACTTAAACAAGATGTTATAGCTCTAAATTAGTAGATGTTTAACCACGGGGGCTAAAAGTAAATAATTAAAGGGGTATTAAATTTGTGTAGCTGTGTGTCAACGAATGATTTCTGAATAATAGATTTTTTAATGGAGGAAAGAAGAGTAGGGGAAGAAGATTAAAATTTAAAAAGTGAAACAGTGTGCTCAGTGGGAGAGCTTGGACTTTGGACGTGGCAATTGGCTTTTCACATTTGCTTGCCTCTTAGTAGCTGTGTGTACAATTTACTACTCTCTTGTGCCTTAATTTCTTCACTATCAGAGAAAATAGTTCCTGCCTTCCAGGGCATTTATAAAAACTAAATAATGTATATAAAATAAATTGCTCAGTGCCTGGCACTATGCTTTTCGGCACAATAAATGGTAATTCCTTTCTCCCCTCTAAAGAAGCCTATTCAGACATGAGACTGTCCAAATGGAATCATAAAATTATAGAGTTTTAGAGATGTTTGGCTCTTTTAGAAATTACCTATTGCAATTCCTTTTAATGTGGGGATGCAAAATAGGCTTTGGGGGCCAGAAGCAGTCCATGAAGAGAGAAAGAGGAGGAATTTATCTGCCTCATCTCATTTCATATCTCATTTCTCAATGGTGAAATTTACTCCACCGGAAGCTCAGGTTCTCCGACTTCCAGGTATTCACCTGCTTGGTGTCCATTCAACAACCCAGAACCCTAGGGTATGGATTTCACCTAACCATAAAGAGGCTGTGCAGCTAGGTGAGGTGCTGATTAAGAGAAAGACAAATGGGGGCAGTCAAGGGAATCTGAAAAGAAGATTTGTACCCAATACATGTGCATTATCAAAACGAGTCCTGCTAACAGTCTTAGGAGATCAGTATTATTATCTTGTTCATTGTCGTATCCCAGTAGTGGTACCCTGTGGGCAGTCCGGGTACCCTGGCCTGGCAGCAGCAGCTGGTGAACATTCACACCATGAGGACTGGGAAGGAAGGAGGGTGCTGAACCCTGCTATGACCCCAGTGAACCCCCAATGGTGTGGAGGTACCAGGTGCTGCTGTCACTGATGCTCTCCAGCCAAACCGAAGACCAGGTGACAGCAGGTGCCATGCAGCGGCTATGTACTCAGGGCCTGACAGTGGATAGCACCCAGATGGCAGATGACAGTACGCTGGGTATGCTCATCTACCGTGCAGGCTTCTGGAGGAACAAGGTAAAGTACATCAAGCAGACCAGGGCTATCTTGCAGCAGCGCTATGGCAGGGCAGGAAGTTGGGCCCCAAATAGCACACTTGGCCATGGTTGTGGCCTGGGGTGCCATATTGGCATTGTGGCAGACACGCACGTGCACAGAATTGCCAACAGGCTTGGGCGGACCAAGATAGCCACCAAGTCCCTGGAGAAGACTCATGTTTTCCTGGAGGAGTGGCTGCCCCGGTGCGACAAGGTGGGGGCTGGCGGGGCTTCCACTGTCTCCCCTGACCTCTCACCTTTATAGGGAGCTGTGGCGTGAGATCAGTGGATTGTTCGTGGGCTTCGGCCAGTAGACGTGTTTGCCTGTCCACCCACACTGCCAGGCCTGCCTCAACAGAAGCCTGGGTCTTGCCGCTCGGGGCCTCTGCGGGCTGTGAAGCCTTGGCTCAGCCGCCACTCTCGTCAGTCTTTGCTGGGGAGCCATAGCCTGTTTATGATAAAGCTTGGGAGTTGTTTGTGAAAAAAAAAAAAAATCCATATGATAAAATCAGAAGTTAATTTTATTCTTAAAAGTCACACATCTTGGGGGGCCTGGGTGGCTCAGTTGGTTAAGCGTCTGCCTTCCGCTCAGGTCATGATCCCAGAGTCCTGAGATCAAGCCCTGTGTCAGGCACCCTGCTTAGGAGGGAGCCTAATTCTCCCTCTCCTCCCTGCTTATGCTGTCTCTCACTATTTCTGTCACTACCTGTTTCTCTCTCTCAAATAAATAAATAAATAAACAAACAAACAAATAAATAAATAAATAAAATCTTAAAAAAAAAAAAAGCAATAGGCCTCAGGCAGTGCAAGTGCCACCTAATGTCATTCAGGTTTAAATTTTAGCCAAATAAAATAGGTCTGAAGCCAAAGTAGGCCCTCACCAATTAGCTCTTCTCTTAACATTATTGATTGTCCTTATATTCTTACAAATTAACTTAGAAGTCTACATCCAAAACATAAAAGTTTTTTTTAATGAAAATTAAGATTACCTGATGTTAATACTGAATTAGCAGTATGTACAATCACCAAAAGCATCTTTCCCAAAATTTTGCAAAGCTTTATTAGGACATCTACTAGCATTCCCAGCTGGACCTCTTTCCGTTCTCAGTGGAGTTTGTCAGCACAGACTTCGAGCTTGGAATCTAACATATTACCATTAAGAAGCATTGGTATGCATATTAGGAATATGTAATGAATCTTAACAGCATTAACTTATTATCCCAGAATGCTCAGTCATACTAATGCAGGTTCGCACTGGCATACACATGCTCATAATTACGGAAGGGATATTTCTTTACCCTTCTATCTGGGCTTCTCTGATAAGTTGTTATGCAGCTGGCATTCAATGCAAATTGGAGTTTGCTGGCTTCTGATATGCATACTCTTACTAATCAGCAGATTACTTGTGTGGAGGCTGCCCACCTCTGAAGCTATGCTGTCACATTTGAATTTATAAAACACTGAATGGCCTAGTTTAGACTCATAAAGTAGAGCTTGGTGAGTATGGTTTTCATGTATAAAAAGGACATTTGCTGGACATAATAAAGCCTGGAAAATGAATACTACCATATCATTATAACAGTGATTACTGTTGAACAGATTTTGGCAGAAAGTGGTTATAGCAACTGAAATCAGAAAAAGTTATTAATGTAATATGGTCCTTCTGGTTTGGACCAATAAAGCCTTTACTGAAAATATTAAATATCCCCATTACAACTAGAGGATTAAGTTTAAAACCCCTTTTCAAATTTACTTTTAGCTACCAGGTCTTCATTAGAGAAAGTGTCCTTAACTCATACTGACGACTTTAGTATTCATTCTTTGATAATGATTAAAAGGAACTATTAACAAAAGCAACAGGTTCCGAATAAATAATAGCAAGAGAAAAAATTTTGTTAAGTGCAATTGAAGAATTTTGGTGAAACCTGGAATGAACTGGCAAGATCAAAACAATTTGATTTCAGAAAAAAATATGAATAAAAATAGGTAAAAAAGGGGCGCCTGGGTGGCTCAGTTGGTTAAGCCACTGCCTTCGGCTCAGGTCATGATCTCAGGGTCCTGGGATCGAGTCCCGCATCGGACTCTCTGCTCAGTGGGGAGCCTGCTTCCTCCTCTCTCTCTCTGCCTACCTGTAATCTGATCTCTCTCTCTCTCTCTCTCTGTGTCAAATAAATAAATAAAATCTTAAAAAAAAATAGGTAAAATAGGTACTATGAATTAGATTAGACCAGTGGACTGACTTTAATCCTCATCTTGGCTCTAAAAGGAATTTCTTCTTAAATGAGAAAACTGAGATACAGAGGTGTTATATATTCAGCCGATAAACGGTAAAGTTGGCATTTATACTTCTATCTTGTGGACTCCAAAATCTTTGTTCTCGTCCCCATCCATAATCACCAGGCTGTCTTGGTGGCAGGTTGAGAACAGTTAAGTAAACAGTTTTGTGAACAAGGCTCTGAGGAGGGCATTTGTTTTTTTTCAGACCACTGTTTACAGCTACAACTTGATGTTAAAAAGGAAACATGCTTTCAAAATGTTAAAAAAAACCAAAAACAAAACAAACAAACAAACAAACAAAAAACCAACTCCATGCTCCTGGGTTTTCAATAAGGATCTTCCTCTAAAACAATTGAGCTAAAACCAAAAGGTTGTTCAATACAAGTGAAGGCAGATGTTGAATTTACAATACTCTGACACCTATGCAAAACACATATGTACTAGCAGATGTCAACTTCATCCCTAAGAACCAGATTCTTTTAATCTTTAGAAAAGAGATTCTATTTTTTTAAATTTTTAAAAAAGATTTTTACTTATTTATTTGACAGAGAGAGAGAGAGAGAGATCACAAGTAGGCAGAGAGGCAGGCAGAGAGAGAAGAAGAAGCAGGCTCCCTGCCGAGCAGGGAGCCCAATGCGGGCCTCGATCCCAGGACCCTGAGATCATGACCTGAGCCAAAGGCAGAGGCTTTAACCCACTGAGCCATCCAGGCACCCTAGAAAAGAGATTCAGTTTCTGTGAGTGAACTTCTAATAAGTTACCATCATGTGTCAACAAGTTTACTTTTTGCATGGTCAGGTACTGAGGGGGCAATTCCCGCTATTCTGGTTTCAATACCCCTTAGACAGCCAGGTTCACTCTAGATTCTTGACAGTTTATGCTGCTGATTATAAATTTAAATGTATATGTGTGAGAATAAAAAAAAGATATATAGAGATTTGCGAGAAGCATTTTTTAGACAGCATGTGGTCACAATGCTTTTTGAATCATCCCATCAAGTGACTTTTGAATAGTAAACAAGAGAGATTAGTAGTTTTTGAAATGTGGACTTTGTACTGCTATATGTATTCAGATCAAGCAGGTGGCCATTATGCAAACCACCTTTACCCTTGGTAGTGTAGTTCATTTTTATGTCTTGGCTGTATTAATTTTCTGTTGCTGTGTAACAAATTGTCACACACTTAGTGGCTTAAAAACAGCATGCCTTCATTAGCTAACAGTCTTTTATATGAGAAACCCAGGGCAGCAAGGCTGAATTCTCTGCCCAGGGTCTCATAAGGTCAAAACCAAGATGCTGGCAGAGCTGAGTTCTTGTTCTGAGACTACAGGGACATCTGCTTCCAAGCTTATTCTTGTTGGAAGAATTACATTTCCTGCAGCTATTGGACTGAAGTCCTCATGTCCTTGTTGGTTGTCAGCTGGGAATTATTCACAGCATCTAGAGGTCCCTCTCAGGTCCTTTCCATGAGACCCCTTCTATCTTCAAGCCAAGAACCTTGTTTCAACTTCTTCTCATGTCAGAAATCTGACATCCTCTTCCACTGCTCACTAGAGAAAACTCTGCTTTTAAAGGGCTCATGTAATTAGGTCAGGCTCACCTAAATGGATTTGCCTTTTGATTAGCCAAAGTCAACTGATTATAAACTTAATTACATCTGTAAAAATCTCTTTTGCCATTGTAGTAGAGTTCTCTAGAGAAGCAGAACCAATAGGATATTGAATCTAAACATAGGTCAGACCAGCTTGGTCCACCCCATCTAGCTTAAATGCTGTCAGGAACAAAACGGTCAGGCCTTAACGACAGTGGAATAGGAACATGCAGAAAAGGTTAACCAAAGGTGGACTTAATCTAGCTGATGCTATGTGGCTCAGTGCCAGCTCAGCCTGACTTTGAAAAAATCTAAAACCTTATCCACTTGTTGTAATTGTCAAACAGAGAAAAAGGCTTAAATTATCTAGAAAATAAAAGCAAAAAATAATCATACTTCAGCCTCTATTCCTTTAAACACAATGCCTGGAACTCAAGTAAAATATATGAAATATTCAAGAAAGTAGGAAAATATGACTCATAATCAAAAGAAAAAGTAGTGAATAAAAGCAGACTCACAAACAATTGGAGTCCCAGAAAAAGTCCTATAAAGAATATTTCAATGAATAATGGTCAAAAATATTCTAAATTTATACAGATTTATTTGTTTTTATTTTAGAAAGATGGGAGCAAGGTCAGAGGGAGAGGGAGAGAGAGAATCTCAAGCAGACTCCCCTCTGAGTGTGGAGCCCATTGATACAGGGCTTGATTCTATGACCCTGAGATCATAATCTGAGCTAAGATCAAGTCAGACAGTCAACCAACTAAGCCACCCAGGTGGCTCCAGATTTTTCTAAATTTAATTAAAATAATGAACCCATAGTTCTCAGAAGTTCATTGAATGTTTCTCATAGAATGAATTCCCATACCACATCACACACACACACACACACACACACGCACACACGCACGCGCACACACGTACATAATTATCAATCTGCTAAAATCCAAAACAAAGAGAAAAATATTAAAATCAGCAAGAGAATAAGAACACATTAATACAGGGGAGCAAGGATACAAATTATGTCTGATTTCTCATCAGAAACGAAATGAAACCCCAAAGAAAATGGAGTGACATTTCTAAAGCATTTGATGAAAAATCAAGTTGTTGTAATGATAATTATGTGCATAGCTGAAGTTTGAAGGTGTGTTTTCAGATAAGCAAACGTTGAGAGACTCATCAGTAAGAGACAATTACAGACCTAGTAAAGGAGGTTTTTCAAGTTAAAGGATTCTGTAGATCCAGAAACTTGGATCTGTAAAAGGAATAGAGTGATGGAAATGGAAAATGTTTATGTAAATATTTTTTTAAAAATTAAACTTAAAGTTTAAAATGAAGGCAATTTCTTAAAGCAAAAATAATTATGATTTTGGGGGGTTATATGACTGATGTGCAAATACTATCTATGGCAGCAATGGCACAAAAGACAGGAAGGAGGTAGTTGAATTGTAGTATAGCAAGTTTTCACACCATACTTTTTGAGTGGTATAATATTAAAGTTTGATTATTATGAGTAAAGGATGCATACTGTCATCATAAAGGCATCCATTAAAACATTAAGACAAAGAGATATAGCTTAAGACTTTAGCCAATGGGATGATAAAACTGATTAACAAAAAGTTGATCCAAAAGAAGTAAAAGAAAAGAAAAAGAAAGAACAAACCAGAAGGTATAGAAAATAAATATCATAATGGTAGTCCTAAGCACAACTTAAAATATTATAAGAAACAATAATTTAAAACTTAAGAATCAATAATCATATTCCACATAAATGTTAAAAACTTAAAAGGCACAAATGATTAGTATTAAAAGAAAAAATTATATGCTGCTTACAAGTGGTCACCTTATATATAAAGATACAAGTAAGTTAAAAAGATGGAGAAAACATATTTCATGTAAATACTAGTCACAAGAAAGTTTTGAGGGCTGTATCAATGTCAGACAAATTAGGTATTGCTACAAAGATCATTACAAGCAATTAAGTGGAACATTGCATAATGAAAGAGTCAATTCATCAAGAAGATATAACAATCTTAATTGTGTGTACCTAATAATAACAGAGCTTTAAACTATATGAAGCAAGAATTAGCAGAATTGAATTGATAAACAAATATTAGAACAAATAGATGAGAACACAGTAAGAATGAAGATTTGAACAATATACTCAACAAACTTAATTGTAATCCATAGAACAGTATTCTCAACAACTGTAGAATATGAATTTTTTGTATGTTCATGTGGAATATTCACCCAGATAGACCATATACAGAACCACATAGTTAAGCCTTAGTAATTAAATAATTGAAATAGTACAAGATATGTTCTATGACCAGGAAAGAATTAAATTTGAAATCACTGACACTAAAATATTAGTCCCAAAATGATTTGCAAATTAACACATTGCAAAATAATTCTCTGCTTAGATGACCTGTCCTTTTCTGTGAGTGGGCTGTTGAAGTTCCCTACTGTTAATGTATTATTTCAATCTGTTTCTTTACTTTGGCTATTAATTGGTTGATACAATTGGCTACTCCCAAATTACCGGCATAAATATTTATAATTGTTGGATCTTCTTGTTGGGTAGACTCTTTAAGTATGATATAGTGTCCCTCTTCATCTCTTACTACAGTCTTTGGTTTAAAATCTAATTTATCTGATATGAATATTGCTATCCCAGCTTTCTTTTGAGCTCCATTAGCATGGTAAATTGTTCTCTGCCCCCTCACTTTCAGTCTGGAGGTGACTTTAGGTCTAAAATGAGTCTCTTGTAGACAGCATATGGATGGGTCTTGTTTTTTATTCAATCTGATACTCTTTGTCTTTTAATTGGAGCATATAGCTCATTTATATTCAGAGTAACTATTGAAAGATGTGAATTTAGTTCCATTGTATTATCTGTAAAGTCCCTGTTTCTGTAGATTGTCTCTGTTTCCTTCTGGTCTGTGTTACTCTTGGGCTTTCTCCTCGCTTACAGGATCCCCCTTAATATTTCTTACACAGCTGGCTTGGAAGTCACATATTCTTTCAGTTTCTGTCTATCCTGGAAACTCTTTGTCTCTCCTTCCATTATGAATGACAGTCTTGCTGGATAAAGTATTCTTGGCTGCATGTTTTTCTCATTTAGTACCTTGAATATATCCTGCCATCCCTTTCTGGCTTGCCAGGTCTCTGTGGATAGGTCTGTTGCAGTCTAATGTTCCTACCCCTGTGGGTAAGGGATCTCTTGTCTAGAGTTGCTTTCAGGATTTTCTCTTTTTCTCTGAAATTTGGAAATTCACTATTATATGACAGGGTGTTAATCTATTTTTGTTGATTTTGTTAGGGTCCTCTCTACCTCTGGGACATGAATGCCTATTTCCTTCCCAAGATTAGGGAAGTTCGCAGCTGTGATTTCCTCAAACATACTTTCAGGGCCTCTCTCTTTTTCATCTCCCTCACGAACCCCAATAATTCTGATATTGTTTAATTTTATGGCATTGCTTTTTTCTTGAAGCCTCCCCTCATTAGTTTTTTCCTCTCTTTTCCTCAGCTTCCTTCCTTTCCATCATCTTGTCTTCTATATCACTTACTCTTTCTTCTGCCTCATTTACTGTAACTGTTAGAGCATCTTATTTAGACTGCATCTCAGAGCATTTTTAACTTTAGCCTGATTAGATCTCATTTCTGTACTAAGATATTCTCTAATGTCTTTTATGCTTTTTTCAAGCCCAGCTAGTAACTTTAATTGTTATCCTGAATTCCATCTCTGATATTTTACTTATATCCATATCGATTAGATCTGTGGCAGAGAGTATTACCTCTGGGTTTTTCTTTTGTTCTGAATTCCTCCTTTTAGTCATTTTGCCCAGAGAAGAATGGATGAATGAGTGAACAGAATGAAAAATATCAACCACGACCCAAGCAAAATACACACTAGATAAATCCAAAGAGGTCAGAAACCAAAAAAGAAAAGCAAAAGAAAAAAGGAGGGGGGTGAGAGAGAATATAATCTCACAGGGTGGATTAAAATTCAAATGGTGGTCCCCCGATCTCTCTCCCTAGAGCTTAAAGATCGCAGTCCCTTCTCTTCAGTAAACCCTCAGGGATAAAGTCTTCACGTTTGTGTGTGCCAATCTCTGCAGACTCCTGCAATGTGGACCCTCACAAATCTTCCCCGTGGAAGGTGGAGGGTCCTGAGTTACTGCACTTTGTGGAGCCCTGGAGAGGAGAATGGTCTCCGAGCTGTGCGTGCACCCACTCCACCCTTCCTGGGGGAAGACAGAGGATCGCCTGTTACTGTCCTTTACAGGCCCCCTGTCCTGAGAGTTCTTACCTGGTCCTGTTGAAACCTGCTCCACTCCTCCCAGGAGAAGGCAGCGGGGCCCTGTGTTCCTGTTCTTTGCATGATTCCCACTCAGAAATTGGTTACCTAATTAAGGTGCGGCTTGCAGTTTATGGCAAACCAAGCTCAAAACCACCTCCTGGGCTCACTGACTATAACCAGTTTCTCGGCTCCAGTGCTTGAGAACTTTACTGGCTCAGGCACCCCCTTATTTCTGTGACTCCTGGGATCTACAATGTCCCACCTAGCGTTCTGCCCCCTTTCACCACCTGAGCACCTTTCAGGCAGGGATGTCTCTCACTAGAGCAGATTTCTAAGGGTTCTGATTTTGCGCTCCAGGGCTATATCACTTTTCTGGCAACTGGCTTACTTAGGTTCCCTCCCCCATGTTGTCCCCTCAGATTCACTTCTCTTGGCACCTCCTGTCTTGCAAAAGGTGTTGTTGCTTTTCTACTTGTAGAGTTCCAGATATTCTTTTCTTACATCTCAGGTTGAATTCATGGGTGTTCAGAATGATTTGATAGTTATCTTGGTAAATTCAAGGGACCAGATGAAACAAGGTCCTCTACTCTTCTGCCATCTTGCCTCCTCCCCTCTCTTGTTTATCAGAGTTTTGTAGTTTTCTTCATATAGATCTTGTATTTTGTTAGACTTATACCTAAGTATTTTCTTTTTGGGGTGCTAATGCAAATAAAATTGTTTTAAATTTTTAATGTCACTGTTCATTGCTCGTACATAGGAAAGCAATTGATTTTTATATATTAACTTTGTATTCTGCAACCTTGAAACTAATTCTTATTAGTTCCAGGAGGATTCTTTATTAATTCCTTTGGATTTTCTACTTAGACAGTCATGTCATTTGTGAACAAAGACAGTGTTATTTCTTCCTTCCCAGTCTATATACCTTTTATTTCCTTTTCTTATCTTATTTCATTTGTCTTATTTCTTGTCTTTATTCCACCAAAATGTTGAAAAGAGTGGCAAGAAGAGAACATCCTTCCCTTCTTCTTCTTGTCTTAGCGGGAAAACTAGGTTCTCACCAATAAGTATGTTAGCTGTAGATTTTTTGTAGATGTTCTTTATCAAGTTGAGGAAGTTTCTATTCTAGTTTGCCAAGTTTTTTTTTTTATCATGAATGGGTATTGTATTTTGTCAAGTGCTGTTTCTGCATCTGTTGATACAATAATGTGATTTTTCTTATTTAGCCTGTGAGATAATGCATTATGTTAATTGATTTTTGAACATTGTATCTACCTGCATCCCTAGGATAAATCCTACTTTGTGATGCTGTATAATTCTTTTCATACTTTCTTTTATTTAGTTTTCTAATATTTTGTTGAAGATTTTTGCATCAAGGCATAGAAATACTAGGCAGGTTGTATCAGACAAGATTCTCTTGTTGGTTGCTTAAGCAAATGAGTATTTTGATCTTTTTACTAGGAATTTTGATGGGTGAATCTGGCTTTTTGGCACACACTGTTTCAAAATTTAAGCAAAGTTAGTAGAGTTCTCTATGTATCTCTCTACATATAGAGCTTCAGCTCTGCTTTCTTTCAGTGGCTTAACTCTCATGTGTATGCTGGCTCAGTTGCAAAAATGACCACCATTGACCTAGCAATTATATCAACCATGGAGAATACTCTTCTTGTCCTTGCCTGGCTCACATTCTCATTTTTAGACTTGTTACTACTTTGCAAGGAATGATGTATAGGTATTGACCATCTTAGCTTTGAACTCAGGCAAGTTCAGAATACAGATTCTACAGTCCCACTCAGACTGTATGTTTTCAGAGTAGGAGGACTCTCCAAAGGAAAATGAAAGCACTATGACCCAAAGACATGGTATGCAGGCAAAGCAAAAATACTTACTATAAAAGCTGTCAAAGGTCTACATCTCATAGCACAGACTTCAAACTAGGCCTATATGATTCTGAGACTAAGCTGCCACAGACAGACATTCTGGTTGATGACCAGACTAGCTTTGTGATTTGTAGGTATCCTGAGTTTGTCTCTAATACATACCTAAAAGTTAGATTGAAAAGGTATGAGTTGGGCACCTGGGTGGCTCAGTGGGTTAAAGCCTCTGCTTTCGGCTCAGGTCATGATCTCAGCATCCTGGGATCGAGGCCCGCATTGGGCTCTCTGCTCAGTGGGGAGCCTGCTTCCTCCTCTCCCTGTCTCTCTGCCTGCCTCTCTGCCTACTTGTAATCTCTCTCTGTGTGTCAAATAAAATAAATAAAATATTAAAAAAAAAAAAAGAAAAGATATGAGTGACACGGTGTCAGATAGTTGATTGGGTTTTAGGTATTCAAACTGATGCTCTTTCTGAAGGATAGTTACTTCATCCTTACTGTGCTCTAAAACTATAATCATAATTAGTATTGATTTATTCACTGCCTTCTACTATTTATGAAGTGAGGAATACAGCTTACACATATTAGTTTCCTAAGATTCAGCTATCATCTTTAAGTACAGAAGATTAGTTTAACACCTTTGGCATGTATTCCAAGCAACAGAATCTAATTAGATCTGTAAAAGCTGTTACCTTGATTACCAGATATACTAATTATCTTGTCAGTCATTGATCTTACAGTTATGAGGGAGGATGCTGTTATTTTCAAATGATCTGGACTAAATTCTGTCCTTGAGTTTAGGGGCTTTAATTGAGTCCCAGCCCAGTGGATGTTTACCCTATTCTTAAACACAGAGTAATTAGCTGCATTTCTTTATCTTACAGGATTTAAAATTAAAATACTTTACAGTCATAACAAAAAGCCTCAAACCACCTAATCCTACCACCCTAACATAATGATTTAAATTGAAATCCATAAACAGTGAGAAAAAGCTTTATATTCCATCACTGGTCAATTAAATTAGCTTAATTCTAATCAGTACACATTATCTGTAGATTTTTCTTAATGTCTATCAGTTTGTACCAAGTGTTTTATATTGTTGATTGAGATGGTAGTAGTCTTTACTTTTCCTTATATGGGCTATATAAAGAAGTATATTTAACTCTATTATGCCATGTATTTCCTTTTAGAACATCACGTGTGCAATCACTTTCTGCAGGTATAGACTCTAATATTTTATCATATGCAACTTCGAGGTAGCGATTATGTCTTTCTCATCTTTGCAACATTCATAGGCCTTAGGGCTCTACTTCACATTATCAGGGTCAATACATGTCTTTTACCTCTTTATAAAGCAGGAGTGATGACTGGACAATTAGAGACAAACTGCGGCCACTGTGTGTCTAATCAAGCTCCTTACTCACCTCCCCTGCTCTACTTTCTCTGGCCTGTTAGCTTTTACCTGGTCACTATCGATAAGCAGCCTGTTTCAGGAAGGCCTCATTGTTCAAGTAGTTTTTTATGTTGAGATAAAAGTCTGATTTGCTACAACTTTTACCTACTGGCTTAACGTATCTAGTAGAAGGACACAGTTCAAGTCTAAATCCTCTTCATATTACGTTGTTGATGAAGAAAGTTCATAAATGGGCTTGAGGTAGATTAAAAACATGTAATATCATGAACAAGCTTTAGATGAGGGTTCAGTGATCTGGACTGAAGCACTGCCTCTGCCACTTCCCCCCAGGGTGGTTTTTAACAGACCATTTAGACCTTTTTTAGCCTCAATTTACTTATCTAGATGTTAAAGCAGTAGCTCTTTTTATCTTACAGAGGTTTGTTTTAACTCATGTTTATGGTGGTATAATTTTCATATAGAAAATTTCACCCTCCAAAAGTATAGTTTGTCAACTTTTGAGAACTTTAGAGCTACCACCATAGTTAAGATATAGTCTTAAAAAGTTCTCTTGTGTCCTTTAAAATCAATTCCATCTACCAACCTCCAGCCATTCTGGTTTTCACATCTGGGCGGTGAGATATGCTACTGGCATCGAGTGAAGAGCTAGGGGTGCTGCTAAACATCCTACAATGCAGAGGATGTCCCTGTTCCCCCCCTCCCCACTTCTCCCAGCAGAGAATATTCTGATCCAAAATGTCAATATCTTGAGGATGAGAAATGCTGACATAAAAAGGTAGATAGAGAAATAGTTGTGGGTGTCTGCCTGCATGTATGTTTTAGTCTTTTTCATAGCTCTGTCTACTCAAAGTGCCTAAAAGTAATGAACTACGTACAGGCCAAATCTTGCCTGCTAAATACTCCACTAATAGGAACTAGGGCTCCTTAGAGAAGTGGCTACTTCTAAGGAAGCGACATTTTTTGTGTGTGCCATAAAATAAAGTTCTCAGAGAAGTAAGGGTATGTCAAAAGGACCCGGGAGCCAACATGAAGTGGCTCACTAAGGCCAAATCTGAGAACATTTGGTCATCTAAATAATGATAGGTAAGCATTATAACCCACTGAATAAAGTCAGAATTCGTGACTCACACACACACACACATACACACACACACACACACACACACAGACACGTATCCATACATACATGGAAAAGAAAGAAAAGCCAGCCAGGGAGTGGAATGGAATTTCAAAAATCACCATTTGTCAATCTTCATAATAATATTTGATTCAGTCAAAGATTAGTTCATACTGGCTGGCTGGTGGCTCAGTCACTGAGCAGCCAATTCTTGGTTTCAGCTCAGGTCATGATCTCAGGATCGTGAGACTGAGCTCTACCTGGGGTTCTGTGCTCAGTGCAGTCTGCTTGAGATATTCTCTCTCTCTGCCTCTGCCCCTCCTCCTGCTTGTGTGGGGTCTCTCTCTCAAAATAAATAAATAAAATCTTAAAAAAAAAAATCAAGTGATACTAACCAGTGGTTCAAACTGTGAAAAGTACCAGGAAATTTATAAAGCCTCAACCTGTGTTCCCACAAGATACTTATTTTTTTTCTTTTTTTAAGAGAGAGCCAGGATGCATGCATGCATGTGTCTGAGCAGAAGGGGAGGGGGGCAGAGGAGGGAAAGAGAGTATCTCAAGGAGGCTCCACACTCAGCGGGGTTCAATCTCAGGATCCTGAGATCATGACCTGAGTCAAAATCAAGAGTTGGACACTTAACTGATTGAACCACCCAGGTACCCCCCCCAAGATACTTATTAATTAAAAGACCAAAAATAGTAATTTTACAGGGAGGAATTCAGCAGATGCTACCTGAAGCAAATGAGCAAAATTAAGATCACCAGCAGTGGGACAAGTTGAAATCATGTGCTTCTTTATATATTGTACTTAGAAGAAAAAAACATTACTTTTATGATGTTCTGGCCCCAAAATGCATGTGTTGAATCTAATCATAGGGAACCATTAGACAAAGCCAATTCGAGGGCATTCTACAAAATCATGAGATTGTACTTTTTAAAAATATACATGAAATGAAAGAAATATTACAACTAAATATAATGCATTCAGTGAGATTTTCTTTTGTTGAAATAATTGGTGAAATTGAATGAGTTATATAATTATCTGATAGTATTTTATTGATGTTAATTTCCTGACATTGATAAATGTACTGTGACTATGTAAGACAACGGTCTTGTTTTAGGATATACACATTGAAATATTTCAGGTTATATACAATATCTTGTCTGCAATTTACCCTGAGGCAGTTCTAATATATATACTAAGAGTTGGGGTGATAAGACAGATACGATAAATGTTAACATTTAGATAATTCAGATGAAGGCTACATAGGAATTCGAACTCTGGGTACTATTCTTAACCCTCCTGTGAGCCTGAATTTATATCAAAAATGAACAAAAAGAGAAATCTTGTTTTCTGTCTCAAAGAATCTGGGAAATGCCTCTGTTCTTTGTATGTGAAAATAAGATCACAACAAAGTAAATACTCATGCTTTCTATTCATGCTTATAAAATAAAACACATATGTTATCAATATCCAATTAATGCAAAGTGGGATTTTAAAAAATAATCTCATTATAAGAGAATATTCACGTTATGTCTTTGCCACTTTTAATAGCATCATTAAGGAAAGACTTTATTTATTGCTTAATATATTTTCTATTTTCTTGACTCAACACATTTACTGTTTCATTTTATTCACACCTCTCAGTGATAGATATTGACATTGGGTCAAAAATCTATGGGTTTTTCTCTGAAAACTCTAGACTGTATTTTGAAAAATATATCAATTTTAGCAGCAAGGAGGCAAATGGATTGCTTAGTTGTTAAATAATCTTAATGAGATGTCAACAGCAGAAAAATATTCTCAATCCTCAGCAAGGTCTTCAGGTAATGAAACATTGATTTTTTTTTTTAAACCTCTACAGCCGTTTTGCTTACTGTATGGGAAGTAAATGAAAAATAGTTGTTTCCAAGAACACAATCCATTTTAGATACTTAATTTAATATTTAAAATTATTATTTATAATATTTCTACCTTCGTTAGCTATTTGTTTAGTCTGCACCATTGCCTTTTTGAGTAAACATCCTGAGCTCATTCTCAAAGCAAGTCTCAGACAAAGACTCTGTCGTAAATCATTAGGGAGGTTATGCTTGTGGGGAAGGGTCTATATTTTAGTTAGAAAATACTTTGGGAAAGCAACAAACATGATGTAAGACTGCATTGTCCTAACCCATTTATTTTTCTTTCGTTCATTTAAATGTAGTACAATTGAAATTACTTTGATATTTGGGTCAAAAGTTTACAGTATTCATGAGAACTATTCAGCATCCAAGGTCTCTGTTTCCCCAACTTGAATTTGCTAGCCTCTGTTCTAAGCATCGAAACAAAACAAAATAAAAAATATCCATTATTTAGTAAATTGAAAGTATAGTATTTATCCATTGACTGCCTTGTCCATCTTGTTAAATAAGAATCAAACATCTTGTTTTTGGGAAATAGCATTGTGATTCTAAGTGAGAGATACAGGTTAGCTAAAATGAAGTATTTTCAAAATGGGAAGGAACCACTGGTCTCTAGAAAAACATTTCCAGAGTATCTAAACTTTAGAAATTACTACTTCAGCAGAGATGGGAAGCCATGTTTTTCTCAGCAAACTCAACAAATGTGAACCATTTTCATCTACTCTCATTTCCAAGAGAAGCATTTTCCTCTGCATTTGAGGATTCTAAACATAGTAAATTAAGACAAGGCTCTTTTGGCCTTGTTTTATACTCTAGGAGATGCTCGCATATACATTTTTAGCTAGTCTTGTTCTTGGTTTTCACAATGAAAGGCCAGTGAATCAGCTAAGTATTGTTGAGTAAGAACCTACTTCAAAATTCAATGGCTTTAAACAAGAATCATTATCACCCATGTGTCTCTAGGACTTTGGGAATTTGGCTGATCTAGAGTGGGCTTGGGTGGGCAGCTCAGCTTCAGCTGGCAGAAGTAGAGCCTGGGGCCATACTGCTTCTCAATGTTTCTCTGTAGGTTAACTGGGAAGGTTCCGTTCTTCCCACCTGTTGCTTACGTTCCTCACATGGGCTAGCCAGAGCAAGCTCTTCTCGTAGCAATGGAAAAAGTGGGAAAGAGCAACTGGAAAACTGTCTCTACTCATATCACATTGACCAAAATAAATCACATGGTCAAGTCCAAGCTCAAGGGACAGAACTGCAAAATCACATGACAAAGAATATGGATACAGGAGGGATGAAGAATTGGAACAGTAATACAGCCTATACTAACATGAGGAATTATCTGATATATTGCTTTAGAAACTATTCCTGTTGTACATATTATCTTATAGCAGTGCTTTTTGAAAACAGTTTTGGCTCACCAAGTTATAGTTATGTCACCTTAAGAGAAGGACTAGCCTTTATAGAAGTCATGAATGTCTTTTTTAGAACTAGAAGGTATCAGATTACTTGGTATTTGATACTGATTCGATGGCCAAATTTTGTGAGAGATCCAGTTTTAATACTTTTCAGAAGAAAGAATCTTATAGTCCATTTGGGGCAAAGAATATCAGGAAGTAGTGAATTGACAGGAAAACCATCAGCTCTGTATTATTGAGGTGGTAGGCAGCATGAGCATCTAAGGAAGCTTTGTTTCCTTACATTTAGAACTCGCCCAGCCTGGTTCTAGTGATAAGAATTATCCTCCTCTGCTACTTTGTCACTCCAAGTGACAAAGAAAGACAATGACAAAGTGAAATCACTTCAGAGGGCAATAATTCTGACAGGTTGTTGTATATGCAGAAAGAATAAAATGTTTCTTTTGGGATTTAGTGATGATTTTCAAATTTAAATACATTGCAAAATAATTTAAGACGGCAAACATTCCCTTTCTTGTTTGATAAAATGTTGTAAGTGCCTGAGATGGTTTTGAACTATTAGCAAATATTTCTGAATTCTTTTTATTGCTGAGAGTTTTTAATGCTTCAGATGTCTGAATATGAACGGAATGCTTATGAGCTTGTTGTAAACACCTGAAGAGAGAAGGTTTACAGTGACAACACATAAGGAATCTTAACAAAGTGCTAATATACTGCAGTGACAAACAGCATCCATTCCCAGCAGTGGTGCCATAGTGATAGCGTGAGTTCACACCATCTGACTAGGGTAACTGCTAACATGTCATCTGTCAAATCTGAGTCACAGTTACCATTATTCACAAGACATTGATTTTTCTCTTGTCGACAGAAGCATTTATCATGTTTCTCTCAGGATGGGTCTGATTTAAGCATATGCGTTATAATCTGATTATACTGGAAATCAAGATCCCTGGGATTTGGGATCTAGTCTTTACTCTTCCAATATCTAACTATGGGACCTCTGGCAAGCCCAGTGTTCAGTTCCTTATCTCTCTAAGGAGAGGATGGGAAAAGATCATTTCTTAGATCACTTTCAGCTCTACTGTTTCTCTAAATCTGTGCAGGCTTAGTGTTCATGGGGCACTCCCTCTGACTGACACAGGAAATCTCCCATAGACCCTAGTGCTTCCTCAAGTAATATGTAAATCACAACAGGACTGCAGTCTATAAATGGGTGACAGTGTCATGGAAATCCTATAAAATTAATGTTTCAAACTTTTGGGGGAAACATGAACTATATTTCTGTTTATGAGAAAGATACAAGGAATTTTCTTATGGCCTTTTAACTATAGCTTAATAAGTGCAGACACCTCTGTAGTCACTAATTACAAGGGGAAAGGCTGAAGAGTCACTGAATTTAAAGATTCACTGAATCCTTCCTCATTTGAGGGGGATGACAAAGTAGTAGTTATGTATTATGACTTTCTTTGCTAAAATAGAGAAGAGTGTAGTTTGTATAATTGGTGTTTAGGGGTGGCACATTAGAATATGCAGGTGGCATGGCACACAATTCCAGAGAATCCCTCTGGCATGAATGCCCTTTTGTTGTGCAGTGCAGAACCTGTTTAACTGAATGTGGAGGCCCTTCCAGGTAATAGCTGGAAGTGGCATTTCTATGTACTTGACCTCGCTAGAATTCATTGGGGTGGGGTGGAAGCTGAGGTGGTTTCATAACCAGGTAACATGCAGTTGTTTAGAAGGGCCTCATACTTGGTTTGATGCTTTTCATCTTGAAATTCTTAATAAGTTTTAAACAGGGAGCCCATATTTTCATTTTGTACTTGGTACCAAAAATTATGTAGCTGGTACTGAATGGTTTAGGAGTGGTTCAAGACTATAATAGCAGGAATATAATTTAAGACTGTAAAGAGGAAGAAATAATTACTTTTCAACTTCTGACATCCCAGGTAGAATTTTTACAGTAAGGCAACTGACTTGAAAGCCAGGCTTTTTTGAGATAGTAAAATATTTTCTACTTTCCTTTAGTATATCAAAGATCAAACCTGCAGGATTCAGATGATACAGTCTCTCCATAAATATAGAGAAAATGCCCTTTTCACGTATGAGCCATAACAAATTAACAAATGTTAATTGCTAATGTTTACAACTATTTTATTTTATTTTTTTAGTATAAGTAGAAACTTACCTGGACCACAGAATACCTTGTGTTTGCCTTTGGCACAAATTTACATGGACTTTGGTTCTTGCCTTTTGGCCTAGTTGAATCAATCCACAGAGTCAAACCAAATAAAAAATTTTCCTATATGATTCTTCACATTCAAAAAATATAAGTAACTGTGTCTTACATGTGTTCGAAGAAACTAAAATCCATTTTCATGGTTGGCTTGAACATTTTCCTTGATTTTTTTTTTTACCTGAAATAACTTTAAACTGAGGATACTTAAGTTGATCATATTGAGTTGCATAATAATAAATTAACATGGCCAGCTCAAGCAGTTATGGCCCAAAGTGAATTTTTAAGCTGGAATTCACTTAACTTAATCATTCAACTCACAAGAAATGAAAATACTAAGACATTTAAAATATGGTCATATTTTTATTTCAACTAGTCATATTTCTAAAGAGGAGTTAGCTGTGATTGTAGTATTTGAATCATTCCAGTTGGTAACTGAGTAGTCTGTCTCCCATATTTGGAGCAAAGGAGGGAGGGAGGAGAGGGAGGAGGGAGGGAGAGAAGGAGGAAGGGAGAATGGTGATGATAAAATAAGTATGTCATTGGCCCTAAACCTATCAGTGACATTCTAGCTCTTGTGGGCTAGATCAGCGGTTCTCAAGTTCTGCACTCTTGACATATTGACAGTTAAACCGGACAATTCTTTGTTGAGAGGGAGTATCTGCATTATAGTATGGTTAGCAGCATCCCTGGCTTCTACCTATTAGATGCCAATGGTATACCTTCTCTTCACTTGTGATAACCAAATATGACTCTGGGTATTGCCAAATCGCCTTCAGTTAGGAACCAAAGGGCTAGATTTAACTAAGGATATCCCGAAAGGGCTGCTTCTCCTTAACTAGAGTCCAAAAGCAGGACAAGTAGTTGTCTTGGTTTCTTTTACATAATCTAGTATCTTGATGTTACACCTAAAATGTTGAAGAAGTAACCCAAAGAAAAGTGAATATATTCTCCTAAAACTTGGAAGACCTGATGAGCACCGAGTAATAATACATAGAATTTTTGAATCACTATATTGTACACCTGAAACTAATATAACACTGTATGTTAACCATACTGGAATTAAAATTAAAAAACTTAAAAAAAAAAAACCACATGAACTAAACTGGCTATCCCAGGGCTTTCCCAGAATTCATGTTTTGTGTGTGGTGCTTGTTGAAGGAAGGGTAAGAAATGATTCTGAGCTCTAGTTAGCCCCAGTCTACCTATTCCTACCTCATGAGAACAAGTGACATAGTAAATGACCATGATCTTGAAGACCAGTGATCCAAAAATATATGGAATTAATACCATATAAACATTAAGTTTTCAGCTTTGTTAATGATTAAATAAAAAATATCCATTCCCTAAAGTTTTAGTTCTGGCTAAATTGCTATCCTTTCTTTGCAGAGTGCTTGATTCAGAATGTTTGGAAAGATCTGACTACTCCTAGACATTGGGGTTCCTGAGAACTTAAAGATATGGCTTAAAGAAAAGTGAATCTTTTTTTTTCTTTCTTTCTTTCTAAGCCTTGGAACAGCCACAATCAACACTAACTGGGCTTAGTTACCTGAAAAATTTGAATTACTTGCCCCACTTTAATTCATTCAAAGTCTTTAACAACTAATTTGCCTTTTGATTAGTAGCATTATTATTAATTTTTAGGGCCTGCCATTATTTACTATTGGTTCTATGCTTCCCTGACATTGGGAAAATTTAGTAACCAGGTCACATTAAAAACAAACAAACAAACAAAAAACCTCCTGGCCAATATAGAGAAGAAAGGATATATAGTCTAGATCCCTTTATGTTTTAACTAAGGCGTTTTATAAAAACAACATTTTTCAGTGGCTTAATCCGTGAGTTGGAAATGGTTGTGTACCACTTTATAGGGGAAGAGTACATATTTTAAATTGCCTAACCATTTTCTGTGAAGTATTTGACTAGCTATTTCCATCCTATGGAAAAAAATACTGTCAAAATAAATAATTCGGGTAATGCAACATAATTACTCAAATATTCCAGAATCAGATCAAGGCATGCCATGTAATAGGACTTGTTCCAAAGTACTTGGTTTTTCTCATTTTGTTTTCTTTGTAGGATAGATTTATTTTTAAAAGATTTTATTTATTTATTCGAGGGAGAGTGAGAGGTGCTCAGTGGGGGAGAGGGGGAGTGGCAGAGGGAGAGGGAGAGGGAGAAGCAGGTTCCCCACTGAAGTCAATGGAGGGCTTGATCTGGATCCTGGGATCATGACAGGAGCTGAAGGTAGAAGCTTAACCCACTGAGCCACCCACATACCCCATAGGATAGATTCTTTTGTTTTATTTTATTTTATTTTATTTTATTTTTTAATATTATTTACTTATTTGACAGAGAGAGACACAGTGAGAGAGGGAACACACAAGCAGGGGGAGTGGGAGTGGGAGTGGGAGAGGGAGAAGCAGGCTCCTGAGCAAGGAGCCTGATGAGGGGCTCGAACCTAGAACCCTGGGATCACGACCTGAGCTGAAGGCAGACGATTAATGACTGAGCCACCGAGGTGCCCCAAGTAGATTCTTTTTAAATAAGGTTTTACTATCTAGAAGCTTAGCTAAAATTTGTTGCAAAATCTACAGTAAGCTTCCTTGTATGTGGAAGTTTCATTTTACATGTAAGGAAAATGCAAACAGGTAAGTGGAGAGATTTGGCTACATTTGTAAAGTGAGCTTGGAAGCTCTATTTCAAGCAGATGGTGCATTTAATGACCATTCTCCATGTTTAATATGATCACTTTGCCTCCCCCCCCTTTCTGGAAGCAGCATGAGAGGAGGGCATGTTAAACTTCTACCCCTTTCCGTTTGATGGAACGCTGAGGTATTCCTTATATTTTACACCCTGTATTACGACCATACTGCCTACCATTAGGGTCATAGAGCTGAAACATCAGGAAGCTAAGAGACCAAAAGAACTAAATTTGGCTGAAAGACAACAAAATTTTTATTTTGATAAAAATGAAAACTGTCAGCATAAGTGCTTTCACTTAGTGTCTTCAGACTGTGTTCAAACAAAGGAAGTAAAGGTTGCAAATTAGAAATCCACAGTTCCTTTACCTATTCTGGCTTTAATAAACTATGTGGTCCTAGTAAATCATTTATTCTGGAGTTATCTTCATTCTTCAGTCCTGATTATTCTGGAAAAAATCCTAAAATATCCCATGATCACTATCGGAATGCCCAGAAGTGATAATTTCTAGTGCTGGTAAGACTGTGGGAAAAGAGATTCTTATTCACTCTTGGTTGGACTATAAACAACCTTCTTAGGAAGTTATCTGACAGAGCTAATTAAAATTTAAAATATATATGCCCATCTGAACAGCAATTCCACTTCTAACTACTTATTTACTAGATATAAAAACACCAGTATTTAAAGACACATGTAGGATATTTATCACATGGCTTTTGGCAACCAAGAACTGGAGACAGGCTCAATTATTGTCAATAACTGGATAATAGAACAAATCAGATAGTTCATATTCTGAATACTATGCATCTTTTGAAAGCAGTAGATATAAATCTATATAAATTGACTTGGAAAGATATCCATGATGCACTTATAAAGTAAAAAACAGTTTACAAAATACAACACAATCTCATCCCATTTGATATTAAATCCTTATATTTATGCATGTTTTATACTTGTGATTAAATAAGGAAAAATATGAATAAATCCTAAATTAGCAGCAGATAAATCAAAGAAAAAATTATTACTTTTTTTCAAGATGTATTAATATTCTTTGTATATTTGCAAAAAGCAGGTTACTTTTTTTTAAAGAAGCATATTACTTTTAAGGAACAATATTTTTCCCAACATTTTATTATGAAAAGTATTAAACATACAGCAAAGCTGAAATAATTTGACATTATGCATCCATATACATACCTCTTGGATTCTACCCTGTTAACATTTACTATTCTTGCTTTATCATATATCTATCAATTTACCTATTCTTCTATCCATTCCTCATTCCATTTTATTTTCTTGATGGATTTTAAAGTAAAGTGCTCATATCAGTCTTTTCCTCCTAAATTCTTCACCTTGTATAATAGTGACATTTTTGGGGCAACTGGGTGGCTCAGTTGGTTGTGTCTGCCTTCAGCTCAGGCCATGATCCTGGGGTCCTAGAATCCAGCCCCACATTGGGCTCCCTGCTCTGTGGGAGCCTTCCTCTCCCTCTCCCTCTGCCTGCCATCTCCCCCTGACCCCGCTTGTGCTCTATCTCTCTGTCTGTCTCCCTGTCAAATAAATGAATAAAATCTTTTTAAAAAATGACATTTTAATTTAAATTTAAATACACATTAAAGAAAGTTGCCATGGAGCTCTGGCTGTGGCTCCACTCACTAGGCACCTTGGATCCTTCCTTCCTGCCCCTGACATAGAAGATCTTCCTGGGGGTCTACAAAATAAACTGCAATTCGGTATTGATGTTTGAGAGTAGGACCTTAGAAATATTAGAAAAATGAATAGTCTTTTCTATACGCTTCAGGGATCCATAGACTGTCATATCTCTTAGTAAATGTTCTTTGGAACTCAGTGTAAATTGTATGCATGTCATGAAAACATAAGCCAGAGATGTCCAAGGAGATTTCAAGCTTTTGGAAACGGAAAGCATATCGCTCGTGAAATAAACCAGGCAGAGAAAGACAAATACTACACAGTTTCACTTACTATATTTAGAATCTTAAAAAAAAAAAGTCAAACGTGGTTTCCAGGGGCTGGGGGTGGGGAAATAAGGAGAAGGTGATAAAAAGGTATAAACTTTGAGCTATAAAATGAATAAGGTCTGCAGATCTAATGTGACGCATAGTGACTATAGTTGATAACACTGTATTGGATTATTGAAATTTGCTAAGAGAGTAGAACTTAAATGTTCTCTCTCTCACACACACACATACATATATATAGTGATAGATATGTTAATTAGCTAGATGGGAGAACTTTTCACCATGTATATGTTTATCAGATCACCACAATATACACTTCAAACATGTTATAATTTTAAATTCCAGTTATACCTCAATAAGGCTAAAATTAAAAAAGAAAAGAGTGTTTTGCTCAGCGTTCACTTGCCAAAAGTAGAATCCATTCTATCTGAGCAGATGAAGAGTTATTACGTGGTATCATGTGACTTAGAGAACCACTGCATGGGCTAAGGGAAATCCCTGTGTTGAGATTCCAGGAAGCATTTCCAAATCCATGTGACAGAATTGGGCCAGGGAAGGTGTTGCCTCTGCCATGATCAGAAACTTCATAAAACAATAAGAAACATGTCATCCCGACTGTTGGTTCCATAGTGATACCTCAGCCTTTCTAGGAATCTGCCGAAGGAGGAAACTACCTGTGGAATCAGGAAATCACTGCTATAGTTGCCTGTTCCAGAACCAGGCTGCCTTTGCTATACTCTTTATGAGCAACACAGAAAGTTCTTTTCCTGAAATGAATCAATATCTAGACTAAGATGATAATCTGAAATCTCATTACAAGGGACTGTAGGAAATGTTCTATGAAAAATGCTGTTGTTGACTAAAATAATCCATTTTCTTCTTGAGTACATGGCTAGACTATGTTTTTCAGTCTTCTCTGTAGTTGTATGTAGCTGTGTGTCTATGTTCTTGCCTAGAGAATGTAGATGAAAACAACATATACCTCAAGACAATGGTCATACCTTGTCCACATTTTTTCTCTTTGTTATTGGCTGGAATCTGACCTAGCTTCAACTATGCAGATGACAATGCCAAAGGATGGAGAGATACATCCTGGGTTCCTGGATGACTTCGCAGAGCAAAGTCCATTTAACCACTTTGGATGATTACATGAGTGAGAAAAAAAACTTGAATCTTCCTTAAGTCACTGGATTATTGTTTGGTCTTTTGACTTTAACAGTTCAGTCTTACCCTACATAATGCATGCAGATTTTAGCTCATTAGCTTCTGTCTGTACCTGGAAGTGTTGATTGGGTTTGATGTTGAGCCAACCAATTCACAGTGCTCTCCAAAGCAGGACTCCTCCCTTTCCCTTCAAAACACACCCTTAATCTCCTCTTCTCTCTCTTCTATCTCTCATCGCATACAAGCAAATGCACATGCACTTGCATACACACACACACACACAATCTGTCTTGTTCATTGTTGAATCATTAGTGCCTAACACAGAATCTGGTATACCCTAGATGTTCAACGAATATTTGGTTGACGAATAAATAAAAACATTCTGACGATTAGAGAAATTGTATGGGGCCAGTTTAAAATATTGTCCTTGACATACATCAGTGGGAAGTGTGGTTTGAAGTTTGGAAAGGATTTCAACATACAGAGATGGGGTAAAAGGCATTCTGGGTGGCAGAGAAGAATGCCTGAAGTATGGCAGCATGGTAGGGATGAGGGGAGCTGTGAGCTTGCCATTGTTTTTGGTGGGAATGCTGAAGAGAAGGGGTTTGGAATTGAGGTTTGATTCTGGCTGGGTAAATTCTTGAGTGCTATGCTAGGGTAATAGTAATTCTGTAAGCCAAAAAAACATCAAAGGCTTATTTTGTCTCTGTCTTTGACTTTTGCTTTAGCACTCTACCGATTGATATGCTTGGCTCTGTCTTTTAGAAAACAAAGTGCTGGCAGTGTGGAAGAGGAGATTGGAGGTGAGGGAGACAGAGGCAATTTTAATTGCCCAGGAAGGAACCATGGATGTTTAAATTAGGCAGAGGTGAAGGATAGATTTAAGAGATAATTTAGAGATAAAATTAAAAGGACTGGATGACTTCTTAGATGATGAAGAGAGCAAATCTCTCATCTCTAGATTGAGATGACAATACTATTTTGACTTAACACAGGAAATAAAAAACAAGGAAATAAAATGGGTGGATGAATTAAAATTTATTTTTCATACTGTTACATTACATTTTAAGTCATGGAAGTATTAAGTAGCCAGATGGAAATATCCATTTAGTAGTCAAGAGGCAGATTAGGATACCTGTGATTTGGACTTGGAAGCCATGAGTGTAAGAGAGGTTAGTATTTCTCAAGATGTGATCTGAGAACTTGTGCATCAGAGATACTTATCTTGGGGTGTTTGTAAAAATGAAGATTCCTGGGCCTTATCACAGAATACTCAATCAGATTCTCTGGAGGATTGGGTCCAGGAATCTGTTTTCTAAAAATACTCTTGGGTTATTTTAATGCTTTACAATTTTTGAGACATGGGTAAAGGGGACAACTAACACCTAATCGTATAGGATTATCTGGGAGAAACTCAAGAGTGAGGAAGGAGTATGGAGCAGGACGTGGGTGAGAATGGTACTGGATTGAGAAACTGTAGAGTTAAAAAATCTGTTCCAAAAGAAGAAAAGAGAAGAGATTCCTGAGAACGTGGAGAAGTAGCAGGGGGAAAAGAAATGTTTTAGGGAGGTGAGGTTGAGGGGAGGCTCCAGGGAGAGCAACATCTGTAAAGAAGCCACCTAAAATGAGACAGAGAGAGGGATGCTGGTCCCATCAATGTGTTGGCCATCATTGACCCCTGAAGCAGCAGTTTCAGTAAACTGATGCGAGTGGAATAATATAACACCACTGAAGCATTGAAGGAACTGAGAATCGAGAGATAGACTATTTTGATATTGTTTATAACTCAATGTAATTTCTATTTGAAATTCTCATGGAAGAGAAAAATGTAATATTTGGGCACTTATCCTTGTACCTCTTTCTCCCAGGATGTGTGACCTCCACTTTGTGCTCAGATGGGCCCAGGAGGGTCATTGCTTAGAGGTCTCTAAGTCTGTCTTCCTGGATCTTCCGACCTGGCAGGTTTCTCTCTCTTCCTGGTCATACTCAAGTTGGGGCATCTGTGGGGCCTGCATAGCCTGGAGTACATACGTGCACCAAACAGACATTTTGTCTTGGAATAAAGCCTCATTTTAGGGTTTACTTTTGAGCATCACACACCCATCCTGGAGTTCTTTTGTATACCAGGGCTACAGTGAGACAATTTTTAGACACCAGTCCTAAGTGCCTGCTTCTTCCTTGGGAGCCCTCTACATTTTGCTTATCTGGGGTGTAGTGAACAATTGAGGAGAAAACTGAAGTTCAGAGGATAAGCTCACTTGTACAAAATTCCATACATGGCTAATGAGTTGGGGGGTGATCTGACCACTCAGGCTGCCATCTTCCTATTTGGGGCAAAGCAGAATATGCCAGGGGAGAAAAACAGATGGCTGTTATCTGACAATAATCGATGGCAGGGTCTTGGATAAATTAGGAGAGGATAGGATTAAGAGTATAGCTGGAGGAATTAATTAAAGACATTTAGTAAATGGGATGTAAGAAACTCAAGCAGGAGTATTTCAGGCAAAAGATTATAAACATATGGAATCAGATAATAAAGCTAACTGAATCAGCATGCAGACAAAGTAATTAGTTTAAGAAAGACATCTGGAAGAGGAGAGGAGTAAGAGAAACAGAGGAAATAAAAGGTAGGGTTGAGATCAACCAGAGTATGTTGGTAAAGTCAGATGTGTTTTTTTCTCATTTGCTTTACCTATAGTATGTCTTTCTTAGCCACAATCCCAAATACTACACAATTCAACATGTTATATTTGTTTCTGGAAATATCTAGGAGCTATATAAATACATCTGCCAAAACAAATGGTTCAAAGAAGATCAATGTTTTTCATGGCTAACTTAGCATGTGTTTGGCTTCCCACAAAAGTCTAGATCTTATGTTTGTGATTACATAGTTTGGGCCACAAAAATAACAAAAGTGGCTATTTAACATAGTTTTCTATAGCAACAGGAAACAATATCCAGTAAAGTGCCACTACAAATATCTTTCATCATGCTCTTCTCATCATATTAAGACATAGAATAAGGCAATTTTGATGATGAGGAACTGAGGTGCATTATCCTTTTTTTTTTTTTTTTGGTTACTCTGGAAGGTAATTGCATCTGTATGAATGATGAGAATATCTCATTTTCCAAGGATTCTTCTCATCTGCATTTGAAGTGTAATTTCAGTCTGTGGAATGTCTTTGGTCATAGCCTACACTGCGTGGTGGCCTAGATGGCTGCTGATGTGACGTGCCTGGGAAGAGGCACCGAGGAAAGGCCTACAGCCTCCCAACATTCTCCCCTCTAGCTGGCTGGATTTCAGAATCACTCATTGCTGTCATTTTCCAAAAGGATAAGAGACTCAGCAAGCGAACAGAATTTATGATAAAATATATCCTCTTTGCCTTGTTTAAGAATCTATTGTTGACTTACAGGGGAGTTGGGACACCAAGTCCTTGGATGGGAGCATTGTATAGCTAAATTTTCTTTGGCACGAAAGAGAGCAACAGTACAGAATCACTCTGATCAGAGAAACAAGATTAGAACAAAGGGATCTGTGGTCGTGAGCTTTGTCATTTCCAAGGTTTATGATGAAGTATGTGTGGTACAAAAAGCTATGACTCTGAGCATGCCATTGTCCTCAGGCTGGTTTCTGAGGAAAACTATCTGCTCAAAGTATCCTTTAATGTGGATCAACACCAGATAGTTTTCTCTTTAACTTCTCAAAGACTGGATAGCTTAGGAGAACCAAGAGTACTTCACAGTCACATTATTACAGTCAAAAAAATATATATTTTTTTCAATAGGTATTGACTGAGCAATTACTAAGTGCCATATTCTGTGCTAGGTAGTGGAAACATAAAAACAAAAATTCTGACATTTCAGTCTTTGAAAATTTCAGTGTTTAATGGGAGAAGAAGGACATGCAAACACTGAAAATAATTTTAAAAATAAAATAATAAAGTCTTATAAGCAATAGCATAGACTATCTATACTAAGTATTATGGGAGCACAGAATAATGGGTAACTTTTCCTAGGAGGAATTCAGAAAGATTCAGAGAAATTAATTTGAGTTGGGTGAGTTTACTTTTTCAAAGGAGCAGAGAATGAAGAGTATTCTAGGAAGAGAGAGAAAAAGCTCATTAAGATAGTAGTACTGCAGTGGACTGAGCTTTTGTATTGCCCTGAAATTCATGTTAACCCCTAATGTGATGGTATTTGAAAGGGAGGCCTTTAGGAGGTAATGAGGTCATGAATATGGAGGCCTTCTGATGGGATTAGTGCCCTTAAAAGAAGAGATGAGAGATAATTGCTTCCCCTCTCTCTCTGCTCTTTGCCCTGTAAAGATATAGCAAGAAGATTACCATTTACAAACTAGGAAGTGCCCTCACCATATACCAGATCTGTGGGTTCCTTGACCTTGGACTTCCTAGCCTCCAGAACCATAAGAAATAAATGTCTGTTGTTTAAGCCACCAAGCCTGTGATATCTTGTTATAACAGCCTGATTAAGACAAGTACTCACTAAAGGATCAGAATGGATGGCATAAATCATAGTGGTTAGTTGTCACTAAGCAAGGGCTGAGAGATGGCTGTACTCAATGGATAAATTTCTCAAGGCTGTAACATGAGGTATTTTCCAGGAAGGATGGTCTAGTATTAATCGGGGCCCTAAACATCATGAAGGCATTGAGAAACCTGGTGTGTGAGCAGCTGGCATGGGAGAAAAGATGCTGATAAAAAGATGGGAAAGGCCAATAAAAATAAATTTTGCCTTCTTAATAATTTTTCTTAGCATCAGTCCTAATCAATTTCAGCCCACAAGAGCCCATGTATCCAAATCAAGATGACATTAAAAATATGGAAAGATCAAAATCAATACCCATGGCTCTAATAAAGAGCTGAACTCAGCATGTACCATAGAGGGTGTCAACATCTAACTCCAGGCCTTTTATTTTTTATTTTTTATTTTTTAAAGATTTTATTTATTCATTTGACACAGAGAGAGAGATTACAAGTAGGCAGAGAGGCAGGCAGAGATGGAGGAGAGAGGAGGAAGCAGGCTCCCTGCTGAGCAGAGAGCCCGATGTGGGCCTCGATCCCAGGACCCTGGGATCATGACCTGAGCCGAAGGCAGCGGCTTTAACCCACTGAGCCACCCAGGCGCCCTCCAGGCCTTTTAAATTCTGCAAAGTGATGAGCTTTGAAAGCATGCTGTGTCTGCTCCAGAATTTCAGGTAACTGTTGTAAAAAGTCAGAGCATACTTCTAGCACTCCAGTTGTGCCTATTTTCTCACAGACAGTGTTAGTTTATGAAGGGGTGTGTGTGTGTGTGTGTGTGTGTGTGTGTGTGTGTGTGTGTGTGTGTGTGCGTATTTGCTTGCTTTGAGCTTTTTGGATTGTATCTGCCTTATAGACATGAAAGGTCACATTGAGGTCACAGAGATTTTGTCTTAGAAAAGCAGCCACTGACTATGGACTGGTTCTCAGAGAACATCTCAACAGTAACACACTGTTAGGGGTTGTGAGGCATCGTGAAAATATGTCCTGAAATCTCTGTTTCAAGAGTGCTATTTAGATGCCAGAAGTAATACTGCATTTCTCAGAATTAACAGAATTGCTAGAAGCTTACCTAAGATAATAGGTAGGTGTGAATTTTTTTAAATTAAAAAAATCTTAACATGAGAATTTGGAAAGCAAATGAGGTAAAAAACAGTAAAAAACAGTACTTTCATGAGAGGCAACGGGACTTTTCAGGTAGATAGCAAGATAGCCTTCTTGGGCGCCGGGGTGGCTCAGTGGGTTAAAGCCTCTGCCTTCGGCTCAGGTCATGATCT
>LNAC01000137.1:7244309-7294222 GCA_002007465.1 Ailurus styani | reverse complement strand
AGGGATAGGGTGGATGGGTTATGGACATTGGGGAGGGTTTGTGCTTTGGTGAATGCTGTGAAAGATGTAAGCCTGATGATTCACAGACCTGTACCCCTTGGGCAAAGAATAAAAATAAAATTAAAAAAAAAATTTACCTCAAAAAAAAAAAAAAAGAAATGTGTTGAACTTAATGAGTGGCGGAAACTGGATGTTTTATGCTCNACAAAAAAAAAAAAAAGAAATGTGTTGAACTTAATGAGTGGCGGAAACTGGATGTTTTATGCTCTCATTGCTACTGTTTTCATGACAGTTTTTGTGTGCGTGGAAAGGTGGAGGTCTTTGAAGAATTTCTGAGGGTCTGTTCATGCTGGATTTCTTAAAATTTATTTACTTATAAATTTTTAATTTTTTTAAAGCTTTTCTTCTTAAGTAACCTCTATACCCAATGTGGGGCTCGAACTCACAACCCTAAGACCAAAAGCCAGCCAGGCACCCTTGTTCATTCTAGATTTTAAGATGCATCTGCCACATAAACAAGCATAATATTAAGTAATATATGGATGATCTGTGAAAGGACATTTGAATTGTAATAAAACTGTATTAATTACACTGTGTTAAATACTTCAGCATAAAGAATCCCAATAGTTGGGATTTAAATTAATTTCAAAATTGTACTCTGCATTCCCTGAAAGAGAGAAAAAACAAACAGGAAAATAACAACACCATGCCAACAACAGCAATGATGATAACAATAGAAAAAATAATTTTAACTCCATTATGTCCAGGAGTGTAGAGTGCGAATTGTACCTTCATTAAACTCCGTTTATGGACCTCCCCACAGAATGAGCCACACTGCACTCTGTGTTAGTCTTCTGTTAAAAATATATTTGTATACAATGCAATCTAAATACAAGCCAATGGTTGTATCTGGTGAAGAGAGATCTCATTTTATTTAGATGTGCTTAAGGAATTTGGCAAGGCGATTTTGATCTATAGAGAATTAAGCCCTAAGTATTGACTTTACAACTTAAATCCTATATGAGATGCAACTCCATTCTAATCAAATTAACTCCTTTGATTCTCACACCATTACACAGATACTTTCATTGACCCTTATGAAAAGAAAATGAATGAATACAGAAGTAATGTAACTTGCCCAAGACTAAAGATGTAAGCCAGGAAGTGGCAGAGACCTTATCCAACAAACTCGAATATGTCTGCTGTCCACACCTGTGCTGTTACCTACTTCCCTGTAGTTCAACTTAGTGGTTTTAAAACTGTAGTGTGCATTGTCATCATCTAGAGGCAGTGTTGTAAATTACTTCCCAGCTGTACACTCAGCAATGTTGTGTTTGTATCTTGAAATTGGCTGTGGTGTGAGTATTTACACCACAGAAATAGACAAATACTATAAACCAGGGTCTTTTTCTTCTCTTAAAGAAAGATTTCTGGGACCCACCTTAAAGTTTCTGACTCAACAGGTGTTGAATGGATTCCAATAATTTGCAATTCTCACAGTTTTGCAGGTGATGTTGCTGCTGGTGGTCTGGGACCAAACTTTGAGAACCACTCATACCACTCATTTTTTTCCTCCATATGTTGATAGGTTTATTAAAGAGGTTGAATAATATATTAAGGCACTATGTATTTATAAAACTCTATTTATCTTGGCTTTTAATTGGACAGCAAATGATGTTAAATTAATCTTTCATCAAGAATTAGGAGACTACAGACAACTTTAAAATAGTAAAGGGAAAATATAAAACTTTATTTATTTATTTATTTTAGGGGGGGGCAGAGGGGAAGGGCATTGGAAGAGGGAGAGAGAGAATCTTAAGCAGGTTTGATGCCCAGTGGGGAGCCCACTGAGGGGCTTGATCTCACAACCCTGAGATCATGACCAGAGCTGAAATCAAGAATGGGACCCTTAACCGACTAAGCTGTCCAGGTGCCCCTAATTATAAATTATATTATAAATTCTATATTATATATTACATATATATTACATATATTACATTATATAAAATATAATAAATAACATAATTTATACATATATATTATAAATTTAAACTTTATTAATAGTATGGGGGAAAATCAAGTACAGGTTTATTAGATGATTAAGTTGCTTAGTTAAGTGAAATATACTGTCTCTTTTTTTAATGTAACAATTTTTATATATTTAAACTGGACTAAACATTTACTTAATACTGGAAAAAATGAACCTGTATCTTTCTATAGGCTGGAAAAAACATGGCAAGTTAATACCTGAATTACACACTAGTCCCTAACAGTTGTAAGAGAAATAAAGTTAACATATAGCCTCAATTTTAATATCCATAAGAATTACATTCTTCTTTTAAAAAGATTTTCTTTTTTTGAAAAAGAGAGAACAAGCAGTGAGAAGAGCAGATGGCAAAAGAGAAGCAGACTCCCCGCTGAGCAGGAAGCCCAATGTGGAGCTCAAACCCAGGACCCTGAGTTCATGACCTGAGCTAAAGGTAGATGTTTAACCCAATGAGCCACCCAGGTGCCCCATAAGAATTCTTAAGTGTATACATAAGGTTACTGTCTGTCTTTGTTTCCATTTTAATTCTCCCAAATTTCAGTGATTCATTCCCGTACAATGTTCCTAAGTCTACCCTGACAATTATTTATCTCGAAGTTTTATTTATTTTTTTTTAATTTTATTTATTTATTTGACAGAGAGAGAGAGAGAGCGATCACAAGTAGGCAGAGAGGCAGGCAGAGGGAGAAGGGGAAGTAGGTTCCCTGCTGAGCAGAAAGCCTGATGCGGGCCTTGATCCCAGGACCCTGAGATCATGACCTGAGCTGAAGGCAGAGGCTTTAACCCACTGAGCCACCCAGGCGCCCCTCAAAGTTATTTATTTATACCAAAAGTTAAAAGAGGGGAAATCTAGTGAGGTGAACGATAATAAAGTATAATAAAAATTAAAAATTAAACATTTGAGTAAATTTACAAATACATTTTTAAAATGCGATAATTTATAACTGTAATTAAAATTCTGGATCAATTATTTTTACTATTGCTCAAAGATAACAATACAATTGAATACAATTTGGAAGAATCTTAATTTAAAAGAGTAACTTTTTAAGAAAATATTTGGAAATTTAAAAAATTATGAAATGGTAACTTATATTACATTATGAAATTATAAATAGAAACTCTACTGGGCCCTGTTCCCTAGATTGGAATGTACACAGGATGCTTGGTTCTCTAGATAGATAGATTGAATTAGATAGATAGAGGATAAATAAGTAGATAATAGGTTAATAGATGATAGACGATATAGAGATATATAAGCACAGGTATAAATAAAGATATAAAGATATAGATTTAGATATATCTATACCTGTGTCTGTGCTCTTACACCGACACACACATACATATGCATAATATATACAGATACAGAGAAGAGAAAGAAAGTCTGGGAGAGTGTGTACCTTTAAAAGTCAAAATATTTAGGAAAAACTTTTTTGATCCTGTCTTCTGTGTGTTAGGGCTACCCCATTGCCAAACTCCAAGATAGTGATAGTGTGCTCACAAGCAGTACACAGTATATTGGTAAACGTGGTGGCCCTGCTGAGTATTTTTGAATTAGTTGCAATTATTGGAACTGGTCCTAGAAGATAGTTTGTAATTGTTAAAACTGCATGTGTGTCAAACACATTTTCATTGTTACACTTAGCTCTGTCATTCTCAGAGGCATAGGGTGCTGCACACCACACACCTGTCTTGGTGTCATGCTTATTGTTACATTATAGATACTCTATCTGTATCCTTATGACCACAAGGATGAGGTCACTGGGATGTTGGAACTATGGTCTAGCTTGGGATTTACATACCCTTACTGCCTACTTGTTTTCTTCTTGATTAGATCAAGTTTTAAAGAATTTGTTTTCCCGGGGTTGTTAACTGAATCATTCCTTTTAAAAATAATGCATCTTCAGGTAACTTGATGAAATATGTCAAGACTTCATGGTCAAATCATGTATAACATTTCTTTGAGCTTCACCAATCACCTGCAGTGAGAGGTATCATTAGAGAGTTAAGCTTCTTTTGGTGATAAGAGAGGAATAAAATATCTTAGCTCTTGGTTCCAAATGTACAACATGATATGAGTTGGAAAGGAAGGCAGACTCATTGCTTTTTGGCTCCAAATATCTTCATTGCTGGCTGCTGTGAAAGATGTATGTTTTCAGCAGGCAGAAATTGACAGGAATACATAAGCTGTTTTGGCAAACAGGTTTGCATTTGGCCTTTTCCAGCTGATGTAACAAGATGATGAAAGGCCCCAAATGAATTAATGATCTTTTTTTTTAATTTCCTTCCCACCTTAAAGTCAATGAAAATATAGGGCTAACTGAAAAAGAGATTTAAAAATGGAAACAATGACAAAAAGAGATAGTTGAGAGAATGAGAAGAGCATTGAAGCAAATTAATTTCTACCTGTTACCACTGGAAAGATAATTTAACCCTTGTTTATTACATGCTTACCAAATGTTGGACATTGAGCTGACAGTTTGAATACAAAGCTTTTGTTCAAATGGAGAGAAAGGGGTAACAAGCACTTGTAATATGATAAACACTGTATTTTAATAGCATGGACAAAAAACAAGGAGCACATAGAACCTGCTTAGTTCCTTAGTTTCTCCTCTTACCTGCTTTGCTTTGTATCTTTCTCTGGGCAAGACTTTTTTTTTTTTCCTAGTTTTTAACATTTATTGAGGACTGTTGCCCAAATCTGTTTATGTCATCCTGGTCACAAACTTTCTAACTCTACTACTCTTTCCAGTACATTTTGGAGGAGAAAAAAAAAATCTCATAATCCAAAAATCCATAACAATAAAACAATGTTGGAAACTACCATGAAAACACAAGATGAGTGAAAAACACATCTTTTTTAAGAGTCACAGGACAATAAGATCAGGAAGTACACAAAAAAGTAAAAATAAATCAAACTCATATGTATAGCTTTTTGTATGTTAATCGTAATTAATCTGAGTGGTTTTATAAAAAGAATCATGCCAAACAAAATCATGATTTTTGGCTTAATCCTGATTTAAGAATATTAACAAACATTTGCCTGCAATGCGGGTAGTCTGCTATACACAATAGATGATTTCATATACAGATTGAAAATCCGGTTTGTTTTGTATTTATGATTCAAAAGTATCTTTAAACATTTTTAAGTGGCAGAAACATACATAACAGTTATAAGTAGAAATAATCCCTGCAAAGTGTCCTGTGTTGTTACTGCAGAGATGCACAATAGCAATCTCCAGTTATTAAGAAAACATCAAAAAGTGTTGTTTTGTATACTAAGAGTATGTTTTGGGGAGTGAGGAAAGAATAACAGCTTTCCCTTTGGTCTCAAATACTCAACATTTAAAAAATAAAATAAAATAAGTAAAATAAAATACTCAACATTTCGAAGTCATGACACTGAGAAGGCTGCAGTCGCTAGAGGAATCCCCAGAGAAGAGAAATCCAGCATGGAAGTACACCTGGGTTCTCTCCTGCACCCACCCCTCCACGATGCTCAGCGCAGGTTCCCACTTCAAAAGAGTTGTTAAGGTCACTTCTATTTGAGAAGCATAAGCATTTGGTAGTAGGAACAATGTTTTTGTCTTATTCACTGGAATGAATGGTAATTACTGTAATGCTTTTCCAATTTCATAAGAGCCTCTGAATCCCAACCCATGAAGCCAACAGGCTGCGTTGGGGTGTAAGGGTAACGTTTGCACCTGCCAGCTTGTGTGTCCGGTAAGCAGGACGTGTAGAAGGTGTGGGCAACCTGCCGTCCAGCTGTCAGTGATACCGCAGAGTTGAATGCAGTTCCCTTTCTACCATGAATTATCATCACAGCTGTACCCTTATTCTTGTTATTATAATCTCATGGGAGGCTTTTCGATAACACCTTATTCCTCTGAACACATTTGGGGCACGGTGTATTGTCTTCCAGGTACAGGGGGGAGGAGGTCCATGGAAAATTGCAGGCAAGAAGCAAGAAGAGCATACACACTCTCCTCTGTTTTTCAGGCACCCAGACTAGTCCTGCATGAAATTGCAGGCGAAACCAACCCTTTTTGTCTGCAGGGACTGTGCACCGCCTGAGCCTCTAGGCCTCCTGTGATAATTCACCTGTCTCCATCTTCCCAGTCCTGGGTGCAATTCTGGACCTGAAGGCAAAAGCAGCCTCTGGGGCTGAAGTTGTTACAACAGTATCAATTCTCTTCAGGAGATCATTAGACCAACAAGGACAGACCCCCTCCACCCTCCGGGGGAACAGCTATTTCATGAGGTTATCTCCATTTTCCCCCCAGAACTTACCAGGGACATTTCCCCTTTGTCCATCTTTGATCTCCTTTGTGACTGTGTGACATTCTTAGCCTCCTTTGCAGTGACAGGAATGTCCGTCTTTTGATCAGGGTAAAGCATATTCGCAGAGTCATTTAATTGCATCTAATTTCTGGCCTATGGTGCTTTGGTTCCTGGTACACAAGATGTCTCAGTGAAACAGATTGGCTGCTACAGTTTAGAAGGTGCTGGAGAAGTCACTACCTTCTTTTGAAGCCTTACTCTTCCATTGCCTTATGCTGTCTTTTCTGAACAGGAAGCTTTGTCTCCTTTCATAGATCTTTTTCCTTTTGGTTCCATTCTCTAAGGCTCTTTGTTAACTTTGGTTTACCAGAAGCCTGCTGTTTCTCTTTGACTTCTCCTGACACGGGTTGGGGTTTGTGAGTTAGATATTCTTCTCATGATTTCTTTGTGGAGTTCTTTTCCGACTTTTGCTTTCTTCATATCCAAAGAGAAGTCAAAGCCGACAAAAAGAAAATTCTTACTTTTGAAATGTGGGCAAGGCATTTCTTATCTCTGTCCCACTGAATGGTGACTAGAACAAAATGTAAAACTCTATCTCTAAGTGTAGTTGAGTGAAAAACTTACCTCTATTCTGTACTCCAAGGATTGGTACAGAATAGTCATCAAATTAAGCACCCACATTGGTCAGAAAGAAAATAAATAAAATGAAATGGGTATACATTAATGGATAGTACTGCTCAAATGGAGAATATATGTGCCCATCTGAATGCATTCAAACTGGAAAAAAAAAAAAGTACTCCTGTAGTCCAGAAGCAGGAGATAAACATGTACCAAAACAAAGAAGCAAAGAAAGACAGTTATCAATTTTCACATGACTCTTACAGAATAAATAATGTAAGGAGGAAGAAACACATTTGACTGAATAGTCAAGAAAGGTGTCATAATAGAGGTGGAACTTTGTTCAACTTTGACAGATCGGTATCTAGAAGGTTATAGAGGAACAGGGAATATTTTGATATGAAGGCCATGACTGATATTGTGCACTAATGCAGAGATTGGACTATTCAGGGATTTTTTTTTTTTCCAGAGGAGTTTGAGTAGACTGGACAACAAGGTCCAGATAAAGTAGCTTGAAATGAGCTAAAAATATAGATTAGGTGGAAATTTTATTGAAACTATCAATATAAACATTAAATTATTAGGAAATACTGAGGATGTGGGAGATGGATGTAATGTAGTTTTATAAAAGTGATAGCTTGGATATAAATGTATTATTTGTCCAGTCATTCTCCTTCTATTAAACTAAGTATTGAATTAAATATCTTTTTCAAAAAATCAAAACCAGTTAAAGAGATTTAGTATTCTATTATTCTGTACATGGATATTATTACAGGCATGAGAGGGCTTGAGTTACATACAGTAGAAAACTATTTAAGGGCGCCTGGGTGGCTCAGTGGGTTAAAGCCTCTGCCTTCGGCTCAGGTCATGATCTCAGGGTCCTGGGATCGAGGCCCATATCAGGCTCTCTGCTCGGCAGGGAGCCTGCTTCCTCCTCTCTCTCTGCCTGCCTCTCTGTCTACTTGTGATCTCTGTTTCTCTGTCAAATAAATAAATAAAATCTTTAAAAAAAAAAAAAAGAAAACTATTTAAGATGGCTTGAAGAAAGTTCTACCTCAAAGAAAGGAGCTGGAGTAGAAACATTTAAAGCTGACTTTAGATCTCCAAAGGCATGACTTTTGTTCTTTTGCATGAAAATATATATTATATATGCATAGGCCATATTTATTCCATATGTAATGCTGATTTCTATCTTCTAAAATTAAAAGTTAGAAATAGGCCATTGATGTGCATTTAAAAAGGTAGAATTATGTACAGTAATACTGACATATAAAATTTGTTCCACTAAAGTGATCTCCTGTTAAAGATTTCATGATAGAGATTTTAAAGATGTATTTAGAAATCTCCGTTAAAGGAAAAATTAAAAACTTGCAAATAATTTTCTTGGTCATATTTTCAATTTCAGTCAGTTTGTCAAAAGAACTTATTCAGCAAATTGGCCGCCAACGGAGGAGCTGCCAAATTCACCATATTTAATTTATATGAAAGTTATATTTTTAAAAATTATGGTCCTCCTTTTCTAGTGCCACGCTCAGAAGTTAAAGTATAAGTAGTCTCAGATTTACTGATTTATTAGTATCCAGATGCAGGTTTTCTTTCCAACCTGGTCAATGTTGTTGTTGATTAAATGAAAAACAAATAAATTATATTAATTAGGAATCAACACTAATGGAAGGGATACACTAGAATCTAAAATTGTAATATTAAGAGCAAATACTTGCAGAGGTTCAATTTAATTAAAGACTTTAGAGTCAAGAAATGAACCTATTCTTTTTTTTTTTTTTAATTTTTTAGTCTTTGCCCCAGGGGTACAGGTCTGTGAATCTATTCTTAATGTTGATTACACGGCTCTATCTCTATTAATACCACCTGGTCCAGACATCAGTGGGAACAGCCTCACCTGGACCATGCAAATAGTTCCCCAAAAGTTCTGGTGGCTGCCTTATTTGTTCTTCTACCAGCCATTTCCTCCACCGCTGTGCTCCAGCCACAGGACTTTCCATCACTTGAACGTGCCAATCTCCTCTGGGTGCACTGCCTGCAAGTCCTCTGCTGAGGTGCTCTGCTATCTGCTCCTAGCCTCGCTTGCTTCTTGCCATCTGGTCTCTGCTCAAAGGTTACCACCTCTGCAAGTCATACTTACCATTCTGTTTACATTGTTCCTAATCTAATTCACACTCTCTCACACTGCTCATTATCTTTATAAGACTTAATTTTTTTAGATTTTTTTTTTAATTCAGAAAAAAAACCCCACAAAATACAAAATGTTTTCCAACCATGTGCAGGAGGAGTATGGGTAGGGGAGGTGTCTGTTCATCCAGCCCCAGCCCCCTGCCCATGTGGTTTTGGCATCAATAAGGGGTTTGTGTTAATGACCCCCCAAGTGAAAAAAAAAGTGTGTGTGTGTGTGAAGGAGAGGGGTGCAAAAGCAATGGGGAGTCACAGGGGAAAGGGACAGATGAGGTGGGCACTGGAAATGCCCAGGTGGGAGGTCATTTCCTAAGATTTCTTGATAATACCACCTGGATATCTTCTTTGCCCATCAGCAGGACTGGCGTCTTGGTGGTCATGGTGATAGAGACGCTGAAAGTGGGAACTCCTCCAGTGCTCTTGGTGTGAAGATACTTGGTAAATTGCCCATCCTGCAGCAGTGAGTCCCGATTACAGAACATTTCTGGCCCCCAAATGTCTGCCCATTCACGAAAAAAACTTGACTGGTCTTTGCCTACCAGGACACCGACCTCAGAGGACGTGATGCTGATGAAGTGTTTACCCCGGAGGGCGGTTCAGACCGAGGGCGAGTCCTGATAGCCCACAGCGATCACTGCCTGAAGGTGTCTTCCCCCGGGAGGTTGTGGATGTC
Organism: Ailurus styani; assembly: GCA_002007465.1. Classification (NCBI taxonomy): domain Eukaryota; kingdom Metazoa; phylum Chordata; class Mammalia; order Carnivora; family Ailuridae; genus Ailurus; species Ailurus styani. Next base: position 7,284,416 of record LNAC01000137.1, on the reverse strand, counting down.
TGTTCCACCCCGCAGGGGCAGTGCTGCTGGGGCTGCAGGGTGCCCTGGGGGCCCAGGCTGCGGGTGGGGGAGGCGGAGAGCTGGGAGCGCGCCCTGCCCTGGGGATCGCAGCTCTGCCCTCTGTGCAGCCAGCCGCCCTTGCACGGCCACCAGACTTAATCCTTTATTTCCGCTTTCCCTTGAGTGAATATAAGCTACTTGAGGACAGAGTTTTCCCTGTACTGTGCACTGTTGTGGTTCCAGAGTCGAGTAAGTACTGGCATACTAGTAGGCTCTCAAAAACGTTTTCTAAATACAAGATCAAACTTTGGGAGCAAAATCTTAGAAAAGTGTGTTCTTTTGTGAGATTTAAATAGTTTACTATTTCTGAGAATTATTCATCGAAACCTTAAATTTAGAAGATATAAAACACAACCAGAGCTGTCTTTCATCATTGCTTTTGACCTTAGGATGTGCAGAAGCATAAAAAATATTAATAATGGTGATTATCATTAACACATCAAATGACTTAAAGACATAATTGGAGTGTTATGAATAGGCTTAAATAAGAATTAAACCATTTTTCATGTTTTAAATACCCGTGTATATCTAAAATCCTGATAACCATAAAAGACTAAAATGCTCTCTTTCATTTGTTTTTTTTTTTTTTTTTGAATTTCCATTTGTATAATTAAATGTCATTTTTCTATTTGTATGCTTAGTTTTATTTGGGTATATAATATAGTGACCCTTATTCATTTGATTACATATTTCCTATTTAAACTGTTTAAGAAAATCTATTTTAAATGACAAGATTATCTAAAATATCTAATACAATGAATATAATTAATATTTATTTGTTAAAGTCAACTAAATCTCAGGCACTTTTTTTTTTTTAGTGGTCCATTTTGGATAATTTGTTAAAAAATAGAAAATGAGCAGATACTTTTAGGAAGGTTAACAAGAGTAGAAGATACATATTGGCCCTTGCAAGTGATATAAAATATGTTTCTTTGATGAGACCTGGAAAATTTAAAACTCTGTGCCTTCCCCACCCCCAAGTGTTTACAGACAAATAGATTATCTACGAAATGCTTATAGTGAGTGTTCAGTAACTGTTAACTGGTATTTTTCAAGGTAGAAATAGTAGTAGTGGCAGTAATAGTAGCAACAATAAGCAGTAGTAATAATTACTAGTAATAGAAGTAGTAGTATATCTACCACTAAGAATTAAGAATTGCTCTAGTTGTTCTCTGCATAGTGGCAAATCAAACAAACAATTCTTGTTTCACTCTAGATATTTTCTGGTGACCTATGTTCCATTCCATTAATGCTCTCTTCGGCTGTGCCCATTCTGCTATCATGTCCATTTAATTTGTTCTTAGCTTTAGATTTTGGACTTTTCAGTTACGTGCTTTTAACTTTTTCTTCATCGAGTCTCATTCTCTGCTGAAATTCTCCATCTCATTGTCTGTTTTGTTGAACATTTTAGTCATAATTATGTTAATGTTTCCATTTAATAATTTCAAACTGATAATTTTGATTAAGGCTAATTTTGATTAAGTACTGGAAATTTTTCATAAAATGTTAGATTATTAGAGGCACTGGATTATTATGTCTTCCTCTAAAAGCAATAAACTTCCAATTTTTCAAGTGTCGGTCTGGGTGGTTTTATGAGTTCTTTCTACCTTAGCAGCTGTGATGCCCAATTTTGGAGTCTGCTGTCTAGTGGAATCACTAGAAATGACTCATTTTTTCAGTCTACCCTCCCTATTTTGAATGAACAGATGCATCAGGAGGGAAAGAGGAGTTAAGTGCCATGTTCCTCCAACTGTTTTTCCCTCCTACGTACCCCCTCAGATTTTGGTTGTATGGAGAGCCTCAGACTCCTTCAAATAGTTATTTATGTTATTAGTTTTGGTGTGATACAATCTCGCTCTACACATTCAGAAACATAAGTGATTTCTAAAAACGTTGGTAGACTTCATATTTCTAAAAATGAGACAATTAAAATAGTAAACTTATTTCCACTACAAACATCTGAGAATTCCTTATGTAAGAGCGAAACTGTTACATCTACACAAAAACTGTCTTCTTTATAATCTAAGATGGAGGGCAGGAATTCAAATGAGTAAAGTATATGGGGCCATTTAGAACTAAGCCTGTAATTTTAGTTGGGTTAATTAACTTCTCCCAATTATCTTCTTGGGGAAAATCAACTTTTTCAGCCTTATTCCCTCTACAAATTATTTGATAAATGAGAAAACCCAATGAGCTCCCCAGAAAGAGGGTGCAATATAAACAGAAAGCATTAATCTAAGGGATTGTTTTATGGGCCAATATGAAAACTTATTGTGATACTACTCTCAAATGGCTCTATATTGTATTGGCCTGTGCCACCTATTATGATATGTAAAATCTCTGTACTCCCAGTATTCAACCACATTTTTCAGATCCAGTGACTTTCTGTGCAATTTTAATTATGAGGGAGTCCTAATTAACTCAGTTATCACTCCATTTTGTATCTACTTTAATTATATTTCTTTCCTTCTTTCATGGTTTGGAAAGGTAGTAGTCTTGTTCACTCCTTTCATCCTTCTTCTGGCTCTAGGTTCTCAGACACCGGTGCCATATGCTAGAATTTTTTGGCAAAGAGTCACTATCGACATCTTTTGTGCTGCAGGCACTCAAAAGCTAGTTCTCTCAGTGGATACATACACTGCTAAAAACCACCACACGATTCTCTGACTAGAGAGATCTAGCTCAGCATAAAACTCTTCACCAGCCTTCTACTGTGACTCTCATCACTTGATGCCTATTCCATAGCTTCTTATTCTGGGAACTCACTTCAAATAGGTCAACTGGGTTGAGGCAACAGCAAGGCATATCAATTATGGCTCTATTCTGCAATTTCACTTGACACACCCAAAACTTCATCCTTGTCACCTCATGTTTGGGGAGAAATATGTATACAGGCTCTTCACTGCCATCCCTTCTTTACATCTGGCCACCTCTATTTAAATCCGTTCTCTGCTAAATAAGCACGGAAAACAGATCATCAAGTCTCCTGCATAAATGGATGTCCAAATTCAAGAAAAGATACCAATTTCCCCTTTTTGAAAATACTTCCGATTTTTATCAGTGGTTCTTTGAAGCCTCCTGATTGGATTTAGGATGGGACATCTCCCAAGGGAAGGAAAGCATACAACTCTCCATTTGGCATTAGACTCATATACAAATCCCACAGTTCTCCCTTCTTTTCCTGCTCCCCTGCCTTCTGCTTGTTCATGTGGCCAAAAAGGTGTGGAAGAAGCTAGGCTGATGTCCAAGTATGTCAAAGTCTGCTCGATCATTTTTTAGTAAGTCCTTAAAAATTTATTATCCCAATTCTTTGCAGCTCTCTTTAAAATACAGGCTGAATTTAAATACTCCCCAGTTTCTCACTTATGTGTCTCATAGCTCCTGGGCTACCATCTTAGGTGTGGCATCAGCAAGAACGGGGGGAGGGTGAAGATTATAAAGAAATTTATAGGTTACTCTGTGTACTTTGATTGCCATTTAGAGTGAGATATGAAGCCAAGTGAAGATTATGAGTAGACATGTATCATGATTTGACTTCCTTTTAAAGGGCTTCCTTTTTAAATAGTTACCATATTATGAATAGATTGCAGAGAAGCAAGGACAGAGTCAGAAGGGGCAGTAAGAGCTAATACAATAATCTTTACTCACCACTCTCATTTTGTCATGGAGAAAATGTCTGTGAGAAGCTCTGTAATAGGTCATATCTCAGGTTCAGTTGGCCAAGATTGAGTTATTTGCTGACTCTGGAGCTTCAGGCACATCTGGGAAAGGAGCAATCTGGCATTCTCAGTGAGTATTGTAGGAGATAGGCTCTGATGGCCAGAAAAATGGGAGAGAAGGCTGTTGGTTAGGTAATCAATAATGTTTTTCAGGGTGGACTAAGAGCATTAAAATGTCCTAAAGCTTTTAAGTAGAATATTAAATTGATAAAGTTTTATTTTAGAATAGCTTCTGTAACTACCTAGAAAAATGGACCAGAGAAGAAGACTAGAAGTAGAGAATCCAATTAGATGCTGTTTCCATAATCTAGTGGAGACATGATAGTATAAATAGTGGCCTAAGATTGATTGATGGTAGGAAGTGAAGGTAATGGAGAGGAGGCATCTTTGGTGGTGCTCAGACTAAATTTCTGAAATAGATCAATGGGTATACCATCTTGCCAGTCTTTGAAATTTATATATTTTTAGAAAGAGGATCTAGTTTAGGAAGAAAATTCGTTTATCTCTGGATATACTGAGTTTAAGACGTGTTTAGAAACATCTAAATAATGATATATAATAGGCACAGTCTGAAGGACAGGAAATACATCAAAGCTCAAAAATACAGATTTTAGGGTTATCTACACACACACATGATTATGTTCAAAGTATAAAAAAAATCCAGAAAAATGTGATTGGAGCAAGATGATGTTCTGAACATATTCTCTCCTGTTCTGCATATAATGAGGAAAGAGAGACATCGAAAGAGAGGTAAATAGCAGACAAAGAGAGGTTAAAAAAACATTTGAAGGGAAGATATTAGCAATGGGCTAGAAATGTTTCATTTCAGAATAGAAAAAAATATATAAAATATAATTTTCAGAAATAAAGTGAGAAGAAACCACAGTGCCGAAACACATGTGAGAAAATACTGCTGCAGAATTAGAAGTAATTCCAGGAGTCAATCCGAGAATTTCTCCTTGAGAGGAGAGAGTGCAGAATTATTGTCTGTAATACTAGAAAAGTGAATTGCCAATGAAAACAAGTGTTATTGACAGGCTTCTGTGATCATGCATGCCAAATTTGTAGTTATAAATTTAAAGGGAGGCAAATCAGTTTCAGTGCTTGTTTCTGTAAATTAGGAAAAGTTTTGCATATAATCACAGTTGGGGTTTTGCCAAGAGAGAAACCCAGAGGAATAGTGGGTTATGTGTTTTGATTGTACTGAACAAGAAATTATGGTGATGGACGACGGGATATGAGTCGTGTTGTGCACAAGAGTAAATTGCAGACAACAAATTGGGGATGTAGTAGACATTTTTAAAAAGTGATAAATTTAATGGATTGTATGATTCAGGGAAGTCAAGAAATTGTTTAAATGTGTGCAAAGTCAGGGAGTTGAAATGTTAGAAGGTTGTAGGAGAGGATCCTTTAAATAAAGATTTGAGATGTCATATGTTTATTGGAAATAAAAAGAAGTCTAGAAATAACTATGAGCTGAGGTGGATAAATAGGCAGGATGAAAAATTTATTTCAGATAAATTTTTAAAGAAGGATGGCAAGATCGGAAATTTCCAGTGGCATGAACCTTCCACCTACCTGATGCTGAAGACCGTTTAATAAGCAATGATTATAGGCAGTAAAGAGGAGAATGATTCGGTGTTAATACTTAAGTGAATGTTTTACACTGAGTATAAAATTTTGAAATGTCATGTAGTATAGTCAGATAACATGAATTTCAAGAGTTGGGCTTTAAGGGAGTGTTACGATTCACATGTTTGTGTCCCTCCTTCAATTCTTCTGCTGAATCCCGAACTCAATGTGATGGTATTTGGAGGTGGGGCCTTTGGAAGTTAATTACAGTTAGATGAGGTTGCGTGCGCTTATGATGAGTTTAGTGTCTTACGAAAAGAGACATGAGGGCTCTCTCTCTCTCTCTCTCTCTCTCTTTGGGTACACAAAACAGAGGTCATGTGAGCACACAGTGAAATGGGAGCCTCCTGAAAGCAGAGTCCTTACCAAGAACTGGCATCTTCATCTGTGACTTCCCAGTCTTAAGAACTGTGAGAAATATATGTTAGTTGTTTTAAGCCACTTACTCTTGGATGTTATGTCATAGCAGCCTGAGCTTATTAAGAGAGGGAGTAAGGAGAAATTTTCTGGAGTTAGGAATGAAGAGCAAGTAGAATACTCCATTTCCAGCCCCATGAAAAGTATGTAGTGTGAGTGAAATAAGTAGACATCTTTAAGAGAGCTTTGGGGCTATGTCACTCAGATTCACATAGAAGTGTAATGGCAAAGAATGTTTGGAGAGGAAGCTTAAAGTATAGAAAATCTGGCTGAGGGCGCCTGGGTGGCTCAGTGGGTTAAAGCCTCTGCCTTCGGCTCAGGTCATGATCTCAGGGTCCTGGGATCGAGTCCCACATCAGACTCTCTGCTTAGCAGGGAGCCTGCTTCCCCCCTCCCTCTGCCTGCCTCTCTGCCTACTTGTGATCTCTCTCTCTCTCTGTCGTATAAATAAATAAAGTTTTTAAAAAGAAAATCTGGCTGATGGCAGATCATGTGTATTTGAGGGCATGGTGGAAGTGCTGTAGGGCTTGAGGAAGATCTGAGATTAGGAGATGTACACAGGGGACCGAAATCCAGCTGATGGCTTAGAGAGTACGGTCAGAACTGAGGTCAATAAGTATGTAAGACAAGAACATCTTCGTTGTCTTTTAATTAAACATGGCTGATCATGTAATTACAGCCTCCTGCAGACTGGTTTCCGTGGTTTCCGTGGTGTTAGAGGAGGCTTGGGCACTGGTCCTCCTGTGGAGGACACGGTGCTCTGTTGGTGTCCCTTACACGCCTCTGAGTGTGATGACAGAGTTGAGAAATGGGTGGTGGCACCCCAGCATCCGGAGCCCAGTGGTATCACATCCAGACCATCTGGAACTTTGCAGGCTGCCTTTAAATATCTGCTGGGCCGATACTTTCACACTAGTATTCTGGGCATTTAGTGGCAATGATTGTGTTAAGTATGTGTGGGTTTGGGTTTTTTTCCCCTAACATGCCTGTTAGTAAGGTGGTATTTGCTTTTGATAAAACTTTATATAAACTCAATCTTTCTCAAAGTGATTGAAACTCCTTGCAGATTTAAAATGATATATTTTTTGGGAAAGAGTGCCATGCATAAATACTTCCTGAGGGCATTTGTGTGAACACTTTGATGACAACACAAATACTAACGATGTTATTTCATAAAAATCATGTGAAATGAATTTAATAAACAAAATAATATGAATTTGTGAAATGTAGTAATAAGAAAAGCTAATATTTATTGAGTTCATGGTATATGGTAGATGCAATCCTCACACTGTTACCTATATTACCTCACCAAATATCCATAAGGACACTGTAGAGTTAAGTGTCTATTATCAACCACATTTTTACATGAGGACATTGAGGCACAAAGGGGTTAAAGAACGTATACAAGAAACTCACACATTATGGGGAGAAGCCGAGATTTAAACTTTGACTCCAGACCTAACACTGAAACAATACACATAGATGCACACATGTATTCACATGAACATATATAAATAAAATAGGCCTTATGCCATTTGAAAGAATCGAGCACTAAGACAGTTCAGGAAAGAAGAATGGTTACTTCTGTCAGAAAGAATGAGAAACAAGAGGAATTAACAAGAAGCAAGAGCTGAGCTGAGCTGTGATATAGAGTACGAGGATTTCTGGTGGAAGCGCCAACATGCAATATACACACAATATACAACACAATATGCAATGCACAATATACACACAAAGTGTATATTTACCGAATGGCAAGTAGCTTCACTTCATTGAAGAGCTTGTGTATATGAAAAGGAGCGTAATGGTCAATGGGAATGGAGTGATAAATTGGGACATTACTGAAGGCTTGGATTATATACTATTTTTGTAGTAGAGCAGAAAAAAAAAAATGGAGATATTTGACCAGAGAAATTCTTTTCTGGTAAGAGCTATATTTTGAAAAGATAATCGGAAAGTGGTTAATGACATAAATCAGCACAAGAATTGCTCAGTTGTAAATTACTATAGGTATTTCAGTAATAAATAATGGAAAAAGTAGGCAGGATCTTTTCACATTTTGCTATAACTTAAACAGTAACTTCTGCAGCTTTAATTTTACAGCTATCTGACCTTAGTTGGAAACAATTAACCTAACACTTCAAACCCTTAAAACTTCTGGTGGAAATTAAAGACAAAAATTAAACCTGAACTAATGTTAAATTTTAATGCACTAACTAAATAAAATATCCTTTGAAAGACTTCCTCAGTTCAACATTTTCCCATAATTTTCATTCTCGGTCTCTCTTCCTTTGTACTTCCATGAAGCTTATGATATGTGATAAATGTCACTTTGCTTGTATCCTAAAAGGAAAGAGGCAGAGATTAGAAAAATAATGAGCAACTCAATGTACCTGTTTCTTTCATCACTTCACATTCACACTTGTTTAAATAATTGTTTAACAAAGCAAACATAGTAAGACTAACAGCCGTGTTCTGCAAGGGCAGCTGAAGATCTTTCCAATCCAAATTGGTCATGGATGGCTAGAGTCACACCTACATCCACTCACCATCTTAAAAAAACTTATTAAAACTTCTTCTACTTTTTATCATATGAATGAGTAACATACAAGAAATATTTCTACATTATTGACAAATCACAAATAGGCTAATTTCTACATGATGCAAAGACTCATGACATTCATAACCTTACATAATTTGTTCTACTATATGTTAGGTAACTTCTCATCTTCTGAGAATATACCTCAAAAATTACAATAATTTTCATGATCTTTCATAGTTAAGAATTAATAATACCTTCAAAAATAAATGCAAGTAAATTCACTTTTCCTGAAGGAAGATAAAACCCACCATAGGTCAGAAGAACTGAGTATTTCTTTCTCTCATTAGTGAGAAAGCTTTTATCTTTGGTCCATTTATTATTCACAAACTTTTTCAGATCATTCCTGCCATTGAAGCTATTTTTGTAATGGATATTAGTCTGGGAAACTGTACCTTTAAAATAATCCTAACGAACAAAAATTAATTTGCTTTGTAGTACTCCATTCTTAGATAAATGCAGAGTAATGACAACAGCAACGAACGTGAAGAATTTGTAGACAATCAAATGGAATGGCAGAACTTGACAAGGGAACCACATACATTTCCCTACTCTTGCATTCCCTTCTCTGTTTGGGATGAAAGCAACACGACATTCACTGTGCCTAACATTTCGGTGGTTAAACATGCAATTTGAAAGTAAGAACATATTGTAAATAGGGCTAAACAAAACCCTCCTCCTCTTCGTAGAAGAGGTAATTAGGCATATGCCACAGACAATTCCGAAAGCCCCAAAGAGGGGTTTTCTTCCCAGTAATCTAAAATTGTCAAATGTATTTTTAAATGAAATGTTTTCCTGCTTTCTTTGTTTTAAAATTCATAAAGTTGTTTGCATATATTAAGTCCAAATATCTAGTGTTGAAAATGATCTTTGCAGTACCTAAAAATATTTGTTTTTAAAACAAGTAGCATACATATTTAAAATAAATCATTTCTTCCTCGTCTTTTTTTTTTTTTTCTAGAGAGAAAAACTAAGTTAGTGTCTTCTTCATGCAACAAACTTGAGCTGGAGCAGGGCATTTCTACATGAATCCCCGGACTCTTTTTTGGCACAGAGTAACTCATCAGTTTTAATGATGAAGTCTAAGACTTTTGTCTACCCTTCTGAACTATTTTATAACCTTTTATAAGAGTGAGTCGTGAACTTTTTTTCAGCATACCAAGATATTTGATGCTGCCAATATTGGAGAGTGTATCATATACCTCAGTAATCTGGAGGTAAGATTTTCTGCAAAATCAGTGAATCAACTAGAACACAGTCTCTATGGAGATTCACCAACCATCCAAATCTTTTCTTGTTTTGGTTTGTTTTCTTCCAAAATCGGCATGCCTTATTCTGGAAGACTCTTGACTCTTGCTCCAAACTTAATGACTGTGTTGTAGTGATCTTAATGCATTTGCCTTGAAATATTTTCTTCCACAGAAGAATGTAGCTAAATTTGCTACTAAAGATCCCAGCCACAGGAGATAAAACAGGTGACAACATGATCAAAGTTCCCAAAAAGCAGAGACTCTACCACAGCAGGGGCTCACTCACTTTCCTCCTCTCTGACAGGACCACTGTGTGATATTCAGTTCAGTCACTCATGTTTCTCCTCATCATGAGGCATTAAGAAAAAGCTAAATGAGGTTCCATACATTATGTTTAAAGAGCCATGGCTGTGTGTCAAATATTAGATGAATCTCTCTCAGTGGGGAAATAGGCTACTCTTTCTTTCAAATTTCCTGGCTTAAATGTATTTTTAAGGGACTGCTGCCCAGGTAAGAGTTCATCTCCCAAAGATGGAGATGTGAGTCGAGTTTGTGGGTTGAGTATGCCATGCATTCAAAGCTGAAATTGGAATGATTTGTCACTAATCGGGCTAACAACCAGCCAGGGCTGACATTTTGAAAACTGTTTTAGTATACGTTTATGTCAGCTGGTGGTCACAACTCTGAATTGTATGTTCAGATTTTACACACGAGGAAACTGAAGATCGAAGAGATGATGGGAATCATCCCAAGTCACAGAGCTGATAAATGGCAGAATGTGACCATAGACACGTTGTCGTAAAACTAAATTTGTTATCGTTTCCTTCAAAAGCTGCCACTTCCCATTTTCCCAGATTTTATACATATCAGTATGAATATCTGTCACATTACACACTAGATAAAATTCAACAGTTAAATGAGTACTACAACTTACTACAGTAAATCCTATTCCTTTGAATTCTGAAATGAAATTGAAAATACTTTCCCATGGGAAAAACAACCTGCACTATCCTGAGTTTCCAACTCTTATCAGAGAAGACCAGCCTTCATTTGAAAGTGCTCCAACTAGGGTAGGACAAGTGGGCCCTTTGCTGGTTTCCAGGGGTATAAAAAGTGTCGCACTGCTTTCTTTTTTGAAATGGCTTCCAGGTCATGGTGTATTCCTACAAGGAAAGCATAGAGGAGCAATACCGCCAAGTGGTTAGGAGTATTCTAGAGCCAGATTGTCTAGGTACCAATCCACCCCTTTTGCTTCCTTAGGTTTGTGTCCTTGAGCAAATTACTTCCTCACTCAGCGCCTCCTGTTTTCTTCTCCCAATGGAGGGATAATAATATTACTTACCTCATAGTTTGTTGTGCAGAATAATTGAATGTAAGCTCATTTACATAAGATTAAGAGCTTTGTAGAAAATGTACTTTTCAGGTTTCAAAACAACCCTAAGATATAGGCATTTTTAATCCTTATTTTAGAGATGAGATCACTGAGCCTGAGAAAGTTAATTAACTTTCCCAATGTCAAACAGGTGTGTGTGGCAGAGCAGGAAATGAAACACAAGTCTGATTATAAAGCGTCTATTTAACCAGTATGATACATTTAAACCTGGAACCAGCTGATGTGTAAAATATCATATTCCCTAAAGTAGTACATTATTTAATCAGTTCAGAAAATGTAGAATTCTATGAAATGAATTTTGCTTTTTTAAAAACCAGACATTCCACTGATTTCTTTAAAGTGTTTTTGTTTTGTTTTGTTTTAAGTTTCTTTTTAAAGGACATCATGGAGTTCAAGGTTAGGTGGTTTACCAAAAATAACAGAGTTCTGGCAATGGTTGTCTGCAGCACATCATATTAGTTACTTTTTATGAACACCTAGTATATTTTAGCACCTCTCATGCTTTATATCAAGACCTGTGACAATAAAATAACATAAAGACCTATGCTTGTAGATGAGAATGAAGAGGAAAAATCCGTGTCCTAAGATGACGGACTGAGCCAGCAGGGGAGCCCTAGCCCCTGCTCCAGGGCTCTTCCTCGTTCTTCTTCCTGCTCTGCTTCCCTCACACACCAAAGGTACCAAGTATGCAGAAATAGAAAGGTATAAATTACCCCCTTTGTGCTCGGGCTCAGACCTTTGGAGGGCACTGTCCTCTGAGCCCGCTGGCATTAAATAAAACTCCCATCCTCCAAGATCTCCCAGTGCCACTTGGTTCTTCCGCCGGGCAGGAAGGTTCTGTAACAGTACACGAGGCCTAAAACCTAATTTTAGGTTAATAAATGTACTTACAGTTATTTGGATATAAAGTTGCAGACCTGTGAAATAAAGTCAGTTTGGCTTTGTTCCCAAACCTGTATCTTTTCTACTATGCAAAATTGCTTTTTATCATAAATTTCTGCCAGTGGGAAGAACAGCATCTTTACTGTATCCATGACTATCTAATGGTGATATTTTCATTCATGTGACATAATGAACCTAGTCTGCCTCCCTATTCTTCTTCACTTATTTTAGGCTCAAGAATATTTTAGTTTATTTCCTTTTTTCCATTTATCATCATTCCATTTGTCTATCCATCCATCCATCCATCCATCCACATTTATCTTTTACTTCACTCATCCATTCAACAAATGGTTATTGCGCATCTCTCTGTGCTGGCACTCTACCTAGTGTTTAGGAAGGAGATATTATATCAACATATGTGTGTGTGTGTGTTTCACTGATGGACCAGTTCTTCTAAAAATCTCTTTTGGGTATATTTTGCAAAGATAATTACTTTCTCTTCTGAGCACTTGTGTTTCAGATTCTTCCTCTTACACATGGAACGTGGTTGCAAACGTATGTTCCACCATGTGATCTATTCACTTACTTATTCTTCAAAGAAATATTCATCATGTGCCTATTCTCTATCAGACATTCATTCGATTCTTGGATACAGAAGAAAGCAAAACAGACAACATATCTTGCCTTCCTGGAAGTTTTCTTACATGCAGAAAAGACAGAACATAAACCAGCTATGTGATAGGACTGTGTCAGGTGGGACAATGGGGATGGCTAAGGCCTGGTAAAGAAAATGTGATCATAGGACACATGACTAGGGTAAATTACATGATCAGAAAAGACTTCTCTAATAGAGTGACATTTTAAGTTGGTACCTGAAAGAAGCAAGCCATACCAAAATTAGGTCAAAGTCTTTAAAGCAGATGAAGAGGCAAGAGCAAAGATCCTGGGGCAGAGATTTACTTGATATGTTTAGAAATATAGCCTTGTTGGCTGTAACAAGAAGCAGGGAAATTTTAAGTGCTAGATAATGGGGCCAGAGCAAAGGTAGGGGATATTGAGGGTGAAAGACTGATCATTCAGGACACTATAAGCCATTTTAAGAACTTTGATTTTCAACCCAAGTGAGCTGAGAAGATGGTCAAATGATTTAAGCAAGAGAGTGACTTGATTGGATTTAGATTTTTCAAATGTCACTCTGATGGTTGTTTTGAGAATAAACTGTATAGAAAAGAGGACAGATAGGAGATATAGGTGCGTTAGGCCTGAGTAATTGTAATAGAAACCAGTACAGAAAAAGTGGAACAAACAAGTCTGCTGTGGGCATGAGATGTGGTGTGTGTGACAAAGATAGGAGTCACTAGTAAGTCCAGGTCTGGACTGAGTAACTGGAAGGATGTCGATGCCAGTGACTAAGATGAGAAAGACAGAAGAGATTCTAATGGGGAAAATCATGAAAATCACCAGCAAAACCCCTATTAAATGCCAACACTTTTTATATATTACCCCATTTAGTCCTAACATAAAAACATACAATTTACTTATTATCCTTTATCTTTTATAGCAAACGAAATGAAGAATAAGTGAGATTAATTATTTTTCTAAATTCACAAAATTAGGATAGCAAATCAGAATTCCAGTTCATGTCTGTATCATTATAATGCCATTGTTGGATACATTATACATGTCTTTCTCCCTTACTACTTGGTATTATGTAAATGTTTACCTGCTTTCCTGACTTTCTGATCCAACATTACAGTTGGATTACATGCTTTAAGAGTATATGCTGTCTCATTGTCATTTCCTGGAGTGCTGTGTTCAAAGTGGATACACAGTAAGAGTTTTGAACAGGAGTGTATCATGCCTTGACAAAGAAAAATAATTCCTATCCCATTGCTGCAAGCAAGGTGACCAATGTTGTCTCTGCATGGCATGATGTGATACTTAATTGTGGGAGTTTATCACTTAGAACAATTTTGTTAATAACTAATGGAATGTTGAACTTGTGAAAATAAGATCTAGAAAACAAATGCATTGCGCACACACACAAACCCAATAAGAATCATTGAATAGTGATGCTAGAAAGGGACACAGAAATAACAATGCTATCATAAAAATGACAAGAGGGCCCAGAATAATTAAACTACTTCTCAAGATCACAAAACCAAAAAATTTGACTTTAGAGTTTCTTCACTCCTTTGCAAAGAGACATATTTGTGTTTCCCTATATCCTTAGTACTTAATAAAGTGGAACACATGTTTAAAAAGTATCATTTGGTGGGGCTCCTGGGTGGCTCAATAGGTTAAGCAACTGCCTTGGGCTCAGGTCGTCATCCCAGGATCCTTGGATCAAGCCCCACCTCAGACTCCCTGGTGAGAGGGAAGCCGTTTCTCCCTTTGCCCCTCTCCCTGCTCACGCTTTCTCTCCCTCTCTCTTAAATAAATAAATAAAATCTTTTAAAAAATGTATCATTTGGCAGCATAGATGGTACAACATTAACACAGGTTAGTATCAAAAAGAAAAAAATATGGTGGATTAGATGCCTCAGAAACTTTTCTGCAAGGTTTGTTTTTCCTAGGGTCAGAAGTTTAGGAGAATTTGCTGTAAGGTACGTCTAACTGAACAGTAAGTATTTTTGTTTGAATAGGCATGACCGCTTTGCTCAGGGAGTTGGTATCTGCCTTTCAGTATGGGCTGGAAGTAAAATTTCTATAAAGGTTGCTGTTTGGGGAATGTGTAGTTTGTTAGAATCTTTTAATTAGTAATACATTCTTTGCGGATGCTTTGTCACTTGGAAGCTTTGTTAACTCTGTCAGTCCGCTAGATCCCCACTAGGCAATAACTATTTCAGCGAAAGAAGTAAAACCACTCGATCTTGGGTGCCTGGGTGGCTCAGTGGGTTAAAGCCTCTGCTTTCGGCTCAGGTCATGATCTCAGGGTCCTGGGATCGAGGCCCACATCGGGCTCTCTGCTCAGCAGGGAGCCTGCTTCCTCCTCTCTCTCTGCCTGCCTCTCTGCCTCCTTGTGATCTCTCTCCCTCTGTGAAATAAATAAAATTTAAAAAAAAAAAAAAACCCTCGATCTTGAAAAACAGTTAAAGAATGACTCCAGAGAGGAGCTAACGTGTAATTTTTAATCTCCCCACACCCTGCTCTATCGCACTGTACATGTTTACAGACATAAAATATATGCATAACCTTCTGATGTCAATATCATTTTGCTTTTTGTAAAAGGACAGGTAATATATCTAATAGTTGAGAACTAGCTACTACTGGAATTCTGGGTACACTCCCCCAATTTATTAGAGCATTTTAAAGGCAATTGTATTTAGAAACGTGTGTGTTTTGAGTAAGACTCAAGGTTAAGTGGAATTGAATTGTTTATTAAAGGAAAGCTCTTTTATGTGACATTCACACCTTTAATTAAAACTGGAACTTTCTTTAAAATAATGGAAATTTCAAATTGTTTCACCGCTTTTTTGGCAAAAATTCATGTCTAGAATGGAGGAGGAGGGTTGTCTGAGAATTTAGTGATGTAAGGTTCTTACAAAACACATTAGGTAAATTAAGAAAGGAACTGGAGACTTAACATAATAATTCTTGTGTGTCTAGACTCAGTTGTCTAGAATGGATGCCTGAATATATTTGAATCTTTCTGTTTTATTTCATCCTTACACTTTTTATGCACCATCTTTAGGTTCTGAATGACCTGATTATTATAAGCTGTATGGCAAATTTTCACCCTTAAAATAGAAGTCATATAAATAAAGTCAGGTTTAATTAACAAATGCATATCGTTTTATGAAGCAAATAAGTCATTCATTGTAAATTATTCACAAAGGGCATTTAGAAAGTTATTGAAATTAATCATTATGGTTATATTTGTATATATGTGTATGTTTGTACATATGTATGTGTGTGTATATAAATCTTTATTTCTCTGAGTAAACCCCTGAAGGTGAAAATACTGTTAGTGGTTTTTTATTGTTATTATTTGTAAGAAAAACAATTTGGAATACATTCAGCACAAACACTGCTTATTTTATTCTATTAGGGTTTAACTTATTGGAGCCAGACTTCTTGAGTTTGAAACTTGACTCCTATGCTTGTTAGCTGAGCAATTTTCTTATTCATAAATTGCTTCATCCTCACAAAATGTGAAATGAAGGGGAGCATAGTACTATGTCATAGGATGGTTGTCAAAATTTAGATAATTAATACATGCAAATTTCTTAGTACATGTCTATAATCTAATATGTGTGCAAATGATGTTAATAGCCATCATTATATTTTATTTCTACTGGTACTTGGCATTATATTCTTGGACTTTGATAAAACATTTTTAATTTGAATGTATTCGTTTATTTCCTTGTTTTAAAAAAATATTTTATTTGTTTATTTGACAGAAAGAGAGTCAGTGAGAGAGGGAACACAAGCAGGAGGAGTGGGAGAGGGAGAAGCAGGCTTCCCGCAGAGCAGGGAGTCCAATGCGGGGCTCAATCCCAGCACCCTGGGATCATGACCTGAGCCAAAGGCAGACGCTTAATGACTAAGCCACCCAGGCACCCCTGTATTCATTTATCTCTTATGTTAGATTACAACTCTTCTATTTAATGTCTAAAATATTTTATGTATTTATAAAAACATTTATTGTGCATATTTTGGAAATAAATTTATAAGTAAACAGGAGAAAAAAATATAATCTCATCAACCAAAAATGATCACTATGTATATTTGGTGATTTTGTGGGTTTAAGTCATGTCTTTCATGAATATTTTACATAGTTTAAACCATTATGTACATGAAGTTTTATATTGTAATTACCTACTTATCATTTAAAAATAATTTGGTGTATCATCACAGTGTTTTTAAAATATATATATTTTAATGAGTGCGTAATACTCCATCTTGTGAATAAAGCATGATTTAATTAATCATATCCCTATCATTGGTCATTTAGTGTATTTCCAATTTTATCATTGAACAACCTTGTTATGACTTTCTTAAATTAACATTTGTTAAATAGAGCCCTGGAGGGTAGGAGGGAAAACCGTGGTTCAACAAAAGACCACAAGAGAAACTGAAATAGATTTTTTACTCACAGGCACCTGGGTGGCTCAGTGGGTTAAAGCCTCTGCCTTCAGCTTAGGTCATGATCTCAGGGTCCTGGGATCAAGCCCCACATCGGGCTCCCTGCTCAGCCGGGAGCCTGCTTCCTCCTCTCTCTCTGCCTGCCTCTCTGCCTACTTGTGATCTCTCTCTCTCTCTGTCAAATAAATAAATAAAAATCTTTTTTAAAAAAAAGATTTTTTTACTCACAGGCACTAGAGGAAGTATTACACATGTCTTGAAGGGTCACACAGGGAAGTCAAGGCAGGATGTAGGCNGATTTTTTTACTCACAGGCGCTAGAGGAAGTATTACACATGTCTTGAAGGGTCACACAGGGAAGTCAAGGCAGGATGTAGGCAGGAAGAGCCATAGGAGCTGGGGCACATGCCCTTATTAAGGTCTATGGTGGAGTGGTTTGGGGTTCCCAGTTAAGGCCCAACTGATCAATGCAAACCAAAAAAGTGGGGTTTGAGTAAACTCTAGGGGGGCCTTAACTAAGGCTCCCTGGAGGTTGCTGCCCCAATAAAACAGATGCCAAGGCTGCAATGCCAAGGAGTAGCTCAGTTAAACTCTCAACATCCTAAAACTGGCATTAGTACTCCTATAGATTTGTTTTCCTTTTGTATTTTTTATTACAATATATTTCTGGAAGAATCGTTAGGACAATTGATATAAATGCATTGAGGAGTTCACACCGTGTCCCAGAAAAAAACGGAACCAAATCTCAGTACTACGAACGGCATCTTACAGATTCCTTTCCACTTCTAGTGATACTCTAGAAAATGGTGATACTCTACAGGAAGTGGCAGATTATCTCTTTTCATGATTATGAAAATCACACACACATTTGCTAAGACAGAATATGGATATGGTACAATGAAATAATACACACAAATACACACTGAAGTGTATTTCATCCACCCCATATGCCCAGAACCACAACCGATGGTTACTCACGATGACGGAAAATGACCTCTAAATCTTTATTGGGGGACAGCCCCAATCTCTCTCCAATTTTCTTTACCCTTGCTTCCTTGTGTGGCTGCCAAGCTGACCATGGGCAGTGTGAGAGAATAGGCAATAAATAATGTGCTTTGGGGCACTTGGGTGGCTCATTTGTTAAACATCTGTCTTCGGCTCAGGTCACCATCCCAGGGTCCTGGGGTCAAGCCCCACATTGGACTCCTTGCTTGGGTGGAAGCCTGCTTCTTCGTCTCCCATACCCCCTACTTGTGTTGCCTCTCCTGCTGTGTCTCTGTCAAATAAATTTTAGAAATCTTAAAAAGAAATAGATAAATTGCTTTATCTCCGGCATATCATTGCGTGCAACGAAAAAGTTGCACTTTTTAAACTCTGTACCACACCAATACAACATCTTGGATATGTTTCTCCCCTAGCAACTCACAACGGCTGAGAGAGGTGGCTGTTCTCTCCACTTTACAACAAAGCAATCGTCAACAACAATAAAACTAAATTGCTTGTCCAGTGTCACATGGTTGGCAATTAAATAAAAAAAAAAATTTTCTCATTAAACTTTTGTTTTAATGGGTCTCAAAATTCTGTCATAGATTTTTGGTCAAGTTGTTTCCATTAAAAAGTACTGATTTTAAAAACTAATAACTTAAAACTGCCACACACAACAAAAAACAAATGGTCCACAAAACAATCTAAGTGTCCAATGATGACGATGTTGATTTGAGTCCTTTCCTTTCCCATTTTGGTGTAGGTTGAGTGGTGGTTTTCATGATACCTGTGTTCTGGCAGCCAACCCTTTGTGAAAAAGCTAAATAAAAAACTTTTATAAATCAACTTGAGTTTATTTAGTTATTACTATGCTTAATAATCAGGTACATTTCCTCTTGTTTCTTTTCAATTTACGTGAAATCATATAACATAATGCCTATTATAGATTTGAAATTCACTCTATTTTGTGAACTTTGAAGTTAATCAGTGATGTAATAAAAATAGTCAATCATGTTGCTCCAAGGAGTTGAGTAATTAGATACATTTAGAAAAGTTAAAGAAATTTAAATTAGATACATTTAGAAAAGTTATAGAAATTTAATTAATTTAGTCTAGAATTTCCTAAGAATTCCTAATTTTAGAAAATATGCATACATTATCCAGAGATAAATTTCAGCAACACATCCATCTTAATCCAAACAAAAATGTGGCTATAAAAAAGCAACTCTTAAAAATAATAACATGGCAGTCCCAATGACTGGCTATTTAGTTCCAGTGACAGGGCTGTACACTGCCTCTGTGATTGGAAGTGGGCCGAAAGTGTTTTTTTTTACATATAAGCAACATGACATTCATAAATGTTGCCATTAGTCCTTTGCTTTCAGAGTCAGAAATTTATGTACGTTAAATTTTTGATTTATCATTTTTTATTGTACTGAGAACATTTAACATGAGATCTAAGCTTCTCACAAATTTTTAAGTATATAGTACAGTATTTTTAATTCTAAACACAGTGTTGAACAGCAACTCCCCGTTCCTCCCATCCCAGCCCCTGTCATTCTAGTATCTTCTATGAGTTTGAGTATTTGAAATAACTAATGGAAGTATAATCATGCAATATTTGTCATTCTGAGACTGGCTTATTTAACTAAGCATAGTGTGTCAAGTTTCACCCATGTTGTAGCATATGGCAGAATTTCCTTTTTTATTTTTTGACTAATATTCCATTGTATGTATATACTACATTTTCTTCATTCATTCATTGATCAATGGATATTGAAGTTTTCACCTCTTGACTATTGTGAATAATGCTGCAAAGAACATAGGAGTGTAAATAGCTCTTCTAGATTTTGACTTTAATTCTTATGGACAAATACCCAAAAGTAGGAAAGGTGTATCATATTGTAATTTTATTTTAAAATTTTTTGAGGAAACTCCATACTGTTTATCCTTCTTACTCACATAGTTGTACTCTGTGGAAGCCATTGCTGATAAGAGATTAGAAGAACCTAGATGTTTATAAGTGCTATTCACATTAAAATGACAAAATTTAGAAAAATTAGGAAAGAATGGCAAAAGTGCTATTTGCACTGTGGGACAAGCCATCATACACATTTCAGGAGTTATCACAAGGAATTTTTTTGCTCTGTATTACTAAATCAAGCCAGGGATTACTAATGGAGTTTAGCACAATTTCCAACTGACAGTTTAAGTACATAGTCTTCATGCTTAGGCCATACATAGTAAAAACTGGAAAAATGAACTTATGTTATATTCCTAGAAAAATAAAACTGCTGCACATCTGAAACTCATAGCAACAGTAAACTCAAACTCATGTAAATTCAGGAAGGACTAAAAAAATTAACATATTTGACTAAGAGGTAGGTTTTTAACAAGTGAGGGAAAACATTTCTTTTGGTAATAATACTTTTGTTAAATACATTATTACTGTTCAGCATACAACATTCCATGCACTTCTGTCTAAACATGCATAAATGTAAGAGCCAGATGGATGGTGCTAATGCCAGCATTGCAAAACAGTACCTCAAGCTGAACCACTCTGTAATAACAAGATTAATCAGTAATTGATTTGGTGTTCATCAAAATATCATTAATCCTTATAAATTAAGTGGTTATTAATGCACATAAAATATGGATATACAAAGAAAAAAATCTTTGTAATTATTGTTTTTATTGCTGTTTTCTGTATTTAGGAGTTATTTTAAAGGGAAGGATGTAACACTCCCTTTAGGTTCTTGTAAGAGCCACACTTCGAATCAGACTATACACATTGTTTGTTTTAATTCCTAACCCTTTTCTCTGCAGCACATCTTATCTCTAAAAGAGTATGCCTCTGGCATTTTTGTCCTGCAAAGCCATAAATTCATCTTTATTCCAAGTAACATTTTTTAAATTTTCAGATGGGGCAAATTCAATGCTATTAAGTGACAGACAGACATACCACTTTGCTTATATATCTTTTAGTTCTTTTTTCCCCTGTTTTCACATTTGTTTTTAGATTTTCTTTAATTAAAACACCACAAACATGCAGAAGAGTTCATAACTTAGGTCCATAGGTCTATTAATTATCATAGACCTAAACACACTCATGTAAATACCACCAAGGTCAAGAAATAAACTGTGACCAACACCCAAAAAGATAAACAAGTCTCTCCCTAAACACTACCCTCCTTTTCCACCCCAAAGAAAACACTCTCTGGATTTCTATTTTTTATTTTATTTTATTTATTTATTTGATAGAGATCACAAATAGGCAGAAAGGCAGGCAGAGAGAGAGGGAAGCAGGCTCCCCTCCAAGCAGAGAGCCTGATGTGGGGCTCGATCCCAGGACCCTGAGATCATGACCTGAGCCGAAGGCAGAGACTTTAACCCACTGAGCCACCCAGGCGCCCCAACTCTCTGGATTTCTAACACAATATATAAACTTCTGTTATCTTTGAACTTTATGTAAATGGAATCATAAAGTATGTGGGCTTTCCTTAAATTCTGAATATTTTGATCATTTTTTTCATTACAGTTCGTATTGTATTGCATGAAGTTAACAGCTCTCTTTTCAAAGCTGTGTCCTCACATAGCGGAAGGAGCTAGGGAGTTCTGTGGGATTTCTTTTATAAGAATACTAATCCCAGTCATAGCCATTCCCATCCTCATAACCTAAGCACTTCCTAAAGAAGATATTTCCTAACACCATCATGTTGGATATTAAGATTTCAACATGAATTTTGGGGGAACACAAACATCAGGCCATAGCATGGGGCAGAAAACATATCTGCTATAGAGAAGAATTCTAAAACATGTATGCAGATACTCTGCTTTCAAGGATTTGAGCATCATTCTCTACTCCTTAAATGCATGCTGCTCATGGAGACTTCCTTCCAGAAAGTACAGCATGACACGGGGTGGGAGGAAGAACAGCTCTACAGTGAAGAAGCCTAACAAATACTCCTTTAGCCAGATGATGAGTCCAGAGTATATATATACTCTTGATGTTTGTAATGAAAATGGAAGTTTACCTCTATGGTCTTCCTCCAAAAACCACACATAATCCCAGCCGAATCATAAGACACACATGAGACAAATCTCAGCTGTGGGGCATTCGACAAAATAATTAAGGCCTCAGAATTGCCAAGGTCATCAGTATCAAGGTCTGAGAAACATTATTGTCAAGAGAAGGCTAAGCAAACATGACCTCTAAATGTTCTATGTGATCCAGGATGGGATCTTGGAACAGCAAAAGAACATTAGGTAAAAACCTAGGAAATATGAGTAAAGTATGGGGTATGATGAGTGACAATGTATCAACATCAGCACATTAGTTGTGCCAAATATACCATACTGATATATTAACAATAGGGAAAACAGGATGTAGGGGTGTATGGCAGCTCTCTTTGTAACTTTTCTATAAATCTAAAACTATTCTAATACAAAAAGCTTATTACAAATATGACAAGAAAGTGAAAAGCCCAGCCATTTAATGTGAGCATATGTTAAAATACATATAAACAACAAAGCTCTTGTATTTGGAATACATAATGTAAGTAATTTTTAAAAAGAAACTTTAATGTATAAGGTTTATCCATTTTTAGGATACTGTTTGATGAGCTGTGACAAAAGTATGTGGTCATTTAACTAATACCACCATCAAGATTAAGAATATTCCCATCACTTACATCTTTTTGCAATCAATCCCCTTCCCCCGTCCCAACCATTCCTTTGATTTTCCTCACTGTTTTTTTAATGTTTTCTTTTTCATTGATGTCTCCTTTTATGTTTGTTATTTTCTTCTTTCTGCTTACTTTGATTTAATTTACTGACTTTTTCTAGTTTCCTAAGGTGGAAGCTTACATCATTGATTTTAGTGCTTTTTTCCTATTTTAATATAAACACTTATAAATTTCCCTGTAAACATTGCTTTAGCCTAATACTACCAATTTAATTGGATGTGTTTTTATTTTCATTTAGTTCAAAATATTTTCTAATTTTCTTTGTGATTTTTTCCTCTAACATATGTCTTACTAAAAAATGCTATTCAATCTCAAAATATTTCAATTTTGTCAGTCATCTTTCTGCTATTGACTCATAGTTTGATTCCATTGTGGTCAGATAATACAATCCTATGATTTTAATCCTTTTAAAATTGTTAAGTCTTACTTTTATGGCCCAAGATATGGTCTATTTTGGTGAATGTTTCATGTACACTAGAGAAGGGTGTGCATTCTGTGATGGGGAGCTAAAATACTCTATAGACATTAATGATGTTACTTGTTTACATGTACTATATATATGATTATTGATTTTTACTCTAATTACTCTTTTTATTACTGAGAGAAGAATGATGAGATCTCATACTATAATTGTGGATTTTCTATTTCTCCTTTCATGTTTTTTGATTTTTTCATATAGTTTGAAGCACAGCTCCTCGGCTTATACACATTTAGAATTGCTATGTCTTCTTGATGCCCTGGCCCTTTTTGTTAACATGAAGTATTCCTTTTCAGCCCCCAAGTAATATTTATTATTCCAATGCCTTAACTTTCTTATTAGTACAGTCCCTCAAGATTTTTTTGATTAGTATTTTCATTGTATTTTTTAATGATTTATATATAATCTATTGTATCTTTGTGTTTAAAGTCAGTTTCTATGGATAGCATAAAAAACAATGAATTGTTAATATTAATATAAAAGATACACATCCTCATTAAAATCCAGAAAATTCAGATAGCTATTTAAGAACATGCAATCGTAGATAAAAAAAATTATTTTCTTCTATTTCCTTCCAGATTTTATATGTATCTGTCCCCTAAGTTTGTTTTCCTAGGTTTTTGAAACTCCTAACTCACTTGGCCTTCTATTTTGTTCCCCTAAACAAGAATCCTAGGAATCATGGAATCTTCCCACTCCCTCACATTCTCCTTTCCTTCGGGTCACCTCTCAAATTACATGAGTTCTCTTTTCAGTGTTCAAAATGTCTGAAATCTAAGCATTCTTAAGCATATCCAGTTTAGTTCAAATGATCATTACATTATCTATCTTCTGAACCATCACCATATCTTTTTAACTGGTCTTCACACTTTTTCTTCCTCTTACCCCAGGGCAGATAAAGTTTACAGAATGACGTGAATGGATCTGGAAGGATAATGTAAGATAACTATATGTTATTATAGCTTTAATCAATATTTAATACATTTGACTTTTATTCAACCCTCAAAGGAAATAAGATGCAAAAATTTTTTTGTAAGATCAACCTTGAATTTGAATCAGAAATAGGAAAGAAACTTCATGAAGTCTCAGGTTCTCTGATGGATTCTTTGGCACATAGTTCAGTGTATTACTAGCTATACAACTTAGACTCCATTTGTCTTATCGTTTAGATTCCTTCACAGTTCTAGAAGGAAGGGATTATTGGTCTTCATTTTATATGAGGTAGCTAAGGTTTGGAAGGGTTAAACAAGGAACTGATAGAGTTACTATCAGAACTATATTAAAAACAATCATGCAGGGTCTCTATTATACTATCTTGCCTTACTAGAGGCAGGAAATCTTTGTAATCTCTCCAGTTGGAAACAATGAAGAGGCTAATTGTTGGCTATGGGAATGAGTAGCTTCTGTAGAGAATCGAGTTGAAGGGAGAATCTATAGAACTTGATGAAAAGATAAACAACACATAATGACTTTAGAGAAGGCAAGATGGATGGTGGAGTTTAAGGCCCTGGGAGAATTGTGCCTCGTTTGTTATAGAGGCACCTGGGATTACACGTAATCATTCTATGTTTCTTTAGTTGGGTTATTGATTTGAGGAGCTTGTGTAACCTCTGTCCTGGTTGTGATTCAGCTGCTGTGATTTTATGCTGAAAACACCTACCAAACCCCCTAATTCAATGACATAACTACATTGATAAATTTGCCACATTTTTGTTGCTGTTGCTTTTGTTATTTTCATTTTTCTTTTCAGACTCCAGCTGTCCCTAGGTCCATCTGTTTTTATTGCACTTACCATATACTGTTCAGCATGAATTTACTGGAAGCACATTCATGTAAATCTGCAGGTGCAAAGTTGATGTGTTCGGCACCTGCAAACATTTGGAAAATTCACCAAGAGGCATTCTCAACCGTTAGGGGATGGCGGAAAGAAACAATTAGCGGATAACATAAAACCTTAATATTGTTATTCTTATTATTTTTTCAAAACCAAATGTCTTCCAGTATGTCTCCTAGAGGACCAAATCTAAGCCAAGTTTGAATTAAAAATAAAATAATAACTCGTTTTGGGTTCTCCAAACACATTAAAGCACTGGAAATTCTCTTAGCTGCCTGCAAAAGAAAACCATTCTTCTTAATGGTCATATAATTAAAATTGGAAAAATACATTTTTACAGAGCTCTTTGTAAGCTCTTTGTAAGTAAAAATTACCCGTGGGGAAACAATATGAGGTATTTCCATTTGAAATGTTTTTCTCAAATAAAGTTCATTCTCTTTTTCAATGCCTTCATCAACTAGCATCAATAAGCATTTGTCCCAACCACTTATTAAAAGATGAGAACCCTCCATGCAGTAAAATAGAAAGTAAAAATTTAAATCTCTCCTTTCACTTTTAATTAACCACCAATCATTTTAGTGTGTGCATTCATTCTTTCATACATAGTGCTGTGGCTGACCCTTCAGAATTAACATAAATTAAAAAATGCAAGGCTACAACTCCCTTCAGCAATCAAAAAACTAGATCAGTATTTTTTTTTCATTTATTTTGTTTGGGGTATCATATATATTGAGTCAAAAAAGTGGGTGAACACCAAGCACTTTCATTGATCTGACCTTCCAGGAAGTTCTTTGGAATTGACACTTAGTCCCTTATGGCTGAACTGCAGTGGTGTTAAGAGAATAACAGAAACCTATCAAAATTCACCTTATTCTAATTTGAGTTGCGTTTACAATAGAAAGCAGTACAGATCTACTCTTTTGGCATCACTCTTTCTTTATTAGAAGATTTTCAATATCAAGCCACAAAAACATAATTTGAGAACATCTTGGACTTCACTGCAATGAAAATGGGACAGTAAAGAAAAGAGGTGCTTCACTTATTAAAAATGCCATGACCACTTACTTTGCTTTATGTTATTTTATTAAATCCTACAACAGTCTTCAGAAGTTGAAATCATTGTATTTTCTATAACAGAGCCTCATAATATCATTTACTTAGTATGTTAATATACATTCGAAGTGATTTACACATATTTTTTATTGAATATGTTTAGTTATCTTAGAAGGCAGATGCCAGTATAATCTCCATTTTATAGGTGGGGACACGAAGTTACACAACTTACCCAAGTCACACACATAGTAAGTGGTAGAAATGGAATTTGAAGCCAGGGAATCTTGATCAGTATTCCCATACCTAGCCACAAAATGATAGCCCTAGAGTTACTCATGCATTTGTCAATCAAAATTATAGAAAATGAATGGAAAAAAACACCAAGATAACATCACTTAGTGGTTCTATTCAAATCCATACTAGAGAATGACAGTATTGTTAACACAGATGGTAGGGGCTACAGCATCGCCTAATCCTGGAAAAGGTGCAACACCAACATACTTCAGAATAATTTCCCAATGTCTATGTCTTTGATGTAATCTACATCTCACATGTAATCAAGATATAATCCAAACTATAACCTACCAGAAAGGGTCCAAACTGAGAGTTCAAGTGTACCAATGAGAGCAATTCTTCAACTGTAAAAATATTCACTGGTCTCTTCACTTTTTTTGGGCTAAACTCTAGAGGCAATTTAAATCAAGAAGAGTAGAGGGATTCAAAGGAAAAAAATGTGGTAATTTGTAAAAGATGGGCATGATAAATAGGAACATTTATTTTTATCCTTTTACTTCAAATGAGGTCAAATTCTTATCTTTGGATTCAAATTACTTTATTTTGTTTTTAAGGATCAAAGATAAAAAAGATGTTCGACATCATTAGCCACTAGAAATGCAAATAAGTATCACAGCAAGATACCACTACTCCTCCACTAACATGGCTAAAATTAAAGACTGACCCTACCACCCATTGTCAAGGATGTGGAAAAAATTAGAACTCTTACAACCCAGTGTTAACTGTGAAGCTGTTAAAATTATATCAGCGCTTTGGAAAACAATTTGTCAGTTTCTTAAAATGTTCA
Source organism: Ailurus styani (assembly GCA_002007465.1). Classification (NCBI taxonomy): domain Eukaryota; kingdom Metazoa; phylum Chordata; class Mammalia; order Carnivora; family Ailuridae; genus Ailurus; species Ailurus styani. The sequence continues at coordinate 7,257,202 of LNAC01000137.1, read as the reverse complement.
AACAAACAGTGGCCATGTTGCTAGGGGTTCTATGACAGATTTGTTCCAATGGTATTAGGTTTTATAAAATTGACAATTTTGACACATTGTTGCACTTGTGTTATTCTTGTAGAAATCCTGAAGCCACCATTTGTTTTACAAATTAAATTTCTCTATTTGTCTTTAATTTGGGCATCTATTTCTTATCTCACACATCTTATTCTTTTCTGCCTATAAAACATATATGTATCCTTCAAAAGCCAATTCAAATATTTTCTCCTCTGTGAAACCCTCCCTGATCTATTCTCTATGGTATTGATTTGCTAGGACTGTTATAACAAATCACCGCAAACTTGGTGGCTTAAAAAACAGAAATTTATTCTCTCACAGTTCTGAAAGCTGTAAATCTGAAATAAAAATGTTGCAGAGGCATACTCTCTCCAAAGACTTTAAAGAATACCCCTTCTTTGTTCCTTCAAGTTTTTGGTGGTTTGAGGCATTTCTTAGCCTGGGACAGCATAACTCTAATCTGTGCCTGTGTCTTCACATGGCTGCATTCTCCCTATGTGTCTATGTCTCTGCATCCAGTTTTCCTCTTATTATAAGGACACCAACCATGGCTGAATTTAGAGTCACTTTAACACAGTTTGACTTTATCTTAACTAATTAAATCTACAAAGATATTATTTCCATATAAGCTCACAGTTTGAGGTTCTGGGTAGACATGGATTTTGAGAAGATGCTATTCAAGCGAGGAGAGTCCACTTTGAGGCCACCAAAAATTCACATCCATCCCACATCCCACAAAATACATTCACCCCATCTCAGTATCCCAAAACTCTTAATCCATTTGAATATTAACTCTAAATCCAAAATCTTATACACATATCAAATCAAAAATTTTCAAACTGTTATCATCTAAATAATCTAAATCATCTATGGGTAAGATTCTGGATATGATCAATCCTGGAGCAAAATTTGTCACCATCTCAGAACCTGTAAAAGAAATGGTCTGATTCTCAAGGACAACTGTGGGGCAGGCATTAGTATAGACATTTATATTTTGAATGGAAGAAAACAAAAAACTAAAGGAGCCACTGACCTAAAGCAAATTTGGAATCCAACAGGGTAAATTCCATTAGGTTTCAAGCCCTGAGAATAATTTTCTGTGGTTCAATCCACCCCTGGGTTTGTGGAAGCTCTGTCATCCTGGTGCACTGAAGCCTCATCAGCTCATCTTCTCTGCCTACAGAACTCCCATTATCTCATGCCTCTAGGCCTACCTATCTGGACTCTGCCTCTTCCCTCAAAGTCATTTTTCTTTTTTCTTGAAAAGGAGTATGTGCTACTACCCTGAGTAGTTTTATCAACTTGTTTCTTGCTTATAGAATCCCAGAATTCAACAGCCTTCCCTCATTTTATCTTGTCTCTGGCCCCTTCAGTCCAAGCTAGCAGCGTTTCTGTTGATATAACATTCTCAAAAATCTGTCAGTCTTCCATGTATGTAGACAGACTGTATACCAGTACATGAGAAGGTTCTTTACAGATTTTACCCTTAAATAACCCATCTCTATTCCTGGCTTCTCCTGAGATGGGTGATTCGATCCATGTGTCACATACATCATCTCTTCAGCAAAAGTTTATTAAGCTACAACTTTGGACAGACATGTTTCCAGACACTCTATTTGAATAGGCTGAAAATTTCCCAAATCACCAAATACTGGTTCATTTTTGCTTAAAAGTTCTTTCCTTAATTTATCTCTTTCCTCCCGCATTTTGTTGTCAGTTTAATAAGAGACCAGGCCACACCTGCCAGAACTTGTTGGGAATCTCCTTAGCTAAATATCAAGTCCATCGCTTACAAGTTACACCTTCCACATAACACTAGAACTCAGTTCAGCCAAGTTTTCTGCTCCTTTATAGCAAGGATACCTTGCCATCCAATGTTCAGTAATGAATTTCTTCTTTCCTTCTGAGCCCTCATTAGAAACAACTTTAATGCTCATATTTATGTCAACATGCTGTTAATAACGGTATATGCAATTCTTTAAGGGAATAAAATATTTCTCTATCTTACTCTCTACTTCCTTCTGATACTTCATCAGAATTGCCTTAACACATTTATACAAACTTTTTCCTCAAGGAAATCTATGATTTTTTTAATCATGTGGCTCAAAATTCTTCCAGCCTTCTACTCAGTACCCAGTTCCAAAGCCACTTCCACATTTTTAGGTATTTGTTATAGAGCCATCCAACTTCTGATACCAAAATCTGCTTAGGTTTCCAAGGGCTACTGTAAAAATCACCATAAGCTAGGAGACTTCACACAGCAGAAATTTGTTCCCTTACAGTTCTGAACTAGAAGTATGGAACCAAGGTGTAAGCAAGGCCATGCTTCCTCTGAAGGCCCTAGACAAGAATCCTTTCTTGTGTCTTCCATTTTCCAGTGGCCTCAGGCTTTCCTCAACTTAGGACAGGATAACTCCAATTTCTACCTCCTTCTTCAAAGTCCATCTTCTCTCTCTGTGTCTCTGTATCCAAATTTCCCTCTTTATAATAAGAATTAGATTTAGAACCATTTTAACCTTATTTTAGCTTAATCCAGTATGACCTCATTTTAGCTTAACTGATGACATTCATAAAAGCTGTTTTCAATAAGGTCACATTCTGAGGTTCCAGAAAGTTATGAATTCAGGGGGCCATTATGCAACCCAGTACAAACACAAAATAAAATCAGCTCCCCTCATTTGAATGTTCCATAATAGCCTATGTCAAACTCTAGTGTAGATTACATAATATTTTATGGCAATTGTTTATTTAAATATACATCTACTTTAGGAAACAATGAAGACCTGAATAACAGATCTTACTTTTAATTTCTTACCTCATTGCAGCCCCATTGTTTAGAATAACATCTAAAACATGATCAATAAATGATTATTTAATTACCTACAGATGAGCGAATGCTATATAAAACCTGGAGCTGAGGTTTAATTGAACAAAATGGTTTACAGTCATCAATAAGTTTATAATCAATATATTTTAGTGTCAAAGCCCCTGTTAGTTTTGCATGAAAATGGGTTAAAAGGTTGCCATAAAAAAGTAAACTCTAATGTTACATTCAAAGTAAATGAAATTACAATTAAAAATAGATGGATCTTGTTGCAATTAAAATCGTCTTACTTGTGTCAAGTATTTTTCTCTGAAAATAGAAGACCTCTTTAAAAATACATTCAAGGCCAAAAATTCCTTTTAACAGAGAGCAGAATTGTAATATTACCAATTTCTCAAACTATTTATGCTTTTGTAAAATGGATCTCCAATTTTATAAATTGCAAATGCTTGATTTTTTTTTTAAATTTTCTTATCCTCTCTTTAATGGTATTTTACAGGAAAAAGTTTTCTTCATGTGATCATGTTCACTTGTGTCCGTGCCAAATAGTTGACTTATTCTAACAATAAGAAAAAAAATAAAACTAAACCAAAAACAAATGCAAAAAAAAAAAAATCTTAATAAAGAACTTCCAGATAGTCTCTTAAACCAATCACTATTTCAGTGAAAAATGAGGATCATGGAGTAACAGTTCTTTTACTTGGCAGTTTATCCCATTGATTCCTCTAAGAACTGTAAGTTAACAGTATGAATTTTCAAGGTGTTTTCAAATGTTTCAAAAGCTAATGGAAATAGTATATTTATAAATCTATACAAGTCAATGTATCTCATTAAGAGTAAGGGGTTGTGTTGTCATGGGGTTGGCATGTGTTTTAAGCTTATATCCTACACTTACTAGGTCTGGAATCTTAGAGGATACCTTTTTAAAGCATCAAATCCTTCATCTGTAAAATCTGTATAATATCAATACTCCCTTTGTTTGGTCGACGGAATAGATTCAACGAAATGATCACTTATTATAATGCCTGTCCTACAGAAAATGCTATTTTTCATTTCCTGTTGTTCTTATTTTCATTTTTCTCTCTCTTCATGAACAACAGCCTTATAAAATTTGCTACTAGTTATAATTCATAAGATTCTTATCAACTGGTATTATCACTCTTGATGGTAGAATTTAATTGATGTGGTAAAAGATTAAAAAATTATCCCTCTTGTGGTAAGATTTAATCAATGTGGTGATCTCATCCCGACCAACTGCTGAGATTGGCAGGTGTATAGAGCTTTGATAAAGATAAAACAAGAAATAAATATGAATGCTACTTAATAAACATATTTCAGTAAGTTACATTTTTCTGGTAGTTATGTGATAAGAAATGATAAAATATAACTTTGGCGATAAAAATTAGGGATGAAAAAACTTTGAACGTTTAATTCCTCAACCTTAGTCATACCTGAGATAGTTAACACCTAATTTCCTCTTTCTCTTTTTGTCCTGTCCTCCACTTCCTGTATAAGGAATCTCCTATGTAGTGGAGACAACTTGTTGAATAATGAAATTATGGTGAAAGGTGTGATGGGATTGGAGAGGACGGTGGTAGAGGACTTGGTAAGTATGTCTCCACTTCTCATGGAGAATGTTATCTTGTTTAACTAGAAAATGTAAAATCCAATTGCTACTTTTCCAGACCAAAAGTAATGTAGTTACATAAAATAACAACAAAAGAATTGCAATTATTTTTGTATATTAGCATTTACAGTGTGACAATTGTTTATCTGGGCCTATGAATTTTTGTTTCAGCTTGTGATCTTACCACTCACCTGGAGTGTTTATCAGAAATGATAGATTTTTAAGGATCTATCTCTAATCAGCTCTGTAGCATATATCAGTTGTGATTGTGCTTGTATAAGTGGAAATAAGCATGTCTTCTCTTTGGGGGGTCATTCGTTTTTATCCTAATTACCAGAAAGGTTAAAAAAGAAATTTGCACAAATCATTCCAGCAGCCCGTATTTAACTTCAAGCTGTCAGACTTTTATACAACCTATATTGTAACATAAATTAGAAAAGTGACAAGTTTAAAAATAGTTTTGTGTTTTCTCATTTTCTAAAAAACAGTTTAGACTTTCTTGAGATACCATGAGAAAAGGTGAGCTACCACTCAGAAATCTTTTTAAGAAGTGTGTTTACATTTGCCAAGAAGGTAATTATTACAAGTTAATGTTTCAATACAAGTTCCTAACATAGAATTATAGCAATGTGATTACTCTAATGGGATCTGCCATATACCTACTTTAAAATTTTCTTGGTTAGAAATAGGAGAGAAACCTACAACAGGAAATTTTTCCATGACATTGAATTAAATGTTAATTTTAGAAACACTGTTTTATTGTTGTTTTTTGTTTTGTTTTGTTTTTTGGTGAGGCATGAAAAGTTTTTTGTGAGTGCTGGCAATTAAAGCTTTCCTACAAATAAAGTAAGATTTGCTTCAGTAAAACTGGCTGTAGAACTGCACATTCTTTCAATACAGGAAACAAATCCCCTTTCTATTTCATCTCCACTAGTCCTTTCTCCTCACTTGGAAGCAATGGGGAGTTTTCAGGTACACACAGAGCCGCTGAGTTATGTGGGTCTCGATTCCTTATTTCATTCCTTTGAAAAATTATTTTTCCTTTGGAAAAAGTTCCTGAAGACTCAAGGGAAGGAAAAAGTAAATTTTATTTAATTTCCCCACAAATCTCACAAATGCTCCCTCTAGTTAAGACCATATTTCCAAGAAAATATGGTGGGATGTACAGGATATAACTTACAGAAACAAAACAGAAAACAAAACAATAAAAAAGTTAACTTGGTGAATTACTTAAGACATTTAATTTAGACTTTGTTTTTCTTTTCTTTTGTATTATGCTTTCTTTTATCAACAATAGGTAATTAGACAATTCTTTTAATATGTATCCATAATCTTTTATTTCTGTCTCTCCACTTAGAGAAGATCAAAATGAAAATGCCTTGAGGAATGAGGAGAGGATGTTTTTGCAATTTAGAAGGCAAACTTTGCAAGGCTATTCTAAATTTATTGGTTTAAATTAAGAGAGCTGAAAATTTAATTTTTCTGAACAATAGCCTTCAATTCATGTATATTTTTTCTCTTTTTAGACAAAGTCTTTTTATAAAACTGGATGTCAAATTAAAGCAGTTTTCAGATACTAATAAATATTTCACTGAGCTATCATTTTATGTACTGATTTAAATTGTATTTGGAAAAAATGTTAGGTGTCTTTGTCTTTTAATTGACTGGAAAGGTTCAACTCCCCCAGGTTTTGTTTTCCATGAGCTATGAAGAGGCTTTTTAATGAGTTGGTAAGTGACATTGATTACCATTAAATTACACCAAGCAGAGGGAACGATGCCATTAACTTATAGTTTTCTGGATTCCACAATAGCTTGTGGATAGGCAGTCTTAAAGATTAGCAGCCCTCAGTACACAGAGCACCTAATAACTTACTTTGAAGCGTATAGTAATGGAAAAAACATATTCTTGGTAATAATTTACCGATAACTCAACCTTGGTTATAATCTAGGCAATGTTTAGACAAAATTAAAATGTTGGGATGATAATGATGAAAGTGATGTCATTTCACACTTAATTACCATAACAAATGTTACTTAATACAATCTTCATTGTAAATTTTCTATATCCCAGGTAGTTTTGGATCTAGTTTGTTTGAACTTTCATAAGCACTCCCTTCTATTTTGCTCCCTCAGCTATGTATTCTGTTTAATAGTACTTGCTCCCCAAACAGCATTCTAATAGGACACCTTGTCTCTAATCTCCCCATTTCACCTTGGCCCATATTGTATATTTAGCTTCCTAAAGCATAGCTTGAGTAGATTGATTCCTTGCTTGACTCTATTTCCCACTGCTTAGTAAAACGAATTTAATTTTCTTAGAGGGGTATTCAAGACACTTTGCAATCTGATCCCTTTTTGTTCCCATTCAAACTGCTACCATCCAACTTTACACATACTCTGATGTGAACTTCACCCACTCAGCTTCTTACAGATTTCAATAAACCAAACTTCTTAGCATACATTTTACATAGTGTAGTATTTCTTCATCAGTGAGAAGCAAATATTGTACAGATACATGACCAAATTATGATCCATTTAAAAATGTATTTTGATATCATTAAAAATACTTGCTGTTATGAGGAAGCCTGTCAGAGAGGCTGTTTAGTGGGGGTGGTCATTCACTGTGGGAAATGAAATGCCAAACTAGCACCAAAGACAAATCCTCATTTCCTGGGATCAATAATATCTACTGTGTGAGTATATAAGAAAGCTTTGTCAGGGCAGTAAATAATTCAGTCCAAACAGCAATACAATACTGGAGGATCACTGATTCAACAGTGCAGTAACTGTGGATACCTTTATAGACAATTTGGGACACTCATAGAGTGTGATGGTGATTGTGTTGTGTTTATTATTCTCTCATATAATGTTTTATGAGATTTTTAATTACTTTATGTGTAGTACTAGAAAATATCTTGTATTTGAAAGTGTGCTACAAATGCAAAATACATGCACCACTGCTTTTAGCTAATCCTTTTTTTTCCTGGGAAGTCTTGCCTCTACAATCCCACCTCCCAGTCCCTCCACTGACTTCTCATTCTATGCTTTCCTTTGCTTCTCTAATAAAGTCCAGACTTCTTGGGGCATGCTTCTTGTCATAATCATGTTTATTTCTAATACTCTCAATATTCCTCGTATTTCATGGTACATAATTGGATGCTTGAAAATATTTAATAAATGGTTGAATTATTTTTTAAATAAGTGGTTGAAATAAGTATAAATAATTGGACATTCTTTTTTTAAAAAGGAAAATAATCTCAAACTACCCTAAATATAGTTTCTTTATCCAGCATCAGTTAGAGATGTAGCATGATTCATTTAATTATTTCAGGCCCTCTTGGCATACTAGGGCATAATGTTAGTTCCGCAAGGGCATTCCTTTCAATTTTATAAACACACTATAATATTTTATCCTTTTTGTATTCATCATAATTGGGTAAGATAGTTTTCCCCTTTTAAAGCATGTTTCTGATTTTTAATTGATGATACATTTTTGAAAACTCTCTGAAGTCATTACTATTTAGTATAATTATAGATTTCATGTTTCTTCTTTCATTTTATTAGTGGGATTGTTTAATCTTTATTATTACTCTTTCCTCAGATATTATTTTTGCAGAAATGTTTCCTATGATTTCACTTACTTTTTTTTTTAAACAAATAAATATTTATTCTTTCTATATCTTTTTGTTGGTTACTTACTATGTATCAGACATTCTTCTAGGTGATAATACATAACACCTAGCATCTTACTAATTTTAGGAGGTCAAGGATAGACAGATATAAAGATATAAAATGAGACAGATACATTCTATCTATTTGTCTTCATAAGGACTCAAGTAAAAAAAAATTCTGATATGTTTGCTTTTGTTCAAGTTCTTGTTTTAAATTTTACATCGACTCTTTATATATTTTAGAAAATTTAATTTTCATGATTTCACTTACTCTTAATGATAATTCCTTGTGGTTTGCCCCTCTACTATATACTTTTGAACATGCTTAGTATGATTTTAACCTTATTTGTCCTTGAGATTTATGCTGTATGTTCAAGGGGGAATTATTGAGACAGTATCTATAAAATCAGCACTGGACGCACCACAGAACCAAAGCACAACAAAAGAATGTGTCCCACCATCACAATGAGAGAAATGCCTTCTTCTTGAAGAGAGTGGTAAGATGAATTTAGAGATCATATCTTCCTATGGTTTTGCAGAGGCGAGCAATACTGTTGTCCTAGTCTCCTCCCTACCTCAAGTGTTATTTGTCTCTTGGTCAGGATAGGTAAAGGGATGTGCAACTCTGTAGTGTGTGTGTGTGTGTGTGTGTGTGTGTGTATGAACAGAAACAAGGCCAAATATCTGCTTAAACTAATTCACTCAACAAATGTTATTGATCATGAACTCTTTGGCAAGTTTTTCCAGATGTAGAAAGGAGAACCTTGAATGAGATAAGTCTTGTCTCTCATGAGGCTCAAATTCTTTTTTTTTTTAATATTTTATTTATTTATTTGACACAGAGAGAGAGAGATTACAAGTAGGCAGAGAGGCAGGCAGAGACAGAAGGAGAGGAGGAAGCAGGCTCCCTGCTGAGCAGAGAGCCAGATGCGGGCCTTGATCCCAGGACCCTGAGATCATGACCTGAGCCGAAGGCAGAGGCTTTAGCCCACTCAGCCACCCAGGTGCCTGAGGCTCAAATTCTTGAAAGGAAGAGGATGCAGGAGACTACAGGCACAAATAAACAGTACAATAGAAGATGATGCAATAGGAGTGATAGTGAATTGCTTTACTTTGGATTGAGTGGTTGAGAAGGTCTCCCTGAATAGAAAATACATGACAGTAAGAAGCTAGACAGGTGAAATCCTGATTAAAGGGCACTCTAGGCATGAAGAAAGGCAAGTGTAGTGGCACTAAGGCATGAGTAAATTCAATGTGTACCAGGAATAAAAAAACATCAGGAAGTCTTATGTGGGTGGAGCATCGTAAGGGCTTTCAGTTTTCTTGTGGCTATAACTGGAAGTATTCAAGAGACTTCAATAAAGAACAGCTGTGGACTAAGTAATGTAAGAAAGTACTGAGGAATAAATGCAAGAGTTTGAATGCTGGAAAAAATGAAGAGGGCCTTGACGAACTCAAGACAGGGAAGGTCCAGTGCTCTATCTGCTGACAGTAACAGTTTGTCATTCCCTGAGATGCCGAACACCAGTACGAAATTTACTTGGCTTGTCTCCTAGCTTTATGGCCATCCGAAAAGTGTTTCCTTTATAAATTCAGTCCAAATGTAAGAATATATTCCCACCTTTATCAAACTAGGACCATAGCTTTAGACTGATATAAATATCCAGGGTGTGTCAGAGTAAGGTAAGGAGTAGGCGATAGCTGTGCTGATGCAATATTTCTAAGCACATTGAAAATCAGCATAGGATTTATAATCTATTACATTTATAGTAGAAGACCCAGCAATTAAGGTTATACAATACATTATTACCGCCACTAAGAAATTTGTAAAATTATGATACATGACATGTACAGAGGAAATGGAAAACCCTAAGCTAGAAAAAAAGTACTGGCTTTCAGAATTTGAAAAACTGATACCAAGTTCTGCTCTGCCTCTTATGAGCTGAGTGATCCGGAGATCATTTACTCTCTGATCTTAGTTTCTTTGCATGACAGGTAAAAAAAACAATGCATTCCAAATTTAGTGGTAGATGTTTTAAAATTATATAACAGAAACATTCTTGAAATACAACCATGAGGTATGTGTAGGTATGCATAGATTTATCTCAGAAAGAAAGAAAGAAAGAAAGAAAGAAAGAAAGAAAGAAAGAAAGACAGAAAGAAAGAAAGAAAGAAAGAAAGAAAGAAAGAAAGAAAGAAAGAAAGAAAGAAAGAAAGAAAAAATATATCAGTATCGGATATATCGATCTCACTGAGACATAAAAGATATAATTTCTTGATTTTAGATATTGGAGACTGAGGGATCATTGAAGTGAGACAACTGGCCTCAAAACACTGAGCACACTGTAGTGACAGACTAAGCCTGGGCCTTTAAATATTTCAGACAAAGCTTTGTATCTAAGGTCTCACAAAATAAAGAAAACTTTAAGATATGCAAATGTAAAGAATCAAAGAAAGACTATTTTTTGTATAATATGCCAGAAAGCTGATGACAAACAAGTCTACAGAGAGGTACAAGATGAAATGTGGAGACCCTACCTGAATGGATAATCAGTAGCCAAGACAGATATCTGGCACAATGTACCTATGAGCTCATTTTTGCTCATTTTTATAAAATGTCGGATGTTATGATTTTCATGTTTAGAAAATATTTTAGCTCCAACAGTGATAACTGTTGAGCATTAATAACAAATTATGCTACAGTAAATACTTGAGTTTTCATACGTTCCTGTGATACATAAAGAGAAAACCAAACCAAACCAAACCAAACCAAAACAAAAACCTGAAAAACTCTCAAATTCTTTTAAAGACATGTTTCGGTCTTCCAAAGCAATGCAGCAAGTGTGCATTTAGAAAAGATATGTAGAGTTAGAGATGTAATGAAGAGGAAAGTCCCCAAAGAATAACTATCAACCTTTTATGACCCCAATTTCAGTAGCTTCAATAATATTGCCACAAGAAGGAAAGAAAGCTCATTTTTATTAGCTTCCCTGGAGACAATATCTCCAATCAAAATTGATTACTTTTCCATGTTATATATCATGCAGAATTGTTAACAGGAAATCTACTATTCACTCATTCCCTTGGCCTACTTCTTGGCAACTACATTACACTGTATCTAATTTTCAAGTAAATAACACATTAAAAATTAATCAGAGGAAAGAGTAATTTGGAATTTAGAGGTAAAATGGTACAATCTAAATTACAAGAAATTCTGCCCTCCTATAACTTTAAATTTCAAGTCCTACAGAGGGAAAAATTAAGAAAACCCTTTTTTAGACATTTAACATTCTAATACAATGGCTCACCAGTTCAAATTCTGGGGTTCAGGACAAAATTTCCTTAGTGGAATCAACAGAATTCTTTCCAATAGTTTGCTCCTGACATTAATAGGACAACATTAAACAAGTGTGCAAATATAGATATAGATAAATACATGTATCAAGCTAATAAAATGTTCCTATTAATGTAATCTTATCCTTAATAAGTATAAGGATAATTAATTATCCTTAATTAATGTAATCTTATCCTATCTTAACCTTAATGTATTTTGCATATATATTTTCAAATTTGAAAGGCCAAGATTATAATTAGAAATCTCAATGTCTTTTTAGGTAACCTAAGGATAGCTAGCACTTCATTCCTGGTCAACTGCCCCCTTCTCTTTCTCTTCATGAACTGCATGGGGTTCCGGTTCATGCATGGATATCACAATCTACTCATCCAAGTCCACATACTCTGCAGATAGCTGCTCCTTGACCACTTTGTGTGCCTGGAATTGTCCTGGATATTTCACTTTCTCAGAAAGGCTCGGGGGTCGGGGGGAGGGCGCCTGGGTGGCTCAGTGGGTTAAAGCCTCTGCCTTCGGCTCAGGTCATGATCTCAGGGTCCTGGGATCCAGCCCCACATCTGGGCTCTCTGCTCAGCAGGGGGGCCTGCTTCCTCCTCTCTCTCTGCCTGCCTCTCTGACTATTGTGATCTCTCTCTCTGTCAAATAAATAAATAAAATCTTAAAAAAAAAAAGGCTCTAGGGAAGAGGGCTATAGATTCCTTACTTAGGAAATTCTGGTGTCCAGTAAATCTAGAAGCAGAAATCATGTGATATGATAGCCATGATCTTTAACCCCACGGACTAGTCACACTATGGGGCAGCCATCATCATGAGAAGTCCAGGAAGAGATCCTTTATATCAGGGCTGAGGGAAATGACTTTTTTTTTTGCCAGTGGTACTGTTCTCTGACCACCAGTATTATTCAAGAGTGATTAATAAGCCATCTCTACGGCATGGAACTATGTGAGGGAAAATGTGATTTTCCCTCATGCTCTTTATCACTACTGCCTCATAGAGGACTAATCTATGATAGAGCCCAGGTACATACATAATAGTTTGAGGGGCCTCATCAAAAAATAATCTATAGCTCAAACATATCCACAGTTATTCTATATATAGACATTTCTCCATGATCCTGTTTATAAATGTGCATTTTCTTGAAATTCATTACATATAATCATTACTCTTTCTTACCATTGAGTTTATTGACCTATATGTTTCCACTTTCATCTGTGTCCTTGATCACTTCATGAAATCTTCATGGAAAATAATGCATTGCACTAGAAGTTCTAAATATGGAGTCCAACAAACCTACTTTCAAATGTTAAGTAAACCTTTGGGCGCCTGGGTGGCTCAGTGGGTTAAAGCCGCTGCTTTCGGCTCAGGTCAT
>LNAC01000137.1:7207083-7244105 GCA_002007465.1 Ailurus styani | reverse complement strand
AAAAAAAAAAAAAAAAAAAACCTTTTCCAAAACTTTACACCCTAGGAAAATTAAATAATTTCCCTAAGCCTCAGTTTCCCTATCTGTAAAATAGAGTATTAACTACCAATCATATGGGCTTAATGTGTGAATTCAAAGAGATAATCATTGAAAAACCCTTGTATAGTGTGTAGCACACAAAAGTTCCTCAGCAAAGTGTGTTCTTGTGCATATTTCAGATATTACATTCAAGACAATTTTTTTATATGACAAGAATCTAAACTTCTTAAGGTCAAAAGATATTTTTTTTATCTTATCTGAATCTTCAGAACCTGGTAGAGTATCTACAATATTAGATAATTGAAATAAGATCAGGGTATAGATGGCATGAAAGCACAGGACAAATTCTTTGCCTCCTATCTGTCTTCTTGAGGCTTAGCATTATCTCTAGTCTCTTTCATAATTGCTTCTGTACCTGGTTTAAGCTGCAGGCAAAGAGGGTCTGGCATGCATTCATTAGCCTGATAATTTACCTTCAGTCAGTCAATTCGATTAAGCCAAATTTATTGAGTGTGTACTCTGTTCCAGGCTCTGGGAAAATAAAGATAAATAAGATATTTGTGTTCATAGTCTAGTGGGAAAAAGAGACATTAAAACAAAGAACTGAAGTTTCAATGTGACAAATATTCCTTAAGACCTATGCCTCTCTTCCAACTTATCTAGATTTACTATTCCCATTTTATACCCTTGGTTCACACATAATCAATAATTTTGGTGACTACGCTCCACTTCATTCATTTCTAACCAGATACATTCTATTCACTAATGCTCACTGCCAATATGCTTCTTTTTATGTACTTTTAAAATACTAAACACAATTTTAGAAACATTATCTCATTTTAACAAGCCCCAAGTGTGATAGAGTCAGTGTTACTATATTCTTAGGTGAAAGGTGAGGTAACTGGAGACTTGGAGAGTTTGTATGAACTCTTCAAAGTCATGTAACTACAGGATGCAGAATTTCTTCTCAAGCTTAGATGTATGAACAGAAGATTTTCTTGATTATTGTAATTTTTTATGACACCTGATAACATTGGTTGTTGTGTGCCTTTTTATTTTTTATAGTGACTATAGACTCTAACATATATTTTTATAAAAGAGACACGAGGGACTTTGAGGTGATCCAGTAAAAACTGTCCACCTCCTTGTGCAAGTCCTGAACCAAATGAAAATTAACACTGATATTTAAAAATATAACTTAGGATCTAAAGCCAACTAGATTTATTAATACAGAAGCAAGTAATACTGAGGCAACTACTTATTCACTACTGAAGGGCTTCCCCAGGGAAAGCCTTTCTACTAAAACTCAGGGCTTAGAGTAGCAGAGTAGATCCTGATTCCAATAGGTAGATATATCCTTGAAAGGAAAGATTTTTAAAAAAAGGTCTATGAGCTCATATGCATAGTTTCTCCCTCCAAACCTAATACTCAGCTAGGTTTCTCATCTTCTCAGGTGTAATGATTAGAAAATTAGTTTTTAAAAGGCCAGGTGTGTTACATGAATAGATGTCCCTTCACATAGAAGAAAATATCATGAGTTGGTAAGAAATAATCCTAAATAACATTCTCAAGGTCAAGTTCTCTTAACCCAGTGTTGGTAACCTTAAGGCAATTGTTGACCAGGTAAATGGCTATTATTTTAAGAGAGGAAATAGGGGCACCTGGGTGACTCAGTGGGTTAAAGCCTCTGCCTTTGGCTCAGGTCATGATCTCAGGTTCCTGGGATTGAGCCCTGCCTCGGGCTCTTTGCTCAGCAGGGAGCCTGCTTCCTCTCTCTTTGCCTGCCTCTCTGCCTACTCGTAATCCCTCTCTCTCAGTCAAATAAATAAATAAAATCTTAAAAAAAAAGAGAGAGAGGAAATAAGCACCTTAATACGACAGTCCTTCTGACTTGTATATAAGTTTATTCCCCACTGTTAACCATTCCTTAAGCTATTTTGCTTGGACTAATTTTTTTTTAAAGATTTTATTTATTTATTTGAACAGAGAGAGAGAGATCAGATCACAAGTAGGCGGGGTGGGGGGGGGAGAAGCAGACTCCCCGCTGAGCAGGGAGCCCGATGCGGGCCTCGATCCCAGGACGCTGAGATCATGACCTGAGCCGAAGGCAGAGGCTTTAACCCACTGAGCCACCCAGGCGCCCTGGACTAATGTTGATACAGAATTTTTCCCTCATAAAACTCCAATATTTACCAGAAGAGTATATTAATAATATTAATTCCAAGGTCATTGTGTACCCAGGTCTAAAACATTTACTCTGATTTTTATATTTCACAGCATCTTACGCTTAGCCACAAGTTTAATGTGTCTTCTCTAAGGCATACTGCATGGGGCTCAAAAGACATCATAAAGGTTCTCCAAAAGTAACATACATACTGTCAAACCCAATATTAAAATTCTAGCAACACTGGTCAGAAGCACTTTCAGAATGGCAGAATTTAGATTTCAAAAATCTACTCCTTCATAAAAGAAAGGATAACACTGGAGGAATTGTCAAAATCAACTTCTTTAGAACTCCGAAATTAACCAAAGTCTGTAACAACCCAGAAATTGGTGTTTAAGAAAAAAAACGTGGTTAAATTTCATTAAGAATGGTGAGTTTTGGGCGCCTGGGTGGCTCAGTGGGTTAAAGCCTCTGCTTTCGGCTCAGGTCATGATCTCAGGGTCCTGGGATCGAGGCCCACATCGGGCTCTCTGCTCAGCAGGGAGCCTGCTTCCCCCTCTCTCTCTGCCTGCCTCTCTGCCTCCTTGTGATCTCTCTCCCGCTGTGAAATAAATAAATAAAATCTTTAAAAAAAAAAAAAAAAAAGAATGGTGAGTTTTGTGGTGTTCCAACTTTCTCTGCAGTAGCCTTGAAAACCAGCAGCTTCAGATCATGGTATTTGTAAAAAGAGCAGCCTAGAAGTCATTTTTAGAAGTCAAACAGGTTTGGAATGTCTCAGAAAGACTCCTCAGAGAATTATCATAATTTAACCTGTCAGGCTGGTCCTTTGAAAAGACACATTCATGGATCTTGTCTCTATTTGATCTAATTCAGAAATAGCTCAGTGAGAAAAGCCCTATCACCAGGGCGTTTGTCAAAAACGATGAGCACAAATTGTTTAATGTTGCAGCTACTGAGGTGGTGTTACCAGTTATGACAAACAAGAGGCTAGCCAAAAAACTTAAAACGAAAATCTGGGAAATAATATATTCACAGTAGACTTTGAAAAGTTCTGAAATATTCCTGGAGAACCAGAAGACCACACACATCTCAGGAGTATATCCATACGCAGGAGCAACTGAATAGGTTCAAATCTTGGATTTCTGGTTGACACTGATGCTCTGCACGGGCAAAAGGTAAGGGACTAAGCAGAGTTGTAAACTACCCATAATGTTGAAGGCAGGCCTACATGTGCACACATGCACACACACATGCACAGATTCCCTTGGCAAAGGGTGGGAGACATTTCAGTTTAAAACATTTAAGGAAAGCTTTTTCCAATATTTAACTGATTATGAAGCTAAATGAGCAAAAACTTCAGTATCCATTTGTGACAAAGAGCATAGACTTCATAGAATTCACCTGTTGAAGTCATTAAACAAACATAACAACTGCAAATTGTAACAACCAAAAAACTCTGGGAAGTATAAGTGCTTGGGTTGTAGTTACTATATTATATCATTTAAAATACCCACTTTCTAGCAAAAAAAAAATGGGTAAGACACAAAGAAACAAGATACTCTGACCCAAAAACGGGGGGGGGGGGAAAGGGAAAGAACTCTTCCTGAGAAGGTCCAGATGTCAGATTTACTGTAAAAAAAAAAAGTAAATAAGTCATTTCAATTATGTTCAAAGAACTAATGTGAACTAAAGTGATCTTCTAAAGAATTAAATGGGAATCTGAGGAAAAATACATAAGCAAATAGAGAATATCAATAGAGAGAAGGAAATAATGAAAAAAAAAGAGTCAGAAATTCTGGAGTTGAAATGTGAAATAATTGAAATGAAAAAAAAATTTTAATAGAGTAGCTCTATGAAGATTTAAGCTGACAGAAGAACCAGTGAACTTGAAAATAGGTCCACTGAGATTATCTAGTCTTAAACAATAAATAAAAATGAACAGAGTCTCAGACCTGTGGGACACCATCAAGCACACCAACATAGGTATAATAAAAAAAATCCAGAAAGGAGAGAGAGAAAAGAATAAAAAGAATATTTGAAATTTGTTCTAAAATTTCCCAAATTAATTTTATAGATTTTTTTAAATTTATTTGACACAGAAAGAGAGATTACAAGTAGGCAGAGAGGCAGACAGAGAGAGAGGAGAGAGGAGGAAGCAGGCTCCCTGCGGAGCAGACAGCCCGATGTGGGCCTTGATCCCACGACCCTGAGATCATGACCTGAGCTGAAGGCAGAGGCTTTAACCCACTGAGCCACCCAGGTGCCCCCCAAAATTAATTTTAAAAGTCAATGTAAAATTCAAAGATTCTCAAGGAAACTAGACACATCTTATTCAAACTGTCACAGACCAAATTAAAAAAGAGAAAAAAGAATGTTGAAAGCATCAAGAGAAAATTGACTCATTATATCTAACAGATCTCCAAATAGGTTATTATTTAATTTCTTTTCAAAATTCATGGAGATCAGAGGGCAGTAGAAAGGCATATACAAAGTTCTAAAAGAAAAATGTCTGTCAATCATGATTTCTATATCCAGCACAACAATGAATGAAAGAGAAATTAGGAATATTCCTAGATAAACTAAAAACAGAGAGAAATTGTCACCAGCTGGTCTATTCTACCAGAAGTACTAAAAGAAATATTTCAGGCTAAATTAAAAGGACACTATAATTAGAATCCACAGGAAGTAGAAAGTTCTGGTAATGTTAACTACATTTGTAAATATAAAGGGTGGAGATGGTGGAAGTGTACTTTGTTTGTAACTCTTTTTTTTTCCTCCTACATGATATAAACATAGCTGCATAAAACAATATAAAAATGTATTGATGGGCTTAAAATTTATAAAGATGCAACATGTTTGACAATAATAGCAGAAAACATGGGGATAGAGTTACATCGTAGCCAATTTTGCATACTACTAAAATTTAGTTGCTGTTAAATTGAACTAAATTGTATTAAGTTTAAATATTAATTGTAACCCCAAGGCAATCAAAAAGAAAAAAAATTAAAAATACAGTACATTAAACAAGAAGGGAATTAAAACGGTATACCAGAAATATACGTATGTTAAAAAAAAATGAAACAACCCAAGAATAAAGGAAGAGAGGAACAATAAGGATATTAAGACTTATAGAAAACAAATATCAAAATGGCAAATGTAAATCATATCTTATTAGTAATTGCATTAAATATAAATGGTTTAAAAACTCCAGTAGAAGACAGAAATTGACACAATACATTTTAAATATGACCCAAATATATGATATTTACAAGAGACACATTTTATACTCAAAGATACAAGTAGATTGAAAATTAAAGGATGGAAAATTGTTTACCATAAAATAGCAAACCAAAGAAGTGAAGTTGCTATATTAATGCCAGAAAAAATAGATTTTAAGACAAATAGTGTTACCAGAGATAAAGAAGGAGTCTCATAGTATTAAGGGATCAATCCAACAGGTAGACATAGCAATTCATAATCACTTATGCATATAACAGAGCCCCAAAATGCATGAAGCATAAATGGACAGAATTGAAGAGAAAAATAAACAATTCAAAAATAATGGAGGCATCAACACTGTACTTTCAATGGATAAAAACAACTAGGCAGAAGATCAGTAAGGAAATAAAGGACTTAATAGATAATAAGCCTCTGAACATAGCAAATATGTATAGAATACTTCCCTCGATGACAACAGAGTTTATATTCTTCTCAAGTGTATGTGAACTTTTTTCTAGAGTGAGTCATATTTTAGGCTATAAAACAAACCTCCACATATTTAAAAATTATTGAAATCATAAAAGTATATGTACCACAATGGAATTATGTTAGAAGTAGAGAAACAGAAGAAAATTTAGGAAATTCACAAATATGTGCAAATTAAACAACAAAATATTTTTTTAAATTGTGTATTTGAGAGAAAGAGCATGAGCAGCATGGAAGGGCAGAGGGAGAGGGAAAAGCACATTCCTCACTGAGCAGGAAGCCAGATGCCAGGCTCAGTCCCAGGACTCTGGGATCAGGATGGAATCACATTCTGAGCCAAAGGCAGTTGTGTAACCAACGGAGCCACACAGGCATCCCCCAACAACACAATACTTAACAGTGGTTGGATTGTTGCAGCTTCTTAACTGCAAGTGGATCAAGGAAGAAATCATAAGGGAAATTGGAAATTACTTTGAGATGAATGAAAATGATAATAATGAAATATAACACTTCTGATATGCAGCCAAAACAGTGTCTAGATGGAAATTTATTGCTGTAAATCCCTTTATTAGCAAAGTAGGTAGATTTTAAGTCAATAACCTCTACTTCTACCTTAAGAAACTGAAAAAAAAAAAGAAGAATAGAATAAGAAACCCAGAACAAGCAGAACTAAGGAGGTGGGTGGGGGGAGGGGGAAAGACTAGAGTGGACATAGTAAAATGGAATATAGAGAAACAATAGAAGGAGAATCATTGTCAAAAATTAGTTTTTTGAAAAGATTAACATAATTGTCAAATCTTTTGCCAGATGGGCCAAGAGAAAGAGATGGATCAATACTAAAACCAAGAATGAAAGAGAGAATATTGATGTGGACCATAGGGAAATAAAAAATGTTATTAGGGAATTTTCAGCCCCAAAATTAGATAATTTAGACAAAAATACACAGATGCTCAGAAAGAAACAAACTACTTAAACTGACTCCAGAAGAAATAGAAAATCTGAATTGATCTGTAAGCACTAAAGAAATTGCCTTAGTAAGTTAAATGCATCCCACTGACCTGGGAAGGTAGGTGTTTCAACTTGCTCTGTAGTCGTCTTGAAAAAAAAAAAAAAATCCTGGTCCATATAGCTTCACTGATGAATTTCACCATATATTAAAAAGAGAATTATATAAATCGTTCAAAAATCTTTACAAAAACTAGAGCACTTCCAATTCACTGTAAAAGGCCAGTATTAACTTCATACTAAAATCAGGTGAAGACATCACAAGAAATGTCAACTTCAGGCTAATATCTCTTATAAAGACAGAGGCAAAACTCCTCAACATACCAGCTAATCAAACTCAGCAACAAATAAAAACAATTGCACACCAGTCAGCTAAATCATCTTTTATCCAGGATTATACATTTTTTATCCCCAGAATGCAAATTTGGTTTAAATTACCGAAAAAAAAAACCCACAAAAAACAAAAAACAAAAGAAGAAACAAACAAAAATCTATCAATGTAAGACATCTCAGTATTAACAGAAAATTTTACTTATTTAATTTAAAGATTTTCTATTTATTTACTTCAGAGAGAGCAAGAAAAGAGAGAGAGAGAGCACAGAGGGTGAGGAAGAAGCAGACTCCTCACTGACCAGGAGCCCGATGCAGGGCTTGATCCCAGGACCCTGAGATTCTGAGCCAAAGGCAGATGCTTAACCACTAAGCCATCTAGGCACCCCTAACAGAAAATTTTAGAAAGGACAAAACCACACAATCATCTCAATAGATGCAGGAAAGGTATTTGACAATATCTAAAACCCTTTCATAAAACAAAGCAAGACAAAACAACACAAAAAATAAGCACCTAACAAGCTAAGACAAGTCTAGAGACAACATCATATTTAATGATTCAAGGCTGAAACCCATTACATAGTCAAATTTGCCAATTGCACTGTTCTTGGACCACTGTTGGATTGTGTGTGGGGGGTGGTTTCCCATCTCACACCACAGGGAGTGTTTCTATTGCTTCTTGTTATGAACCGAATTTTAGGACTAAGAAGCTTACATCCTGAAGATGACTTTTCCCTTCTAGCAGTTAAAAAATTGAGACCTAACTTAAAATCAGGTTGTGAGGTTGCCTCTTGAACCTGAAAACAAAATTAATCTCCAGAATATTCCCAGTATGATCCTAAATGCAGAATTAAATTTGGATTAGCTTAGCTAGTGCTACCTAACTTGGACAGTCATAAAATTTAAACCTAAAATTTTGCTAGAACTCCATGTGTTTTGTAGAATACCCAGGACTCAGCTACTTTGCATGTTAACAGTGGAAAGAATTGCTTTAGTAGTTATTGTATTAAAAACCTGTCTCTGCAAAGATAATTTCCCTGATGGTCAAAGTTATTATCTTTTATCCATATCTGCTTAGCAAAACCTTATCTTCTATAGTCTAAAGTCAAGCAGATTCAGCTTGTAACTATAGTTGGCCATTGAACAGCATGGGTTTGAAATACGCCTGTCCACTTAGATTTTTTTCACTAAATACAGTACAGTATTATAAATGTATTTTCCTTTCCTTGAGATGTTCTTAGTAACATTTTCTTTTCTCTAGCTTACTTTATTGTAAGAATACAGCATATAATACAGATAACATACAAAATACATGTTACTTGTTTATTCATGTTATTGGCAAGACTTTGGTCAACAGCAGGCTATTAGGTAATTTGGGGAGAGTCAAAAGTTATATGTGAATTTCACACTGCATAGGAGGTTGGTACACCTAATCCCCACGTTGTTCAAGGGTGAACTACATTAAAACCAAAAGTATGCCTTTTCTCTAAACTGCAGTGCATAATTAAGGTAGCTAGACCTCTTTATAGTCAGCTTATATTGAGGACACATATTGTACCAGACTTTAGTTAAGGCCCCCATAGCATTTACTTTCGCTGAGCCCCATATCTGATAAGGTCCCGGCCTTTGATTTTGTCAAGGTCCATGTCCTTTTGCTTAAGCCCTGAAGTTTTTCTAAGGACTGTGCCCAATTTGTATAAGACTTAGGGCTGATTTTTACAAGTCAGCTTTACAGAAATGATCACTTGACATTTAACAAAGTTGTTATATGCTACAACGACTGACCAAGATAAAAACCCTAGGCCTCAGAAAGCATCTTATGCTCACATATTTCTACTCTTCCATATATGCTGTCTTCCTTCTAATTTTTTGAGATCTACTTTTTCTGTTTCTCAAACTGTATGTCAAGGAAAAAAATCTTAGTTTTCTAATTCTAAACTCCTGGTGAATGGAAGAGTTATGAGAACATTGGTACTTTTCCATAGACCAGACTATGATCTGGAGACAGGGTTATATTTTGTGAGTGCCAGGAAATAACTACCTTAAAAAAAAAAAGCATTTGGCAATATTTGCAAATTTTAAATCATTACATACACCTGAAATATGAGCCCTATGGCTCATATTTTAAAATTAAAAAAAAACATATTTGGCAATATTTGCAAATTTTGAAACATTACATACAATCATACACCTGAAACTAATATCATGTTATAGGTCAATGGCACCTCAATTTAAAGAAAAAAAAATCATTTCCCAGAAAATATCTTAGAAAGCTCAGTATTCAACCAAACATGAGTTTACTACAATCACCAAAGGCTTTGCAACAGGGTCTCTGAATGGAAAGCCTACTTAAGAATCTATGATGACTCCTTGGCTAGTGTGTCAAATGGAAGAGACCCAGTGAAAACTCTAGAAAACTAGTGGCAGCATTTGCAGGGGGAAAAAAATGTGTGTGTATGTATATATATATATATATATATATATATATAGAGAGAGAGAGAGAGAGAGAGAGAAAGACCCAGGAGAATTTTGCTTCTTTTCTAGATGCCATATGAAGATAAGAAGGGAACACATTCTCTGGAAGATGTTTCTAGCTTAGCTAATCAGAAACTGAAATTAGTATACAATTTGTCTTCGTTAGACAACAATAACCTGAATCAGCAAGCTACAATTACCTTGATGTGTGCTGTAGAGGTATATTGCAACATTCAAACTATATGATTGATATAACGGCAATATGTTTCATCTGCTAATTGAATTGGAATACTCTATGTCCAATATATCAAATAGTGCCCAAATTGCAGGAAGAGAGAATTATGCTACATGCAATATGAATGCAAAATATCAGAAAACCCACTCCCTAGGAGAACTGAATTTTTTTAAAAAAGGAAATTTCAAATGTTTCATGTATGCTTTTCATAAATTTTTGAGGAAAATGTCCTATGACTTATATTTCTTTCCCCATAGCAGCTAAGGCAATAGAGAGACCTTAATATGTTAATATGAGACCTTAATATGTAATATGTAATAAATAAAACTCATTGGTTGAAACCTAAGAATTGTTTAGCAACTACAAATTCTCTTTGTTAGATTTAAGGTTCCACGTTCCTTAGTATGTTAGGAAAGATATACGCACTAAGATTCTTGACATGTATTATCATCTCAGTCTGGAAATAGGAAAATTTTAGATACTGTTTTAGTTTCCTAGGATTATTATAACAAAATACCACTAGCTGAATGGCTTAAAACAACAGAAATTTATTCTCTCATAGTTCTAGAGACTAGAAATTAAATATCAAGTTGTCGAGGTGCCTGGATGGCTCAGTCAGTTAAGCTTCTGACTTCAGATCAGGTCACGATTCAGGGTGGTGGGACTGAGCCCCACATAGGGCTCCACAGTCTGTGGGGAGTCTGTTTGTCCCTCTCCTTTTGCCCCTCCCCCTGACTCATGCCCTCTCTCTCTCTCTCTCAAATAAATAAATAAAATTAAAAAGAAACATATCAGGGTGTTGTCAGGACCATGCTTCTTCTGAAGGCTCTAGGGGAGGATCATTCCTTGTCTCTTCCACTCTCTGGTAGTCCCAGGCCTTCTTTGGTTTCTGCACGCATCACTTCAATCTCTGCCTCTGTCTTCATACAGCTGTCTTTCCTCTCTCTCTGTGTGTGCCTTCAGGTGGCATTCAACTCTGTGTGTCTCTGCCTTCTCCTCTTATAAGAACATTTTGGATTAGGGCCCACTCTGGTGGAATACAACCTTATCTTAAATTGATTACATTAGCAAAGACCCCATTTCCAAATAAGGTCACAGTGATAGGTTCCGGGGGTTAAGACTTCAGCATATCTTTTTGGAGTACATGACTCAACACACAGCAGGTGTTTCCTTTATATGCAAAATCCTCAAGTGAGACATTTGTATTCTTTTTTTTTTTTTTTTAAGATTTTATTTATTTGACAGAGAGAGACACAGCGAGAGAGGGAACACAAGCAGGGGGAGTGGGAGAGGAAGAAGTAGGCTTCCCACCAAGCAGGGAGCCCGATGTGGGGCTTGATCCCAGGACCCTGGAACCATGACCTAAGCCAAAGGCAGATGCTTAACATCTGAGCCACCCAGGTGCCTGACACCTGTATTCTTAAATCCATGACCTTAGGAACTTGAGCATTTGATCCGCCCCTTGCCGTTTTTCAGTAGGAAGGCCTTAGGTATGCAGATTACACATTCCTTTCTTTAGTAAAAATAGATATTCTTATTTCAGTGTTTTTAAGCTAAGGAATTAATACTGTTTATGGAAGTAACAATAAAAGATAGAAGCAATTGACTAATAGCCCCCCACTGCAATGAAACCCAGAGCAAGTGCCAGTATTTTGGCATATTCAAAACTTACTGATTCAAAAGAATACTGCATTAAAAAAGATTTAATGGGCCATGAGAACAGAAAAGTAATGTATTGTTTTATAATCCATTCGAGCATTCTTAGAAGAAAAGCTCTTCATGCTTGGTGAGTAGTTTATGGGTCTTAGAGGCCTCTATAAACGTGTTGATTTCTGTACTTTTGGAGGCAGCTGCTTTCATTAGAAAGGAGTTTGGTTTGGGGGTAACAGATACTATGATATAAAATCAGTTTTTCTTCTCATTTTAAAATGTACTTCTATACATCACAGCCAAAAAAATCCTTAAGAAATATTATCATATAAAAATTGTTGCAATGCTGCATGTGTTCATTCATTCAGTAAGTATTTATAGACTGCCTCCATGTGCCCAATTTTTGCTAAAAATTAAGTGTGACCATATATTTAGACATACTGCAGTATAATGAATAATTAACCGTATCTTGAAAATCTTACTTAGAATATTGTATTTCTTTTGGGAACCTAAGTTTTGAAGTAACAGAGACCAAAATGAAAGTCTTTGTTCTTTCACTTGCTGGTTTTCTAAAATTACTTTAACTACCTTCTCACTTTGGTCAGCGACAAGTCAACTCGAAAAAATTAAACAACTGCTTCTTCCTCAGTTGACCGTGTTCCCTTGAAATAATATTCACATGTAAAAGCACTTGGCATAAAGAAGACCTGGTGCATTTAATACTTATTAACCATTAATTGGTATTGTCAGTTATTAGTAGTAGTGATTTTTTTTTTTTAAATTAACGTTTCACAGAAGTCCAGAATTTAGTGTTACTGGGGCCATGTTTCCTCTGAAGAATCTAAGGAAGAATTCTTTCTTGTTTTTTCTAGCTTCTGCTGGTTGCTGACAATTTTTGGAGCTCCTTGGGTATAGGTGCATCACTCTACTCGAAACTCTCTGCCTCTGTATAGTTGGCCTTCTCCCCTGAACATCTGTGTTTCTGTGCTCAAATATCCCTCTTATAAGAACATCATTTACATTGGATTTGGGGGCCTTCCCCAATTCAGTATAACCTTATCTTATCTAATTATATCTGCAAAACCTTAATTCTAAATAAGGTCACATTCACAGGTTCTAGTTGGACATGAATTTTAGGGGGACACTAGAACCTTCTTTGAAGCAGAGACATCTAAGCAGCACCACTGAAATGACTTAAGACTTACAGAAAAGAGGGGTGCCTGGGCAGCTCAGTCAGTTAAGCATCTGCCTTCAGCTCAGGTCATTATCCCAGAGACCTGGGATGGAGCCTCACATCTGGTTCCCTGCTCGACGGTGAGGGTGAGCCTGCTTCTCCCTCTCCCTCTGGCTGCTGCTCCCCCTGCTTGTGCTCTCTCTGTCAAATAAAATCTTTAAAATGTAAAAAATAAAAAAAACCAAAAAAGACTTATGGAAAAGAAGTTATGGTCCTCTGATCAAATTTTAAATTTTTCTCTTCTCCTGTACTAGGTTGACCTCTGCCCTTCCTGTGTAGAGTGACCTGGAAGAGCAGAATATCAAAGGATCTCAGATGAGATAAGTAGCTGATCTGATGCACTAAAGAGAAACCATGGGCTCAAAAAACAGAAAACAGTGTGAAGTTAAAGACAGATTAAATAGAAAAGATTTTGGAATATGCTCCGCATCCCTCCTTCACCCAACAATAACTGTTCCTGTGATATCTGTAATAATAACCTTAAAAGATCTGGATTAAGGCTGCGATAGCCCCTCTTCTATATAAAATGGGAAATAGTAGAACATAATGGTTTTAGGCAGTGGTTTCCAAAGTTGGTATTTCAGAAGAAAATATTTTCAAAGTCTTGAGATATTTATAATTATACAATTTTAATGCTTTTATGGTTTCTATTAGGATAATAGCACATATATAAATTAAAAATAGATGAAATTATGGTATGTATTTATATATACACATTTTGGGTGTGAGAGCCAATTCTTTTATTGATAGAAGTCTGTGTCTAAACTACTGGTTTAGAACATGGCTTTGTATTTATACATTTATTTATTTATATAGCATTTATATATTTATATATAATATATTCTTATATTCATGTAATTATTCAAATATTTATCAACTACTTATCAAATATACCTGTGCAACATCATAGTCTAAGTGTATGAACATAGTATGAACAGAATAATGTACTTCTTCTCAAGGAGTTTTAATTTTAATGAGAGAAAAAGCCAAGAAACAAATTTCTATCTAACATTACAGAAGATAATAAAATCTAAGAATCAAAATGAGTCAGGGAACCCCCAAAACATGATTCGTTAAGTTAAAAAAAGTCTATAATTTGGGCTTTAATAAAATTAAAATTTTTTCTTCTGTGAAAGATACTGTTAAAAGAGTGAAAAGACAAAAGAAAGATGAAAAAGAAGGACAAGAATGGGAGAAAATCTTCACAAAACACATGATAAAGCATTTGCATAAAAGTCCTTTTAGAACTCAACAATGAGAGGGGTACCTGGGAGGCTCAGACAATTAAGTGGCTGACTCTTTTTCTAAAGGTATGTATTTATTTTAGAGAGAGAGAATGTACCTGAGGGGAGAGAGAGAGAGAGAATCTCAAACAGACTCCCCTCGAAGCCTGATGGGGAGGGGGTGCTGATCCCAGGATCCTGAGCAGTGGACTCATGGTTTCAGCTCAGGTCATGATCTCAGGGTCCTGGGTTGGAGCCCTGCATTTGGCTCTGCACTCAATGGAGAGCCTGCTTTAGGATTCTCTCTCTCCCTCTGTCCCTCCCCCGTTTGCTTGCTCTCTGTCTCTAAAATAAATAAATAAATCTTTTTTTAAAAAATGCAACAATGAGAAAACGAACCAATTAAAAAGTGAAGCAAAACATCTGAAAAGACCCTCAATTAAGAAGATGTATGTATGACAAATAATCATGTGAAAAAATGGTCAACATCACTTGACATTAGAAAATTGTTAATTGAAACAAGAACAAGATACCACTACACACTTGTTAGAATGGCTCAGAGTGTATATATATGTGTGTGTATACACACACACTACACACTACACACACACACACACACACACACATATATATATAACATATCTATCTATTTGTCATCAAGAGATCTGACCAGTGGTATCAAAATACGGTGGATTAGGAAATTCTGGACCCTCATTCTCCTACTGAGACACCAAATTAATAATGAAATAAGGAACAAAATAGCTTTGTGAGAACTCTAGAAATCAGTTAAGAAGCTGCAGCAACCAAGAAAATGCCTAATGCAGAAAAAACTACTCCTTAAAGAATAAAACTTGTTATTAAAAAAATATAATACATATAAACAAAAGAAAAAACTACACCCCAAACAGTAGGATGTTCTGTGGTATTTTTCTCCCTTTGCCTGTTTGCCTACACAGAGGAGTGCATCATGATTAGAAGGAAGCTTTTCAACTCCCAAGAGTAGGTTAGGATGACCAGATGAGACTCTATGCTATCGTCATGATGGGAAATTATGGGTGCTCAGATTTAATACATTTAGCTACTGTTAAGGTGCAATTATTAAGATCTATAATAGGAACATAGATGTCATTGGCTAAGGTGGTGTGAAGGACAAGGTCATTAGCGATGAGGAATTTAACGAACACAAAGTGATCGTCTTCGTGAATATGGATTTGATGTCCAGTTCTGTCAATTACTAGCTATGTAGTCACAGATAAGGTACTTAATCTCTTTAATCTTCACCTTTAATATTTATAAAATGATGATAATGATAATTACTTCAGGATCATTTTAAGAGTTAAGGAATAAAGACCACGGTGATGATTAGTAAAATTTATTGAACACTTTCTTTGTTGAAAGTAATTTACACATACTGAATTAATTTAATGAAATTCCATATCGCTAAAGCTATGATATTCTCCCATCATATATATACTTGCAAAAGATGATCATATTAATAAGCTTATGCAAACAACAACAAAAATCTTATTAAACTAACTTGGTGTCTGGGAAGCCATTTCCCACTTCCTTCCCCCTGCTCTTCAAGCTGTCCCAATCATGTTCCTGTTTGAATCCACATTTCTACAGATTTCTGGTTTGTTTCCTCTGGGAATGGCTCAAAATGCAGAATGTGCTTTTATTCAGAATCCCTTGTGCTGAATACTCAGCACAGTTTCCTCATGACCATGGAATGGCTTCCAGAGTGGATATTCCCCTGAGATTGTTGAACCATTCAGCAATCTCTGGATACAAAGTCACCTGCATAATTAGTAGGGCCCAGTACAAAATTTAAATGTTCAAAATGGGAAAAAAAAACCCTCCATTAAGGATAAAAAATATAAAAATTTGTCCTTTTTTTGTGACCTCTCTCTAATTACTATGGCATTTTCTTTATGTTATTTAATGTCACTGTAGGTAAAGAAATAAAAATAAACTATTAGCATGAATTTTACTATTCACGTTTATATTTATGATATTGCCAGTCTTAGGTGCAAATATAAGAAACTTTAATTCATATTTGGAATCATCAATATTGTACAATTAGACATAGTAGCTTGAACACACATATGTATCTTGTTCTTACCAGAATCCTGGAAACTACACAAAAGTAACTATGTTTTCATTTCACTTCCTGATACATTCCAGCAACACACTACAGATGAGTAAGAAAGGACTGAAAGGAAAAGCAAGTATGAGTTGCTCTGCTTTCCCTTTTTAGTATCATCATTCTCAGTGTATATAATTGGCTAATACAGAAACATAACACAAATATGAAAGACTGTGATAGGATTCCTTTGTTGTTTGTGTCTGTCAGAAAGCTACTGCCTTCTTACTGCATTTGAAACGGAAAGGGATGTAAGCATGCATTGCATTGATTTCTCCTGCTCACTTGCATGTCCTCTGCCCCATCTGACTCTGCACACAGAATGCAGGTTGAAAAGTATAAGAAGAACATGATGGAGGCAGCGGAGTCTTAAGTCAAGTGTGGGGCTCGTCCAAATGCAGGGTCTTAAGAGCTGCACAGACAGCCTATGAAGCCGGCCCTCCATCAGAGCCTTACGTGCTCTCAAAACTCATGCCATCCATTTAAAAATGATACCAGTTTCTATGGTAAGTGAAAGATGTATTTGAGTAGAAGGAAAGAAACATCTATTTCTTGACATTTCCTTCATTTTCTTCTCTATTCTCTTGTCTTTCCGCACACTCTACATGGAGCCTTTCTTCCCACATAACTTCCTACTTAACCTAGCAAAAAGTCTGAATTAAATGAATGGTAATGAATCTTATCAGTGAACACTTACTTCAAAATTGCAGAGGTGTTTAAGATTTCTCACTCACATAATAAATTCAAAGGAAATATATGTGTCAAATTAACAGATAGTAATGCTGCAGTTGTTCAAAACTCAGATTCAGTAGGCAGAGGCCTGATACTTATTAGCTGCATGGTTTTTTAGTAAATTCCTTAATCTCTTAAAGCCTCAGTTTTGTCATCCATAAAATAGGGAGAATAATGTAAAACATCCGCAACAATCCTTGCTGATTCTTTAAAACATTTAAAACAATTGTTGTTAATACTATTTTATCTCTTTTCCTTAAAAACTCTTCCCTTATCTTAGTTGTCTGAAATTTACAAGAACTTTCAAATAACCACTGAAATTCATAGTTCTGTGGGGGTCACAAGCTGAGGAAGATAAGGATAACAAAGAACATATTGTATTGCCATAAAAGAAAATTAAATAAATGAAACAGACTGGGATTCTTAAGTAGTGTTTCCACATATGTAACTGCAGTAGGCAGAATAATGACTCCTTCCCAAAGATGTCCACCTTCCAATCCCCAGAAATGAGTGTACTCATTTACATGACAGAGGGACATTGCATATATGTGGTTAAACTGAGGTTCTTGAGATGGGAAATTATCCTGGATTGTCCAGGTGGGCCTGATATAATCACAGGGGTCCTAATAAGGGAAAGAGAAGGCAGGGGAGTCACAATAGGAGGGAGGAAATATGATGACAGAGGACGGTCAAGGAGGGTCAGAGAGAGAGATTTAAGAAGCCACACTGCTGGGTTTGAAGATAAAGAAGGGAATCAGGATCCAAGGCGTATGGGCGGCCTCTTGAACCCAGAGCAGGAAGGGAAATGAATTCTCTCCGAGAGCCTCCAGAAGGGACCCAGGCTGCAACACCTTGCTTTCAGCCTAGTGGAACCAACTCATATTTCGGACTCCATAAGTGTAAGATTATTTCCTTCAAAGGAGGATTTACTGTAATGCTGAAAATGATCCTTCTGACACAGTGATTAGGGAAGTACTACTTATTCATTTATTTATTATTCAAGGATAGTTGACACACAATGTAACATTAGTCTCAGGTGTACAACACGGTGATTCAACAAGTTTATATGTTATGCTGTGCTCACCACAAGTGTAGCTGCCATCTGTCACCTACAACACTTCTCTAATATTAGTGACTGTATCTGAGAAACAATTTCTTAAACCTTTCATTCTAGTGACTTACTCTTTACATTTTTCTAGTGAAAACTGCAAATTAAATGGTAGAAAATTCTCTGAAGAAAAGGACCTTGTACGTTTCAGCTAAGATTATGAATTTCACAGTGTGGAGGGATAGAAACAGTTCTCGATGTTTTAATTTTGTTTTAACACAATTATATGCCAATTTTTCTAGTTATAATTTAGCCATAAAGACAATTTTTTTCTGCATTCAATTATATTCTATGTTTTAAGGTAATATATACAGCATTCACAGAACTACAACACTGAGAAGGCAATTAAATTTGTTTTTTAAATTGTAAAATATCCATTTAAATCATTTTCCTTGCTTGACAAGCACCTGTTCAAAGAAAGAGCAGCTCCAAACTAAAATAGAACATGTGGAAAAAGATATATCCATTTGTGTGTGAAATCCGAACATCCTTATTTTAGTTGTTTTAATAGTAATATTACGTCTCTTTTTCATTTTTCTTATGTCAAAAACCAAGTTTCTCGACTGAAAATAATGTGTCTTTCAGAAAGTGGTATTTATTTTTAATACAGCATTTCATCTCCTTCGAGATGTAATTAAATGACATTCAACCAAACACTTTCATTCTGCTGGATTCTCATTTTAAGAGTAAAATGGAAATTTACTATATTCTTGATCTGTGGCCCTTGCTTTGGAACATGCCAAAAATAAAGCAGGCCTAGGATAAGTTCATCTGATATTTTAGAAAACAAACTCTATGCCTTTTAATGGGTTCAAAGTAAACTTAACTTCTATAAAATTTTGCTCAGAAGAAGGGTTTTTTTGGTATTTCTTCAAACAATTCATTCCCAGATATAAGGATATTTCTAGCTAGATGATCTCACTGGTGAACATAAAAGGTTCACCAACAAATAAAATGAATTTCAGTATCTCTAGGATTCATTGAATAAAGGAAAACTTGAACTTGAGGCACAGAAAGTTGCTTCATGTCCATAATCTTTTGGTCTGATTAATCAACACTCATCAATTAAAGAAAAAGAAGACAAAAACTGTGCAGATGGGAGGACAGTAGTTAAATTCACTATAAAATATACAAGAGAACCAGTTTGAGTCACTGTTACCTTCAAAGATTTATATTTCGATGTCCAAGAAAGTTACATTTATATTCTAGAAGTATTTTTCTGTCTAAATAATTTTTTTTTGTATGGGCACCTGGGTGGCTCAGTGGGTTAATGCCTCTGTTTTCGGCTCAGGTCATGATCTCAGGTTCTGGGATCGAGGCCCGCATCGGGCTCCCTGCTCAGCGGGGAGCCTGCTTCCCCCTCTCTCTCTCTGCCTGCCTCTCTGCCTCCTTTTGATCTCTCTCCCTCTGTGAAATAAATAAATAAAATCTTAAAAATAAATAAATAAATAAATAAATAAATAAATAAATAAATAAATAAATAAATAAATTTTTTGGTATGGGCATTGGGAGGGTTTGTGCCATGGTGAGAGCTGTGAAAGGTGTAAGCTTGATGATTCACAGACCTGTACCCCTGGGACAAATAATAATAAAATTTTAAAAAATTAAAAATAAATAAAAATAAAAATAATTTTTTGTTTATAATTATCTATTTTCTTGACAAATCTTCATTTTTCTCTTTTTTTAATGAAGCACCATACGAACAATTTTTGTATAGGATCCACTTCACTTTCTTTAAAATAGCCTTTGACATGTACATAATAAAAGAAAAATATGATGAGGATCAAAAGATGCCATTTGTTTTGCTTAGCAATAGACTTCATTTGATTTAGTACCACACAAGATGAACATAAATGAGTAAAAGAGAAATTTTTTAGTGATTTTTTAAGAGGATAAATCTTCAGAAAGTAACATTCTGGGGATACTAGAAACCAGAAGATAAAACAATTTTAAAAAGAGATTAAGAGTCTAAAAAGATAAATGATGGAGAAAAATGTTCTGCAAACTGGTTCTATCAAAGATGAAAAATGGATACAAATCCATTTATTTAGAGCTTCTTGGAATTGCATCATTACTGGAGTGAAAACATAATACATGCCTCAATTTCCTTTATCTCCTTTAGTAAAAGTCAACATACAGATAAGTGCAAAATCTGAGAAAGGTTTTGGAGATGGAAAGCATGATTATAATGTGTTGTTATTTAAAGAGACATAAAAATAACTGGAAATTCAAGTCCTATTGTTTTCCATCATAAAAATTCCTATAATTTGTTAGCAAAATTCTTTACTGGAAAAGTAATTCAATAAATCATTACATTAATAAAGCAGTTTAATTAAAACATTGAAAAGTAATAATAGCAAAATTTTTAAATATTTAGAGTAGATTATATAAGTCTCTGACTTATAATTGATTACTGATAAGTTATCTAAACATAAAGCAAAGTTTTCAAATAGTGTTAATTTTTTAAAGTGTTAATTCTTTAGTTAATTTATTAATTTCCTCATTTCACCTATAAAAGTTTCAGCATACAACATTAAAACAAGTATGTATTGATATCAATTAGTCTCAGAAACCATATTTACAGCTGACATGTACATTTTTATGATGAAAATAATGATAGCCCTTTATTAATGTTATTTTATCTAAAGATTATCAAAAGTTATATAAAATAATTTTAACTGAAGTTTTAATATTTTCATCTGCATTCTGTTGCTAACAGAACACCCTGTTGTTAACTGAATTATATCAACTACAATGCAGTATAAAATAATTTTTTAAAGATTTAATTATTCATTTTAGAGAGAGAGAGAGAGCAAGTGAGAATAGGGAGGAGCAGAGAGAGAGGGAAAGAGAAACTTTCGTAGACTCCTCGCTGAGCTCAGAGCCCAACATGGGGCTTGATCTCACTTCCCTGAAATCATGGCCAGAGTAGAAGCCAAGAGTTGGACACTTAACAGAATACATACTGCACCACCCAGAGGCCCCATAAAGTAATTTTTTTAATTACTATTTTCCTTACTAGATATTGAAGTTCATGTGGTCAGGGATTATCTCTCTCTCTTTTTTTTAATACCCAAAGTACCAACATCATGCCTGAGATACAGTGGGTACTCAAGTTAAGTGTGCTTTTCAAAAATGAATGAATCATTAATGGACAAACATATTAATTAAGCATTGTCTAAATTAATGGTTTTGACTAGTTTTTATACTGAGATTATTGCCATTAAGTAAAATTTTGCCTGCTTTTTCATTTTAAAAATCATTGTCATTTTCAAACATCTATTAGGTCAATCTAAAAGAAAGACCAAAGAATTAAATAACAATGCAGGATCTACCCACAATAAAATTTTGCTCTTTTTGACACACAGTATATGAACAGCAAGATCATGCACATGAATAACAAGTTAATAAGATTAGTAACTCTAAAGAAAATGGAGAAAGTATTCAGAGAATTAGGAAGCAGGTTAAAAAGATATTTAAGGAGGATGGAGCATGGACTTAAATTTCAAGAATTTATTGGGTATGGAAGAAGGAAGGACACTTCAAACTTGAAGACATATAATAGTAAAAATGAAGAGGAAGAGATAAATTTGAGAAATCATCAAAAAGGTGACTTGATGAGATTAACTATAAGTAGCAAATGAAGGAAAAAGAATGAGAAGACAATTGAGTCAAGGAATTAGGATTTGGAAGAACAAAAATTGTATGACCGTTAGCTGAAGTGGAGAAGTGGAGAATGATTTTGTGAGAAGAAACCATTAGGTGTATTTCATTGTTGTGCAAGAAATAGGTTCTCAACAATGTACCAAACACAATTAGATCATTGCCTTGATCAGAGTCAGAACTTTAAGAGTAGTACCCATTCTTCAGGGGTGCTGATGGAAACAAGAGAAGGTTAATTTTCAAAGAGAGGAATAAATGATTATGTCATGGGTCTCAGAAATCTGTCTATTCAATTGAAGGGAAAATAGAAGACAAAGGAAAAGGACCAGGTAGTATTATGAGGCAGAAGGAAGAGAGAAACATAGCAACCTGATTGTTAACACCTGTATCAGGGTAGAGGCATATGCATGAGGAAGACAGAGAAGAGTTACAGGTAAAACAAACTATTACATTAAGTTCAGCCTTCGTCAACGAAATCCAAGGACTTTCTGATTCCTGTCCTCTCTCTGATCTTCATGTTCCATTCAATGTATTGGTTTCATATGGAAAAGGTCACCAATTTTCCTCTTGTGTGCAACTTTTCCTCTTGCATAATGGTTCTTGGCTCAACTTGTACTCCAAACCCATTGTGTTGACTTCTGAGAGCAGAAGCTGATACTGTCCTACCTCTCAGACAACAGTGGAGTAGTCTATACCATGTGTTCCCATATCCCTTGTATAATACTTTTTTTTTGGTATGAGCTAGCTAAAATCATCATGCTGAACTGGGGATAATTTTCTCCTGCAACGATATTTTACTTTACAACTTGGTCTCTTCGTACTGTTGTTCTGCACCCCAAACATTTTCTTTTGCCTTTCATTTATTAATTCCATAGTATCGTATGAAAACCATACAGCTCTTTGACTTTACTCTGAATTTATTATATGTGTTTCGAGGAATCTATCTTTCATATACATTTGGATAGCATCTATCCTATTAAATTCAATGCGACTTCTATATTTGGACCTCACCTGTGTATCCTGTCTTGCGATTTCTTTGCCAGCCTTGGAACTAACTACAAGTATTACTTTTTTTCCAGTGGTTTCATATGTTAACCTGGACTCATTATCTTTCTGATAGGATAAAGAAGGATATTTTATGTGGACTTTCAGGGAAGCCATTTAGGACACTCTTGTCATAATCATTTATTTGATAGGTAAAGAAGTCAAATGTGAGAAGTAAGGTTGAAAATATCGGTAAAGAAATAAAGCTGGTAGTGTAGTGTAGGCTCTCCAAATGAAAAACTAAAAGGATAGGTCTATAAATAAAGTCCAGTTGCTGTTGTTTAGTTTAGGTGCCTACAGTTGTAATTTTTTAAGAGATATTATTTTTCTAGCAAATAAATAAAAGAATAAAGTGATCACAGAGGGACTTTTTTTTTTTTACCCAAAAGGGAAGAACACAGAGGAGTCATAGGATAATACTAACACCACAGAAAAGAAAATCATCTAAATACTTTCTCCAATTCTCTCACCTACCTTTCTACTGAGAAAAGGCAAATAAGAATTATGATAAAAAGTCGCACATTTAATGTGAATTTATTATAGCCAGTGGTGTTCTGAGCACCACCCTACCAGAACTCATTTAATACCGAGAATAAACTCAGGAGTTAGTATTCTTAACATCGACATAGAAGGTGGGAAATGGAGGTGCAGGAAGCTTGAGAGATTTGTCCAGGTGTACCAAGTAAGTGGCAGAATGGTAACTATAATACCAAGCAATCTAATTCCAGCACCCATGTTACAAACCGTGTTTTAAAAAATTGAAATGGAGAGCTTTAAGAACATAAAGAAGAGGAAACATTACATGTAAGACAGCATCTTTAGGAGACTCAGGTTTATTGTGTACATTGAACTTAGATCAAATGAATCTTTAGGTACTATTAGTAGTAAAAAGCAGGTAATCTTTAATAGAATCATGGAAGTGAAAATGAGGATTAATAAGGGAGCATTAGAACATTCATTTATTCATTCAACGTTTCTTTTTTAATATCTATTACAGTGAAATCTTGTCCTCTGCACTGGAAATACAACAGGAAAAAGGAAAATGTTCCTCACTCCCAGAGTTTATATTTAGGTGGAGAAGTCAAATACAAATAAATACAAAATTAATAAAAGTGCTAATTGTGGAAAATGATAAGTGCTGGCATGGAGGTACAACAGTGTGCTAGGATGTTGGTAACTGGAAGAGAAGCAATGCTGTTGATAAAAAATGACAGAGGACAGAACCTGGGTTTGAATTGCAGGATGTGGAATATAGAACTAGGAATATAGAGCAGAGGTGATGGAAGATCACTTGGGGTAGGGCTCCTAATAGAGAGAGAAGGAGAAAGACTCATCTGTTTCTCCTGACATAATGAGGTTGAGGACTTGAATGGGAAGTTCTAGCTCTTCTGTGCAAGGAATGTCTCCTGTCTTCCTTACTTCCCTCCTGCAGGCAAAAGCACAGTCAGGACCTGTATTTCCCCCACCCCGCCTTTCTTTTCTGTCTGCACATTCTCTCATTCTATTGGGCCACAAGGTATATGGAGTGGGCTCAGTGACTCAGGGGGTCTCCCCTGTTACCCCTATACCTTATGAACCCCTGAGTAGCTGGATTCTGCCTCTCTTTCAGGAAAACTTGTGCTAGAGTTGCTGATATAAACAATTAAATAGTTACCACAAAAAAAAATTTTTTTTGACCTGAAAAAGATCTGATTTGGAGATGAACCAGGACAGAGCTACTTTGAATAAGGTAGGAAATGGGGCCATTAGTTGAGAATCTGGTGACAGACGAATATAAAGAATGAAATAGACATTGCAGTGACTTTTACTCAATTATATCCAGAAGTCAATAAAATGATTGTCTAGCAAAGATGAGGGTGGACCAAAATCAAAGTTTGTTTGTCAATATCTAACTTGCAATCTCAAGAGATGAAAGTCACAGGCGCCTCGGTGTTTCAGTAGTTAAGCATCTGCCTTTGGCTCAGGTCATGGTTCCAGGGTCCTGGGATCAAGCCCCACATTGGGCTCCCTGCTTTGAGGGAAAGCCTGCTTCTCTCTCTCCCACTCCCCCTGCTGGTGTTCCCTCTCTTGCTGTGTCTCTCTCTATCAAATAAATAAATGAAATCTTTACAGAAAAAAAAAAAAAGAGAGATGGAAGTCACATATGAACTCCACTAAGATATAAACTGCAAGGGAATTTTGGATAAAAAGTAATATGTTTATTAAACATAACAGTGAAAACTTGATCATATCCACAGGACGTGAGTAATACTTTGGAGATGTATAGGAGAAAGAAGGAAACAAAATGGTCTTTTTTGGCAACAAATTTCTTAGTGTGTTAATGGTCTTTTTTGGCAACATATTTCTTAGTGTGCTTTTATATATCATAATGAGTTTGGGGATTTATACTTTTGAAAACATTGAAATATTATTTATATGCATCAATAGAAATAACTAGAAATGTTAGATAATGTCAGTTCAAAGTTTGGAGAACTTCAAGTGCTCATTTCACTGTTGGATATCACTCACCCCAAATGACAGTAAACAGCATTTCATTCTAGCATGGGATTATGCTATGATCAACACTGAAATTAATCAAACTCCCTTGATTAATCAAAATTATATGTTATCATCCTGATTGCAATCACATATCAAAGAATCACTTTGCAGAGTAATTTGTATAAAACATAATCAGTGTCAATGAACCCAAACCTGGAGGTCATGCACCTAAAAAAGAGCTAGTTGATAATTTCTTATTACCCTCAAGCCCCCTCTCCTCATCAGAAAGAAAGGAAGAAAGAAAGAAAGAAAGAAAGAAAGAAAGAAAGAAAGAAAGAAAGAAAGAAAGAAAACCCAGAAGGATGGACTGGAATAACTTTAAGATTTCTAATTGTGCTTGGCCCCACAATGGAACCCACATAAACATTTTATTAAACCAAATAGATGGTAATTGTACTGAACAACATATGCTTATTCGATTCATCATCTGATGATATTGTCACTTTAAACTGTTAAATTTATAAGAACAAAGCTGTTTTATCATGATTTTTGAGTGGTTCTAATTTTTTACTATTCATATCTCATTAAAACAGGTTAAAGAAAATAAATAATCTTCATATATTTGAAATAATTGAAATTAAGAGGTCTCTTTCAGCTTAAGGGTTTCATTAAAGAATAGTCCAAGACAGCTCATATCGTCCTAATGTTGATCACACAGGGTGGTTCAAAGATGTCAAATAGCACACTTTTACTTAATTCACTTTACTTATCCCCCTGAGTAAATTAGTTTTTCTAAGAATCCATCTTATTTTGATGAAAGCAAAATGGTGCAGTGAAAGGTGCTCTTTGCCAGCTAGAAAGAACTGAAATCAAGCTCAAGCCCTGTAATCAACTAGCTCTATAACCTTTTTCAAGTATATAATGTTATCTCTTTGACCTTCAGCTTATAGACAAAATGAAATATTGTACTCCATTATCCTTAAAGAACATTTTAGCTCAGAATATGAAAATGCAAGATAATGACTTATCTTAATACCAGAGCTATTTAAAATCAAACATAGGAATATATATAAGAATGTATTTCTTGAAGACCCTTCTACCCATACATCATCCCTGTTAACATTTCGACATTTTGGGGTTTTTTTCTTTCAAGGCTTTAACCTGACACGGGCTGTTGTCTACCCCCATGGCATGCATCCCTGCAGAAATTAGAGAAGAGAAACAGAATTACAGATTCCAGGACCGAACAGCTTGTAGTCTATCTTGAATCTGCTGTGTGTGTTGGGTGGATGGGGGCAGGTGGGTGATGCCTACCGCTAGGAGCAGGTGCGGGCTGGAGGGAAAAGAGATGAATTGAAAGAAAATTAGAACGTTTTTTTCTTGCCTCTGCTTCTTTGGAACAGTCATCGCATGCTTCTTCATCAGGGAAATCACCGGCAACAGCTAAGTTGCTTTCCTGGCAATGGCAAAATGTTATCAGGGCAACACAAAAGGCTTCCTAGGGGAGGAGTTGAAGGAGACTGTTGTGGGATAACTGGTCTCCCCAAGACAGACACTTCACCATCTCAGTTTCTGAGACCTAGGGATTGATCTAGTTTGACCTAGGGAGATTACCTCCTCCAAATGGTGCTTCCCTTTATGAGAGAGAGAGAGAAGGAGAGAGAGAAAGAGAGAGAGAGAGTGTGTGTAGGGTAAGCCCTATAAACAGATTTACTTGGTAATGTTTTTTTTTTCCTCTCTATCTAGAATAAGAGCTGGATCTTAAATTCAATTATGTGCTTCATAAAAATGGTAAATTTATAAAAACAAGAAAGTTTCTAGGACGAAGACTTATGCAGACAGAAAAGCCAAAGCTACCGTTAAAGAAAGGTTATTCACTTATTTTATATTTATTAGGTATCTGCTATAGACTAGTCAATAAGTTAGATATATACAAATATAAGAGAAGAAGGAGTTTCCAACCTGGAAGAATTCACAGTAGTTAGGCATTATAAATGCAATACAATGTGTTCTGCTATAGCACCGATAAGCAAATTACTACGGAATCCATAAAATAAAACAATAAAGTCTGTGTAAGAAAATCAGAGAAGATTCACTGAGAAGAGGACATATTCTCTGATTGGAAAGCCTGATGGGGGGGCAGGGTTTTTTTAAGCAAGGGGAACAATATTATCAGTCAAGAAAACAGAAAAAGAGTGGTGTATATGTTACCTAAAGCAGTGATACCAGGTTACCTATCACCAGTGCATGAGAGCAGCAGGAAGAAAACAGCTACGATGAAGCTGCAGAGGTACAGAAAAAAAACTTGTAAATTTGTTTTAAAAGACTTCGGATGCAATACTGAGGAGTGTGATCTTGATGTCAGAAAAAGATGTATACATTTTGCGGTGCCCGGGTGACTCATTTAAGTGTCCGACTCTTGATTTTGGCTCAGGTCATATCTCAGGGTGATGAGATCAGGACCCCCATCGAGCTTCGTTTCAGACTCCGTGCTGAGTGCAGAGTCTGTTTGAGAGTCTCTCGCTCTCTGCCCCTCCCCCACCTCCTTACTCTTTCTCTTGGGAAAAAAAAAGAAAGATAAAAGATGTGTACATCTAAATATTTAGGTGAGATTCCTAATTATGATTATATTTGCCTTTCAGTAAAATTACCTTGGATGATGGAGAGACTAAAACAGGGAGGATGTTGGAGAATTTTTAAAAAGGAGGAGTTACAGTGATCTACACAAGAAATGATGAGGTATTGGACAGTGATTGAAATTATGCACAAAGATAAG
This sequence comes from Ailurus styani, assembly GCA_002007465.1. Taxonomy (NCBI): domain Eukaryota; kingdom Metazoa; phylum Chordata; class Mammalia; order Carnivora; family Ailuridae; genus Ailurus; species Ailurus styani. Next base: position 7,216,101 of record LNAC01000137.1, on the reverse strand, counting down.
ATGGATATAAGTCCATGCACAATTAGGTGTAGGACCTGGAGAAGAGTGCTGTATTAAATATGGACCTCCTTCATCTAACATAATTCTTAGCACAGAATAGACTGTCAATATATGTTGTAGGAAGAATGAGTTGTAATTTCCAAACGGAAGAAGAAAATTTCTTGAAATTCTTCCTCATTCCCCCACCTCTCTATCCTTTGCCACGCTGACTATTAAAGATTTTTGTTTACTCTTCTTCAGCTTTCATTTCCTATTAACATATTATTGTTTCTCTATTTCCCACTCTTACCAGTGTTTTGTACCTGAATCTATAAAATACACATGGGTCACAGTCACAGACAAGACTCCATAAAAGGAGACTTCAGATAAACTCCTTGGGAATTATAGAATGTGTCTAAGGTAGTCTTTCCACGTGGATGGGATGAGGGCAAAGATCTGAGTCAATTCCCTCTGTTTTACTGGGAAAAGATATCCACTGATTTTATACATGCAACTCCCCACCATATATTTTCTACTTGTTGGAAATGTATCTTGAGGGTTGAAATATTAATCATAAAATATGCAATAGATTTTTTATAGTTGTGGATAGCTCTCATGTTGGTAATGTTGATTTCAAAGCAGTTCATCATATTGGTATAGTTAGGGAAGAAAGAATGACATTGAAGTGATACATTTAGTAAGCAAGGGAAATGATTAGAGCTAACAGCAAAATTTTAAAAATTTAACACAATCAATGGCTATCAAAAATATCACAAATCATGAGATCGTTAAAGCAAAAATTCTCATATAGAATTTGAAAAACATCATTTAGATTTTATTGACCTAAATCAAATTATTTATGCTTCTGGGTTATTTTTGAACACATTCAATACATATTTCAAAATGCATTCAAAAGTGATATAAGTGAAAGCAGAAAATAAGCCACAGTTTTATGAATTCTTCTGTAATAAAATATTTCTAATTTCCATTATACAACTCTTATGACTTTCCAATTAACCTTTAAATGAAACAGTTATTGTAACCTATTATTATTTAATCAGGTAGAAAGTTTAGATTTTACTCCTCTACATATTTTCAATAAATTCCTACATATCTCCAAAATAATATTTCTTTGATTTTCAAATAATCTTGAAACATCCCTGAACTTACACAGGTTACCATTTTCCAAGTCATGAAACAATGACATCAAAACAATAACAGCAACCTAAAAAGTGAAACATGAAATGTAATTTTGCCTGTCACAGTTCTCTGATTGACAGAACATCTTTAGATTAACCAAATATATTTAGAATTCTTTAGAAGGAACATTCTCTAACTGAAAGCAGGACACCTTGACGAAAAAAAAAAAAAGCAAAAAGTAAAAGTCAAGGTTAGTCTACACAGTTTTCAGTAGTGAAATTGTTATTCACCAACACCTACCATGTGTCCTGAACTTGAAAGGAAGGAAGTTAAGGAAAGTATAACACATATTCTATGTCCTCTTAGAGACGGCTATAGGACAAACAAAACAACCCATAATTTGGTATGTGGAGTCCTGATCCCCTGATTCATACTGATATTCCAACTTCCTCCCCTATAAAATGGAAAATAATAACTCTTTCATTTACCTGTTGTATAAAATGAGAACAGTCAAGGTGAACATTATTCCAAACTGCAATGAGGCATAGAAATGAAATTTATTATTATAAATTTTAGGTTTATTCTTACAGAGCTTAGGAAAACCTTAAGTAAATCCTTCAAGGGGATCTTTCTTATGTCCTTACCTTAATATTTCCACTCTGAGGTCCTATTCTCAGAGTGTACACATAGAACGAGCTCAGACAGCTCTAACAACCTCCCTGAAAGTGCTTGCTGCCCAAGCAAAAAATTGTTTTCAGCTCTCTCAGCCCCAACACAGATGTTCCATCACTTTCCCTGACCCTCCCTGCTGACTTTTACAGTAATTGTAGAATGTTTCTTTGGTGCTGGTAAGATATTTTATTTATTTTCCTAATTTTCAAGAGCATATCTTGAAACCTTCCACAATTTCTATAGTTCAACATGTTTTTAGAAATGGATGGGGTCAGGGCGCCTGGGTGGCTCTGTTTGTTAAGCAACTGCCTTTGGCTCAGGTCGTGATCCTGGAGTCCCAGGATCAAGTCCCACGTCAGGCTCCCTGCTCAGCAGGGAATCTGCTTCTCCCTCTCACTCCCCCACCCCCAACTCTCAGGCTCTCTCTCTCTCTCTCATTGTCTCTCTTGAATAAATAAAATCCTTAAAAAAAAAAAAAGAAAAAAAGGATGGGGTCACTTGCACATTTCAATGCTCCAATTTCCAGGGTCATCTCAAAATGTGCTACTGAGGGGAATTCTTTCTTCCTTCCTCTCCTCATTCTTTTCTCCCCTGAGTAAAACTACATTGCCAAGAATCCGCAAATTCTTCAGTATGTCCCTCTTCTATGAAAAGGGTATGTTTTCCTCTAGGAATTAGTGAATGAATACCATATTTTCCCATTTTTTTTTCTCCTTTCCTCTAGTCAGGAAGAAAATCAAAACAAGCCTCTTGGGTTGTGTTATAGTTTTCTAGCCTCCCACCCAATAAGCCCATTAATAATAAGTAACTTCTGCTGGACTCACAGGTGAACTAAGACCATAGTTACTGGCATTTGCTGTCCTCTAGGCAATTATTTCCATAATTGCAGAGATGTCTGAACTGTGCGTTACCTTGGGAAGACAGGCTACGGGGAATTGAAACCAACTAAATATTTAAGCAGTCAGTGCAACAGAAGCTACCAAACCTTAAATTCTCATTCCTCTAGAGAAGCTCTGCTCTAACTATGCAGTAAAGAGTCATTTAAAAAAGTACTGTACTTTTAATGGACCAAAAAATTGTCCACTGACACATGAGTACCACTAACACCTCACCAGGTAAGTTTGACAACTGAATTACTCTATATTCTGTTCGCCAGTAAGAGTCCTCTGATGATACACTTGGAAGTTGTTACAAATTTTTTGTACACATTTTTCAATTTCTGTACTTCCACGCATTCACCAACAATATACACTTCACTGGTGGGGTTCAGAGCCGGCTGCCCCAGAATGTGTCACTTTGGCATGTGGATTATTTCCAGCTGAAGATGGTTAAAGTCTAAGGGGTTTAGGATGAGTTTGTTTTTTTTTAAATCTCCCTCTTAACTGCCAAAAATAATTTAGATAGGGAGACTACCAGGAAGAAAGCTACTACCAAGGACTTTTTTTGGTTTTTTTTTACATAAGAAAGACTTCTTCTCACAGCATGTTAACATTTGTTCACCAAACATTTCCTCCTCTCACGAATGGTCTTCCTCCCTTTTGAAGCCTGAGACCATTACCCCTTTCTCCTTAGCTCAGGGTGGCCTATGAGCCTCAGTTGCCTGCCTGTCAGGGAACCTCCTATCTTTGGGATTCCCTTATGCATGAAATCAAATCCATCACAAAGAGGCGCCATGCTAAGGACACACTTGAATACAGTGTTAAAGAGGAGCGACTGTAAATATTCTTGAGAGCAGTAAAAATCAGTCTCACATCCCTTAGAATAAGAGTTAATGCATGAACATCCAATAAAGGAGTCTTTTTGGTGTTGTAATAGATAGAAGAGGCCAGATGCTGCCGCCATTCCCCCAGGTTTCTGTTTTTGGTTCCATACAGACTAAAAGAGCTAAGTTTCCCAGATAAGTGAAACAGATAAACTGCCATAATGGCTGCACTTGAAACACTAAGAATAATCTCAGCAAAACGTTTATGACAAAGGGTCATGGAGGAAAAATCCACAGAAGGTTATGGGCTCCCCGTGTTACTCAGTCGTCTTTTACCATCACCCAACCTCTCTGCACTATACTTCCTCCTTTGTAAAATAAGCTGATAGAGTCACATTGTCTGTTTCTCAAGTCCCGTTCATGTCTAAAATTTTAGATTTATTGTTCCGCTTAAAATGTAGAGTCTCCCAAGCTTCAATTATAAGAACGGTCCCATGTCAAAATGAATGAATCACAATTTGTACATTCTTTACTGGAATTTTCCCAGAATAACCTACCACTGATGGAAGCATTACTAAAGGCACTAAGATAAAGTAGAATATACTGTCCATTCTTGTAACCATTTACTAGAACGTTAGTTTCTTGATTAGGATTGTGAATCATATTTGAGTTGCTTAAATTCAAATAGATGGGATACAACACTCTTCAAAAGTTAGAAATTTGCTCCTAATATGTTTAAGTCTTGATCTGATTTCATGTTTCATTTGATAATTACAGTACAATAAATGAGGCTGTGGAAACAGTAAACTTCTTTATTCTAATGGCTTGCATGAAAGGGATCAGTTTTATAACACGCCTTTATATAAAAAAAAAATAAATGAGACAGGGGGAAAATCCAGTTGAAAATAACTCAGAAAAATTTTGAAGGATGAAGATACTAATATAAATTGCTGTCAAAACAGGGAGAGAAACTAAAGACTTCCTGTGAACACTAAAGGCATTAGGGAGTCTGAGGCATTTTATGTTGAGCCAAGAGCAAGTGAAGGAGAAAATACTTTGGAAGAGCTTTTGGAAATTGTCCAAAAAGAACTGGAAGAGAATTTTGTGCCTGTCCACAAAATGTGACGGAGTTGAAAAACAGAGATGGAAAAATTCAATGGGAGTGTGGAAAGATTAATTCCCAGGCATTTTGTTGGCATAAAAGAATATGTCCAACAGAGTCATAATGATCTAAAGAATACACTTCAAGCTGAGTTTCAACTGAAGAATATTAGATCCATGCAGTTCTAGAAATAGATGATTCTGAACACTCTAAGGGGATGGGATATAAAATGCCGTATCTGTATCCTGAACAGCATGATCATCTGCAATCTCATCCACTCCCATTGTGTATTTTTTCATTGGTCTGCTCAACAGTTTAAGCTGTAGACAGTTCCAGTAGAGCAGCCTATTAATAAGTGAATGAGGTTTTATAGTGCCAACAATTTGGACCAAGAGTCTCTCTCAGAGAGATCTAAGGAAATAATGGAATGGCTCAGTTTGCTTATTGAAAAATGGTTACATATATTATGGACTATGTGAATCATATAATTAATCCTTAGAATTTCTCAGATTAAAAAAAACACTGTCAATGAGTTCTTTGACTAAGCCATTTAGATCTTATAATTGAATTTCCAACAAAAAACATTATTGTATGAGATCATAAAATGATATATACCTATTTAAATGACACATACAAGCATGGTTCTTCCTAACTTAGATACATACTTTGTATGATTTATTTCAATCAGTTGTAACTTACATGATGCAAATAGGTTTATGAATCACTGATTTAAGCACTTGGGAGTTTGTTATATCTATTCCTTTCTTCACTTATTGATATGTCAACTTTCCATTTTTCTCTTGCCCTTTACCTTTATCAAATTCGTTGTGTTTAAAAGTACTAGAAAAACCTTCTTACCTATTCAAGACCTAAAGTAGATTAAAATTTAAAGTTATATTAAATCCAAGTTCAAATTTAATTTACTATGTAAATATATAAAACATGTTCTTCATACTCATCTGTGCTCCCTTGTTATTTTTCAAGTGAGTGCCCCACATCCCAAAATTACAATTTGTTTCAGCCCTGACAATGCCCACCAATCAAACCTACCAACTTGCTCTTTCTTTAGAAATTAAACTAAGTCCACGCCATCATACTCAGAATTCTTCAGTCTTTGCATTGTGTCCAAAAATGAACATGCAATAAGTTAAACTGTAAATCTTTCTCAGGAATTATTACACGTGTTTAACCTGATTGAACTTAAAAGACAAATGAATAAAAATCTGGCATCTAGAAAAGGAACACAGGCAAGCAGCTTTTCTCAATTTCTCATTGCTAAATAGGAAGGATAGTTGAAATATTATATTTTAAGGATTTTTTATGCAATAAGCCCTATTTGGAAATTTAATATTATTTTTTTCTTATAATCATCAAAAACATCTTGCAAGATAGACATTAGTATTCATCATTTAAAATAAATGACAAAGCTGAGATTTAAACCATTATTTGACTTGTCATTAAAACAATGTTTTTACCAAAATAGGACACCAAACTCTCAAAAATCTGTATTAGGTATATTCCAAAGTGTCTTACACATAGTGTATCATGTTAATATGCTTGCAGTTGTGATTTGAAAAATCATCTTAAATTTACTGAACATCAGAACATATTTGAGAGCAGAAATCATTACTTTTATATATCTCCCTAGGTTCTAGTGGAAGTAATTCTTGACTGATATGCTTATACTTTGTGAAAAAAATTGTTATAGTAGTCAGGAAATCTTGCTTCCATTATTTTTCCTGCCATAACCCCAACATGACCCACATATTTGGCAATTGCCCATCTGAATGTCCTGCATGGTTTACACACCTGTTTCTTTCCTATTTATTAAATGGATGTATAGTAGTCCCCACCCTTCAACCTTATCCACAGGGGTTATGTTCCAAAATCTCCCAGTAGATGCCTAAAACCATATGTAGTACTTAATTTTATACATACTATGTTTTTTTTCCTATGCAAACATAACTATGACAAAGTTTAATTTATAATTTAGGCATAGTAAAAGATTAATAACAACAATAATAAAATAGAAAAATTGTAACAATATATGGTAATAAAAGTTATATGAATGTGGTCTTTCTCTCTCTGTCTCAATATCTTGCTAAACTGTACTAACTCTTCTTGTGATGACGTGGGATGATAAAATGCCCATGTCATGAGATGAAGTGGGGTGAATGACAAGGGTGTTGTGATGTAGTGTTAGGCTAGCCTTGACTTTCTGATGAGTTGTTAAAAGGAAGATCATCTGCTTCTGGACCACGGTTGGCCTCTGGTAACTAAAACTGTGGAAGCAAGATCACGGGTAAGGAGGGGACTACTGTTTAGCAAAAAGAGATGAAATAAAGAGGATTCTCTGTAGAGAGTTAGAAACAGGATATTTGACTGTCTTACATTCTCTTTCATTTTAGTGAAGCCTAAGATATCACATTCCTTATTTGAATACAGCTTTTGACACCAGTTAAGGTGGTAAGAGCAGCAGCAAATCCTAATCTTTCCTTTTGACTTAAACCACCTCATTTTCTTTGGGAGGTCCTTGGAGAAACAGTTACCTCAAATACTCATATTGACTAATATGTAAATGTCCATTCTGAGTGACGGTTCTATAAGATCTGCAGAAATTCTCAAACAGTCCACAGATAGATTGGTAGAATTTGTTCAAGATAGGGTCTTGATCTGCATATATATCATTAACAAGATTTGTGTTGGTTGGGAACCTTTATGGTGATCTTCAGGGAGCCCTGCTTCCGAGTGTTCATGTACATTTATAAAGCCCTTCCCTTTCCTGTACTTAGTCCTATCTGATAAATAGACCAAGGAAGAAGTGATTGGATGCCTCTGCTGATATTGGTATAAAAGATAATGGCTTTCTTCTTGAACACTCTGTTTCTCTTTGATTACTCTGGGGAAACTAGCTGTCATGTCACGAGGCAACCCTGTGTATAGGTCCGTATGGATGAGTTTGGAAGCAGATCTTCTGAAGACTGCCAATAACCTAATGGGACAGTTGGAGACAGATCCTTCAGACCCAGTTGTGTCTTGAGGTGACTGTACCTCAGCCAACAGTTTGCTCACAACCAGAGCAGAAAGTTTGACTAACAGACACTCAGAAACCTGCACCCAGATTCTTAACCACAGAAACTTTGAAATAATAAATATTTGCTATTTTAAGCCACTAAACATGGGAGTAATTTGTTACACAGAAATAGAACTGATATAGATTTTGGTTCCAGGAGAGGGGTGTCATTATAACAAATATTTCTAAAATGTGAAAATAACTTTGGAACCAGGAAGTAGAAAGATGTGGAGAGGATTTCAGCTAACTTGTTAACTAAAACTAAAATTGCATTAAGCAGATATTTAGTAGAAACTACACTTTGAAAATGGTGAATATAAAGTTTCTAAAGCAAGCAAAAAGTAGGCGATAGTTATATAAAAACAGAAGTTTAGCAACAATATTGCCTGCAGTTATGTGGAGGGTAAAGAAAATGCCCGGAGAAGGTGATTTAACTAAGGACATTTCTAAGCAAAGTATTGAAGGTGCCGCCATGTTTCTTTTAGCTGCTATAGTAAAATGCAAGAAAAATAGATAAATGGAAATAAGGAGTATTAAATAAGAAGGAGCCAAGATTCGATGGTTTTATAAATCCTCAACCTTTCCAGATGGCCAGCAATATTAAAATTAGGAAATAGCTTTTAAGCAGACATAAAATCAAGTCCACTGCCAGGAAAACTTGGTCAAAAGATAAAGCCAAGGGTATTACTGTAAATGTTTTATAATACTTCAGAAAGATCAAAGGTGGTGCCTCTGTATATTCAGTCACACAAAAGGACCTTCAAAAGATTAAAGGTATGCCTCCAGGATCTTCTTGTCAAACAACTGAGAATTAGAAAGCGTAAGGACATTGTTCCTGGGCTTTCTCAGGAGGATCCCCAAATAGACAGTGCTTTTCTCCCAGAGATTTATGGGTATGGCTTTGTCTAAAGCAGAAGCATTACCTGCTTTGACTAAGGAGCATGGAAGTGATACCCTTTGAGAAGAGGTCTTTGATCCCAGAATACCACTGGCAGAATTGAAGCTGACAAATTTGCTGGGCTGCAAACATGGGTTACTTTGCATGAAAAAGGAAAGCTGATTCTGAGATAAAAATGAAGGCCAAAGAAGGGAAAGCCAAGAGCCATGAAGTATTGTTCTCAATCATTAATAGTTAATCAACAAAGTTCCCATAATTGCCAAACTGGATTTCAGAACTGCTATGGATCAGTGACCCAACTTTATCTATTAACACATCTTTTTATTTTCTATATTCTGAAGTTTTGATATCTGGGGCCTTGCTGAGCCTGAAGGACTGTCCCTCCGGGTTAGCCATTTCCTAGAGATAATAAACAATTTGCCACTGAATGCACCTTTCTTTTTTTTTTTTTT
>LNAC01000137.1:7092244-7202850 GCA_002007465.1 Ailurus styani | reverse complement strand
GCTATGATTTCTACCTATTAAGTCCTCCTTACACAATACATTCAAATTACTGACTCCATCCAATCAGAAACCAATACATATTTTCTATTATAGATTTGGCTAATATGTTCCATTTCATGCCTATTTCAAAAACCTCTTAGCTAGTTTGCCTCCCTCTCCAAAGAGATATATCTTATGTTCACCTGCCTACTTATGGGTACCTCAGCAGTCTTGCACAGAGCGTTTGTAGGCAAGATCTTAACTGCATACAACTTTCTCCAGGAATGTAAGTGTGACATTACATTGGTGATATTCTCCTCTGAACACAAAGGTGTCTTTATTTATCTGACATTATTCATTCAGGACATAAACTTAAGAAAGGGAATAAGCCATTGACCCACACATCATACAAGACCCTTCCACCTCAGTTAAATTCCTGTCAATTACTTGGTAAACTGAGGGCACTTCCATCCTTGACATTGCCAAGAAACAGCTATTGACTTTCTCAATACCACAACTTTTTTAGACTCTTTCTGATTGGGAAGGCAACATATTCCTCATTTACAAATTTGACCTAGGCTTACTTTACAGTGTTACTTGCAAATTGATCCACTTTGAATGAATCTTCCTCTAACAAAAGTCTCCAGAAACCTAAATTAAAATACAACAGGTATTACATTAATGACCCCAGAGACTACTACTCTCTAGGTGTTTTAGCAACATCATTTCACATCTCCTGGAATCTCCAGACCATCCATGATATCCATAAGTTGTCCATGAATTTCTGATCCAAAAAACTGCCATCCTTGGCCCTGTGCTACGTACCATTAAAGCAGCCATTGTTAACCACAAAACTAGGTTCTCCAGGAAATGGAGACCATCACAAGCCCTGAACTTGTGACACTCCGTACTCAGCTGCTTATTGATTTGCTTAGGTCATGAAAGAAACACCCCACAGATGCAGCAAGAGTGTCAAGACCTTCTTGCTACCAGATGGACCCTAAATAGGCTCTCTGGTATACACCACTTGCAGGTGAAGGCCTCTCCTGCCCTAGGCTCCTGCCAGATGCCACAGTCCTGGAGAAGTTCAGACTTCTTCCAACTTCCTTGGTCACCTGGGAGCCCCTTAGGATCAAGTGAATCAAAAACAGTGGAGTTCATATACTTTGTAGAAGGCATTGTCACCATCACATAGGATGGAACTTGGGGGACAGTTGCTGCTTTTCATTCCTTAACAATTAGTCTCAATAGCTGAACCAAATTTTGGGTAGAGGTTCATCCTGGTTTTCAGCATGATTACAACATATACATTTGTGTTTAAGTCCTTTAGTTTATCCCCATTGTTAAAGAAGTTCATATTTTTTTTGTATTTTCTAAAAATCTATAACTAGCATAGTATCTCTTTATATTGCTATACATTTTAATATTTATGTTTAATCACTTTTGACCTTGTTTTATTTTTTTTTCTTGGAAAACTTTGCATATCACTGTGGTGCTTTAAGTGCCTACTAGTGGGCTTTTCAAAACAAGAAATACAATGAGATATTACCACATAACCATTAGATTGTCTGAAATGCAGAAAACTGAGAATAGCAAATTCTGACAAGGATGTGGGGCAGCAAGAACTCTCATTCTTTGCTGGTGGGAATGCAAAATGGTGCAACTACTTTGGAAGAGAGTTTGACAATTTCTTATAAAACTAAACATACTCTTAGCATATGATCCAGAAACCTTATGTCCACACAAAGGTTTGTATCTGTACAAAAATACAGACGTACATGGATGTTCATAGCAGCTTTCTGCCTAAGTGCCAAAAGTTGAAAGCAACCAAGATGTCCAGTGGTGAATGGATAAACAAACTGTGTTATATCCAAGACAACAGAGAATTATTTGTCACTAAAAAGAAATGAGCTATCAAGCCATGAAAAGACATGGAGTAACTTTAAATGCATATTACTAAGTGAAAGTAAAGGGCATTATTTCTCTCAGTCACATTTTTTAGCATGATACACTGAAGAAATATAAATTTTATTTAGAAATAAAATTTTAATTTTTATATATTTTGAAATAATTTTAAACCTATAAAAAGTTGCAAGAATAATAAAATAATTATTTGTCCTGAGCTTTTTGGATGTTTATTGCCAACATGCCATATATAGCGTCAAGAAAATCTCTATAATCATAATGTGCCATTGATATAAAGCAGAAACTAAAGCAATATCAAATAATTCACAGAATTATTTCAAGTTTACCCATTCTCTTGATAATATGTATTATAGCATAACAGTCTATTCCAAAACATGTCATATTTAGCTTTCATATCCTTTTGATCTATTTCAATCTGAAATACCTTAATTTTCCTTATTTTTCAGGACTTATTTTTAAAATTATAGACTAGTTATTTTATAAAACATCAATAAATTTGGTTTGTCTAATGTTTCCTCATGATGAGATTCAGGTTAGTATCACTGTACATTGTCACGTGGCATATGATTTTGATTTGTCCCAAATTCTACTGGGTTTCCTTCCCTTATTAAATATTATTACTTGAATAAGAAATCCTTTTAGTGTTTCCCCTTGGAAAAATTACTCTTTTGACTACTGTAATTAGTAAATATTTTATCATTATGTAAATATCCAATATTTTTTTTAAGATTTTATTTATTTATTTGACAGAGAGAGGTCACAAGTAGGCAGAGAGGCAGGCAGAGAGAGAGGAGGAAGCAGGCTCCCTGCTGAGCAGAGAGCCCGATGCGGCCTCGATCCCAGGACCCTGAGATCATGACCTGAGTTGAAGGCAGAGGTTTTAAACCACTGAGCCACCCAGGCACCCATAAATATCCAATATCTTATCAAACTTCTGTCCCTTTATTTTAGTACCCATTGATGGTACTTGGCTGAATTATTACTTTGATACCTGTCAATTTTGATCATAAATTGATCATTCTTATCACTTTTATTAGATGTCATTTTACCCTAAGGAAAAACTCTCTTCTCTATGTTTTCTCATTTATTCATTTGTGTATTTTTATCAGAGTGGACACATTAATTACTATTGTATTCAACACTTTATCATTAGTTAGTATTATAAATTATAATTAGTTACTATTAGTGTTTAATTGTATTTTAGATAGTCTCCAGTTAGGCCAGTGAGTAACTCTTCACCTATACCAATCATTCTCTCAGTACTTTTTTCCTCTTAGGCATGACTCAGTTACTCCAGGATCATCTTGTATATTTTGTAAACCAGCCCTGTAATTTACCATGTCTTTAAATAGTTTCATTACTTGCAGGGGAGAAACAAAATTAGAAACTGAGATCTGGATGATAGGTTTGCTTACAGCTACTGAGGTGTTGCGGCTCTAAGACTCTCTCAGTGAACATGTATCACACACACGCATCTGAATTAATTTTATTATCTATCTATATATACTGAAAGCTTTGAGCTACACTAATACTTTCTATGTCAATCTTCCATACAGGATTTGTTGTACTTTTCTCCCTTTGCATATTTGCAAATTCCCTCCACGAAAGCCAGAAATCCAGCTTCTATTATCCTTAGTATATTGACTTATTTAATCTTCCTATAGGTGCACAATCTGCCATCACATCCCATAGGTGATCTTCTGACCATCTACCATTCCCTTCACCACAGGTGAACCCTCTACTCCTGCTCAAGCTCCAGTATTTCACACCCTTCCACACAATGACTCTCTACTCTGGGTTGTTGCTGTCACTAAAACTCACCCAGAAACGGGTACCCCAACGCTGATGGAACTGCTCATCTGTACTACCTAGCTGCAACCATTGCCCCCAGACACAATACCCACCTCACCTTACTTTAGCTATGATATATGTTACTAGGCTGCCACCACCACTATTCTGCACTTACATGGATGCCTTTCTAACCCCACCCCCTCCCCAAGCCCCTCCCCTGCAACCTCTTTGAGCTTCAGCATGCCATGCAGTGCCCCCCGCCCACCCCCTTCCCTACACCATCCTCACTCTGCTCAGGCTCTGACTCCTTGGGCCAGGCTGTTGCATCATTCAATGTCTCCCATTCTGGGCCACACCTCACCCCATCTGAGGTTAATTTATATTTATTTGAGTCCACATCAGAGTTTGGGCTATAGTAATGAGTAGACCTGAAATGTCTCTTTCTAGCCCTCAATTTCCTTAGTTATGGAAAGTACATATTCTTGAAATTTTATCTCTGATAATTTTAATTCCTGAATCTCATTTCAGAACATTCAAAACTTCATTATTAGGGGAAAAAATTAAAATATTTTTTAAACAGGAGGGGAAAAAAACTAACAGAAAGGGAAGTCTTTTAATATTATTTTGAAATTACTTTTTAAAATATGTCATAACTCCTCGGCTTATGTAGTCCCCAGGCATCGTTAATGCCCCTGAATGCTAATTAACACTGAACTGCTTACTACAATGTTTTTCTAGCAGGCAGCCTCAAAATGTCCCATTATCGTGATTAAATATTTATTGAACTTGAAGTGTGTCCTCAACACTGTAAAGAAGGTACAGAAAAAGTTTCTACTTCAAAGACATTCTTATGCTCAGAAGTACATCAAGGCAAGATTATGTACCCAAGACTTTTTTTTCTCAAATTCTATTATACTCTATCTTGTATTTATTTATGAATTTTCTTATTAAATAAATAAACATAAATTTTAAAACAGTGTCTATTGGGAAAATTGTTGTTGAGAGAAATCTGACAGTGGCTACCAATTACATAAAATCTGCCCTTAACCTTTTTGACCTTTAGAGAAATCTACTTTACTACTTTAAAAAGTTCAATCATTATATGTACAATCTCTACATTTAGGATTTTCAACAATAGTACAATTGCTTGAGTTGGATTATTCCCTGTTGTGGGGTCTCCCACACTTCAGAGAATGTTCACCAGCAGCCTTGGTTTTTATCCTCCAGTTACTAACATAATCATCCACCAAACCCTAACAGTTTAACAAAGAACAATATCTCTAATCATTGCCAGATGTCCCCTGGCAAGGCAAAGTCCTCCAACCTACACTGAAACCACTGCTTTAAAGATACAAAAATAGAGAATGATTGGGGACCTTATAGTACATTATGTATTATTTTCATAAAGGATATTTCATTTTATAGAAAACCGTGAGTAACAGGAATCACAAATAACTCTATGGGACACGCAGCTTAAGTAAGTGAATGGAAATAACCCATGAGAACTGTGCTAAATTAGGGAACTCATGACACATGCTCCAACTAGAAGGGGGTGAGTCCCTACCTACATTATTATTGTCAAGTATTCCAAGACAAATTCAGATCTAATGCTGCTAATTCCTTTTTTCAAGAAAAAAACATACATCTGAAACTCTATTTTTTAAAATATTGAGAATTAATGTATTTTTAAATTTTTTTTTCATTTTATTTACTTGAGAGAGAGAGAGAGAGAGCATGAGAGAGGAGAAGGTCAGAGGGAGAAGCAGACTCCCCGCGGAGCTGGGAGCCCAATGCGGGACTCGATCCTGGGAATCCGGGATCATGACCCAAGCTGAAGGCAGCTGCTTAACAAACTGAGCCACCCAGGTGCCCCAGAGAATTAATGTAGTTTTAAAAATACTTTACTAACCAATCATTTTTGTTTTGAACCCTCTGTTACACTATTAAGTTATAAAATACATATAAAATTTTTCTTAAATTTGTAAGTTCTTCCTGAGTTACATAAAATACATAAGTTGAGGCTTTATGGCAATTTCATGGAGAGAACACACAAATATCACTGCAGGTGACAGAGAAGTTGGGTGTTTAGGAAGTAGCAATAGGCCAAAGAGAGGAATCCCTCAGGTTTCAGAAAAACCTAAACTATGCTGACACCACGGTGTTTTTTAGCATCTGACAGTTGAAATTCACAAAATGGTGGGAATAGGAAGTTGTCACCTACCTGAAGGAAACTGAACAGGGACGTAACAACTGTCCACTTCTCCTCTCTCTTACAGCCAAATATAATCAGTGATGTCTTTGTGTTCCAGAGTTTGAATGAAGAAAATGACTCCAAGGATGAAGAGGCCGCAACAGGAAATTTGAGAACCAGCCCAGGTGACACGCCCCAAATAAAATTCTTAACTTCATGAAACACAGATCAAAGCTGTATCTGGAACTATAGTATGTTCTGCTTGTGATAACATTTTAACTTCCTAGGAAATGGATCCAGGAAGGAAAGGGAGAAAAATCACCCAGAGGAATCAATACTCCAGAAGATGGAGGCAAAAATACTCATGTGGAACTCAGGATAAAAATAAAAAACCCCCGGAGGCCAGGGAGAATATTCTCGACAAAGACATGTGCCACTTTCTATGAGCATTTTGCCCATCCAAAAGGAGGCTATATGACTCACACAGCAGGTCCCTGCTTCATGAAGGTCCTGCTTCATGATGTTATTTAGGCAGCAAATATCGGAATGGAAAGAAAACGTTCTATTGACACACAAAGCAGGCAGCATTATAGGACCTGAATGGTTCATCTATTTTAATATGCAAACATAACTCTTTCATTTTTTTTTCTTCATTGAAGAAGTTAATAGATACAGGTTAAATTTTTCCTTAATCTGGTAGGAAAACAACCAGAAATGTTTTTATTAATTTGGATTTGGAGTCAAATTGGCCATTGGGATCTCTTGTTGAAGAATAAAAATTTTCCAAGATTCATTGTTTACATATACATCAAAAACTAATGACATACTGTATAGTGACTAACATAACATAATAAAAAAGAAGAAGAATTTAAAAAAAAAAAGAAGAAGAAGAAAAACGAAGGGGGTTTTCTGAGGTGGTCACAAAGAGGCCTGAAGAAGAGAGAGAAAGGCTCATCCAGGTTGAAGAGGACAACTGAAGATCTGAAGCATCAGAAGTGGTGAAGAGAGAATATGTCAGGCACTAAGACTGGTTAGCCGGCTGCCCTTCAATGAGAGGTGAGCTTCCTGGAAAGAATGGCTGGTCTCAGTAGGAAAGGACCAGAAGCAGCCATATAAATGAGTGCCAACAACCAGCTCCACAGTGCTGACTTAAACTGATCCTTCTCATGGGACAATGTCTGCCTCAGTGGTAACTTGTGTGGACAGACTGCAACTTGCCAGAACCATTCCCCATTAAATTTTATGAAAGATTTCCTAGGGGAAAGGTTAAGTTTTTAGTCAGTGTGCTGAGTTGTGGAGCTAGACACTGCTCTACAATACATAAAGAAATGGCATATTTCTTGTCCAAGTTTGTGTATTGACACTTATTTGTCTACTCTGTGTCTCGTCACACTGTTTTGTATATTACACATTTTCTAGTATATGGATGTATTGTTTTGGAAGATCTTAAAAAAAAAAACACTTCTAAGAGAAAAATCCAAATGTGTACAAACTACATGTGATGCCCTGGTTTTGTTTGTTTTTTTGTTTGTTTGTTTGTTTGTTTGTTTTTAACTAAAACAATTTATTATCAATGGGAATTTTAGAATATCTACATGCAGGTAAAATTGATGATACTAAGGCCAATGTCTATTTTCTCATTGATCCATGGCAGTCTTTAGACCTCACAGAAAATAAAGCAATGGCTAATAAATCCTGCTTTGAAATAGAGAAGGTTTAAAATAATGAAAAAATCTATTTCTCATTTTATAATATACAGACTGTCTCACTTAATTGTATTTTGCTCTATAGCTTTGACATGGGCATTACTTTTCCCTCGGCATTAGTATTAGTGGATTATTCTGCAAGAAATTCCCTTTGAGGGTCTATCAAGCACTGCAGTTTTGAGAGACTAACATTTGGCAAACAGTAGAAATCAGAGAAATTTCAAATAAAAATGAGAAACAAGAAAGAAATGTATTATGCCTTATTTATATGGAAAATAATTGCTTTAATAGGAAACATTGCAGAGTTCATGATTTACATCTGTTCTTTAGAAGGCATTCAGCTCCTCTTTTCTGTTTCTCAGCAAGGGCACCTGAGATCTGACCTACACTGTCTAGGAATAAGACAAAGAATCCCTGACCACTTTCTAATATTTCTACATGTACTTTGCTCTAAATAGATTTGAAATGGTTCCCTATTTCTGAATTGTTCCATCCCCTCCTTCCCAGCTCCAGTTGAAGATTAGTTAAAACAGGTTCCATTATGAACTAAAGTAAATGCAGCTCAGTGTACATACTTTGGGATTAGAAATGAAATCTAGTATTTCTTATTACAAATATGCACAGAAACATGTTCACTTACATATAACCATGCATAGAAAACTGTGTGTATCTAGCATGTTTGTGGATCAAATATCACATGATCAGTTCTTTCAATTCCTATTTCTGGCTCACTCATAATTCCCTGGATCATCTTTCCCTACTTATACATATAGAGAGAATATTTATATTTTTTAGAAAAAATTGATAGAAAAAAACCCAGAATATTCATATTTGTCTACATTATCTTCATTCAGCCTACACACTTGTATTAAAGGCCAACTTTATATCAATTTCCATTGCTCTGAAACCATTAACATATGGAACTGTCATCAGCTAATAATATTACAGCACAAATTAGGTTTATTCATTTAACAAACATATATTGTTAAATTGCTACACTGAATCCTGATACAAACCCAACTGATACTGTCTTTGCCTTGGCAATATGCACAGACATGTAAGGTAGGGGTTCAGTTGTATAAATCAGTGACTATGGTAAAAATTATATAATATGCATTTATACAAAGAGCCACAGACAGTACACTCCCAAAGAAAAGTCAAAGGGGAAATTCTATTAGACCTTCTTTCTCTATCCACTAGCATCATATGTTATTGAATTTGCTACAGGGAAACATGTTTCCCCTTTAGGATGATGTGGGTCCCAACTAGATTGAAGGAGCTAAGTGAATAGGATAAGAGCCCAGCTTCTTTTCTCAAAAACTGATGAAATCACACTAAATCTCACAATCATAAGCATGATTTACTTTTTCTCAAGTGAAATAGTAGTTACAGGAAAAAATATTTTTATGGTGCATTCAGTAAGATGGCACTTCTCTTTTCGTATTAGTCTTATCGGAGCTGTCATTTTGTCTAAATTACCCAGTTTAGTGTTCCTCAGTGTGACCCTACTTGTCCATACTCTATATTGAAAAATGGAAAATTACATGCCGACCATAACCACATTTCCAGTTGTGAACTGTCCTGTACACTCCTTTCCAGCCGAACCATTGAGAGCACTGAGAGAAGACTGGTATGCATGAGTTCATGAGGACAATGTACTGGTCAACAATAAATCATTCTGTGACCTTAATTGTGTTTCGTTCTGGAAAAAAACATATAGTTCGTCACTATTGACTGTAATTATTTCTTGTCTTGAGCCAGTGCTTTTTTTAAATATTTTAAGGGATAAGAATTTGTAGTAGGCATCTCCTAGTGAAAAATGAAAGATTACCTGGAATGTGTTACCACCAGATTTGCCTGATTGCTTCATCTCGACACTTAGATTTCAGCTTAAATATTACTTTCTCCCCCAGGCTCTCCTAACCCATCTCATCAAAAGTGGTTCCTCTAAATCCTAATCGTTTCTCTTCTCTTTTTTTTAAGTTTTATCTGAGTAGAGTTGACACACAATGTTACACACATTGTTATGCACAATGTTACACACAATGTATCTGAGTATAGTTGACACACAATGTCACACACACTGAGTATATTTGACACACACTGTTACACACAATGAAATACACAAAATTAGTTTCAGGTATACAACATAGTGATTCAACAACTCTATATGTTATGCTATGCTCAACACAAGTGTGGCGGCCAACTGTCACCATACAAAGTTATTACAATGCCATTGGCTATATTCCCTATGCTGTACCTTTTATTCTCATGCTTTATTCACTTCATAACTGGAAGCCCGTATCTCCCACTCCCTTTCAAAAGTTTTACCCGTCCCCTACCCCTTTCCTCTGGCCACCACTAGTTTATTCTCTTTATAAGTGTGATTCTGCTTTTTGTTTGTTTGTTTATTCATTTGTTTGGTTTTTTAGGTTCCTAAGGTAAGTGAAATGCTAATTATTCTTTATCATATTGCTTTATTTTTTTTGTAACATTTATTGTCTGTACTCTTGGGAATGTTGTACAGAATACCATGTATTATATGACTTGGCGTGTAATATTAGTGAAATATTTGTGTTAAACTGATATCACACAGAACCTGCCTTAATCCAAGCAAGCTCATCTCAGTTCAACTATAGTGATGCACATTTATTTATTATATATATTGACAGTCCATGCCAGATTTTCATATCAAAAGTGAAAAATGCTAATAAAAGAAGTTGGAAAACTAATGCCTGGGCCCATAGCAACAGACACTCTGAGGTTTGGTAATACTGGCTATATTTGCTTTTTTTACCCCTCTGATTTTCATAGCTATTACTTTATTTCTGGCACAAACTTAGTGTCTTTAAAAAAATATATCTGTATTTTAGCTCACAGTTCTGTAGGCCAGAAGTCTAGTGGGTTTGAATGGGTTCAGTGCTTAGAATCTCAGGCTCAAATCAAGGTGTTGGCCAAACTGACTTCTCATCTGGAGGCTCTGTGGTCCTAAGCTCATTCTTGATGTTGGAAGAATTTAGTTCCTTGCAGTTATAGGACTGAGACCTCTATTTAATTACTGACTGTTGGCCAGGGGTTGCTCTCAGCTCCTAGAAGCCACCTGCCTTCCCTCTTACATGACCCCACGGCATGAACCAACAATGGCATATTGAACTCTCATGCACTGAACCTCTAACTTTTTTTTTTAATGTTAGTCACATACAGTACATCATTAGGTTTTGATGTAGTGTTGCATGATTCATTGTTTGCATATAACACGCAGTGCTCCACGCCATACTTGCCCTCCTTAATACCCATCACCAGGCTAACCCATCCCCCCCCCCAAAAAAAACCCTTTCTTTCTTTTTTCTTAAGTTTTTATTTAAATTCCAGTTAGCTGACATATAGTGTAATAATTATCTTCAGGTGTACAATATAGTCATTCTACACTTCCACTGAATACCCAGTGCTCCTCACAAGTGCCCTTCTTAATCCCCCTCATCTATTTGACCGATCCCCCCACTCACCTCCCCTCTAGTCACCATAAGTTTGTTCTCTGTAGTTATGAGTCTGTTTCTTGGTGTGCCTCTCTCTTTCCCCCCCACTTTGCTTGTTTGTTTTGTTTCTTAAATTCCACATAAGAGTGAAATCATATGGCATTTGTCTTTCTCTGACTGAATTCTTTTGCTTAATGGAATACTTACTCTCTAGCACCATCCATGTCATTACAAATAGCAAGATTTCAATCTTTTTTTAAATAGCTGAATACTATTCCACACACACGTATATATATACACATATATATTTATATACATATGTGTGTATACACCTTACATCTTTTTTCTTCTCAAATCTAGGATTAGGATTAGGATTATGGCCAGGGTTAGGGTTAGGATTAGGTGAGAGTATGTGCCTGGTATCCTGTAGTTCAGAGACTTCTCCAAGGGGTTAGGTTTAGATTTAGTGTTAGGGTTACGGGAAAAACCCCTGCTCACTAAAAGACTTGAGATTAGGTTAGGCTGATCTGGATAATCTTTAACTGTGTTTTATAACATAATCTAATAATAGAAATAAAATCCATCATTTTGGTGTGACATGGACAGCAGGCGCAAGGAATCTTGGCAGCTCTTTTAGAATCCTATATACCATGTAGACTAGTACAGGCCATGGAATCAACAAAGCTATGTCATCAAAGCTATTATTTAGAAAACAGTTTGAAATTTCAAAAATATTCTAATTTATCTTTACGGGAAATACCAAGATTTTATTGGACTTTGCTGTACTTATTTATAATTGTGTGTATATGTGCATTTGTGTCTGTGTGTATTGCTTTGCTTTGCTTTTGTTTAAACTTGCTTTGTCTTTGCTTTGGGTGTTTACTTATTTCTTAAATTACATATGGAGGACACAGGTAACACTATAATTTCTGAGACTGTTTCAGGGCCAGTAACTAAACTATTTATTCACAACATTACAAAATATATTATGTATCATTTTCCTTCTTTTTTTCACTTATGCACAAAATTAAATAAAGTTGTTGATATGCTCTGCTCTAGAAGACACACTTTGTAAGGTCAAAATATTGAATACACTATAAAATTGATAAGTTATAGAGCTTATAGATGTTGAAAAGCATTTTAAATGCTTCCAACTCCCTGTGGGAGAATGACTTCAATTTCTTCCAATGTCCTATACTGCAAGGAATTTAGAAATATTTGCCAAATGTGTTAAGCAATAACAATTCACCAGCCATGACTTTAAAGTAGAGTGATTTGATTTCTTTCACTCTAAGTTAAAAGCAGACACTGACAGAGAATTTGCTTAAATTAAAATGACTATAAATACATCTTGTAGGTTATGTAACATGATTTAATTCTACCTATTTTTCTAATAATAACCTGACACCAATAACCAAAGGCTTGGATGAAAACACCCATAAATTATCCTTTGTGTATAGAGCAAGATAGAATGAGACTAAACATGATATCCTAAAATTTATGTTTATTCATAAACAGAGTCACAAAATAGATGCAGGAGGTTGCACCTGTTTAAAGCACATACTCTCCCAGACTGCAATTAACTGAGTTTCATCATCTCCTCTAGATGAGATTTCTGCAGTGAGATGGAGTTAATTAAGTGCATTCTATGAAAATAATTAGTGTTTGTGGAATACCTAAATGGAACGGCTGCGGTAGGTGTACATGAAGATATTATATGGGGATTATTACATAGTCCTTCAGATTTCAGACATTACCAAGAGTAACAAGAATAAAACATTCATAGGCATGCATGCAAAAATATCTCTATGTATGCACAATATTATCAAATTATCCAAGTTGATTAAAGCTTCAGTGGCAAAGTAAGGGTGTACTATTCAAGTAACTTCATGTTTCTACAAGTAAAATTGAAAATAAAACAGCTTTTTCCCGTTACCTGAAATGTCAAGTAAAAGTGGCTTGCAAATTAAATTAACTAGAAAATTGTCTCTGTCTTTCAGCAGATAAAATCTTATTGTCCTCCCAGAATAATTATAAAATAAAAAATGGTCTTATCATCTCCCACTTCATTGTACTGCAACCAGTAGGAAACTGGATTAGTTCCTAATAGATAAAATGGTTGTAAAGGGTGAAAGGGAAGTTTCTGGTTGGAACCAAATACAACATTTCTGATACATATATAATATGTATTTTGAAGTTGTCAACTAACTCACTTCCAAGGTACTTTAATCGTGTATATCAGTCTTATTATAACTTACAGAAAATATGATTATTGATGGCTGCAAATCATAGAAAATCAAATTCAAAGAAATCAGACCTAACTTAGTGGAGACTGTCCTGACATAGACTCTCTCACTCTCTCTCTTTTATTTCAAAAATAAATTTTATTATTTTTTGAAGCTCATTTTTTGGTGTTATTTAAATTCAAGTTAGTGGGCGCCTGGGTGGCTCAGTGGGTTAAAGCCTCTGCTTTCGGCTCAGGTCATGATCCCAGGGTCCTGGGATCGAGGCCCGCATCGGGCTCCCTGCTCAGTGGGGAGCCTGCTTCCCCCCCTCTCTCTGCCTGCCTCTCTGCCTACTTGTGATCTCTCTCCCTCTGTGAAATAAATAAATAAAATCTTTAAAAAAAAAAAAATAAATTCAAGTTAGTTAACATATAATGTATTATTAATTTGGGGGTAGAATTTAGTGATCATCAACTGCATATAACATTCAGTGTTCATTACATCAAGTGCCCTCCTTAATTCCTTAATGCCATCACCCTATCATTCCCCTCCCCTCCAGTAACCCTCAGTTTGTTTCTCTATAATTGAGTCTCCTATGATTTAGCTCCCTCTCTGTTTTTATCTTATTTTATTTTTCCTTTCCTTTCCCTATGTTCATGAGTTTTGTTACTTAGATTCCACATGTGAGTGAAATCATATGGCATTTGTCTTTCTCTGACATATTTTACTTAGTATAATACCCCCTAGTTCCATCCACATTATTACAAATGGAAAGATCTCATTCTTTTAGCATCTCTTCTTTAGTCATCACTATTCTCTCCATTGTTGGAGGTGTATTTGTGGTACAAGTCATGTTTGTAAATTTAACACAACAGTGAATAATCCTGGTCTCTCTTCTACATAATAAAGTTTCAAGTCTTTGAAGGTAGCTAATATATATTTGTGTGTTAAAGCAAAACTTATCACAGTACTTATGTATTTCTTATGTAACATAGTTGCTAGATATTAACTGCTTATCTCTGACCCCACACTAACTTGCAACTGCATCTCTTAGAATATGCAAATAACATAACTAAAACTTACCCTCCTGAGCATTAAATCTGGGAATCTGGATGGACATGGTCTATTGATACTAGAAAATTATATAAATTTTCAAGGTCATACTGAAGATTATGTATTTGGCCAATACATAAGATAAATGGTACTTTGCTTTAGCTTGACTTCCTGGCCCTTTATGAATCCATTTTATTCTACTAGGAATTTCATGTCAGAATATAAACTCTCTATTTTCCTAACTGCATAATTAACATTCAACAAGACTTCTAATCAAAGGATCCCTTTCTCATTAGTATAGTTCTGACAGTTTCATCATCAAGTGACAAGTGTTCCAGCAAATTGTGTTGATATCCTATCAGATATGTCAAGAACTTGATCTTCCTTTCCATTAAGTCAGATTAGGGACAGGAACCAATTTCCATTATGAAAATGTGACTGAAAACAAGTGAAGCTTTTCCAACAAATTCCTCTAATAGAAAATGGATTAAGCTCACACTCTCCTTCCTATATATTCTACATACACCCAGTATTTCTGAAATACTAATTGAATAATTTAATATTGATAAACTGGTGTGAAAACTGAAGGAAAAAAGTCCTCAAAATCAATTAGCTATTTGATTATGGTCAAGCTTCAAAAGATTGCAAAGAAAAATAAATTGAATCTTGGAATTTATCTATGACTATGAATGGTGTAATCGTTTTAGTAGTTATGGCTGTTTTAGGATGGATTTTATTTATTTTTCATTTATTACATTTGTTACATGTACTCCGAGATTATATAATTTTATGTTTATTTACCTCTGTTTTTTAACAAGGATATAAGACTAATAATATCCAATCCCAATAATTAACCAATAAAGTTGTACTTTTAATTATATTTATATTTGCAAATAATATCTAAATTAATTATATTTATATTTAAATATTTTCATAAGAGATTT
The DNA here is from genome assembly GCA_002007465.1 of Ailurus styani. NCBI lineage: Eukaryota > Metazoa > Chordata > Mammalia > Carnivora > Ailuridae > Ailurus > Ailurus styani. Next base: position 7,187,559 of record LNAC01000137.1, on the reverse strand, counting down.
CATAATGTTTTTATTTTTGGTTCCCTGTCATTTTTGATTCTACATCTTTACTGATGATTAATTTTCAATATCCTGCTTGATCTTTAGTCTTGTTTCTAACACTTGCACTGTATAGAAAGAGAATATATAAATAACTCTGGAGAGAAAAAAACACTTCCATTTGCATCCAGGTTTTGATATAGTAAAATATTTTACAGTAAGAATATCCCTGTTGTAGCATGCACCTAGGGATCAACAGATCAAGAGGAAGCTGGTGAAAATGTAAATAAGATATCCCAAATTAAGGGGGACTTAAGAATTACTCTGTGTTCTAAAAAGTTCATAAAGCTATGTTTTCTGGTAATTTTATCTAGAATTATGAATGAAAATGAAAATAAGAGCATTAAAAATTGAAGGGTCTGGAGAGTTCCTGACCTTTAGAGAGGTCAAGGGCAGTCAGATGGATTAGCTCACCATTGGACAATGTGCAAGGAGGCCTCTTGAAAAGTTCAGGTATGATTTTTTACTAGTGTAGAACTTCTGAACTGATCTTAAAATGTTAAGAATGGCTGTTGCAAACACTTTGAGCATCAATTTAGCATTTTCTCTATGAATTACTTGACAGTCTTTCCCCTTTTCAACTTTCTAGTTTCAGCCCATAAGCAGTAGTTTTATACTTTTTCAAGATTTTACAAAAATTCTCAAAAATATGGTAAAAAACCATAGTAGATTAATATACCCACATTTCCGTCATCTAGATTCAACAATATTGCATATCTTGCTATAATTTTTCCGATTGTATGTATATTGCACACACACATGTGTGTGTATTTCACTGAGCTACTTCAAAGTAAGTTATGGACACAGCACTTCTTTCCTAAGTACTACAGTATACATCTTTGAAAAATAAGAATGTTATTTCATCTAAATAAAATAATGTTATCATGATGGAGATTATTAGCAAAAATTCCCTAACGGCTTCTGTTGAAGAATGAAATATTTAAATATTCTAAATTATATCTCAGGTGTCTTTTGTAAAGTTTTTCTTTCCACCATTTCCCAATCAGGATACTTAAAATAATTTCTTTGTTTCTTACTCTAGACCAGTTCCTACTTTTAAAATTGACATTGACTTGTTCAGGGACCATCTTAATTGTTTTGTGGAATGTCCCATATTTTGTAATTGTCTCATTGGTTTTAAAGATGTTGTTTGACTTGTTACTTCTGTATTTTCTCTACGCTAAAGGCTAGGTTTGAAATTACCTTGTAATTTCAATGTAGCAAGACCTCAATACATGCATCAATCAATTGATCAAAGTGCTTGAGAAATTAATGAATACAAAACATACAGCATAACTTGTAGGCCAAACAAAGTGATGGCTATGTTGATGTGTTTTTTAAATACTCGATTAAGTTTAATAAAAGCAAATCAAATTTAAAATTTCACTTTCTGCTTAGCCTTAAAAATTGAGCTTTAAGTATAGCATTGCTTCCCACAATATTGTATATTTAATTTTTTAAAAAATTCTCTAAATACATACATTTTCTGATAAATATACCTGATAAATGTGATAGCCATTTGTTTCATCATTTTATTTTTTCTAGTCTACTTTATATGATTTTGTCTTGGCTTATTTTTGGTATTTCACCAATAGGAAGTCCTACATTGATGTAAATTGTAGCAAAATTATCCCTCTATCCCTGCTTGGTAACATTTTTATTTGTACAGGCATATGAGCTTTTTCAAAATATCACCTGTCGAGACTATGTCCTGATAAACTAAACATCCTGTATGACTTCCAGACATGTCTTTCTTTGAGATATGAAAAACAACCATATGGATGGACAGTTATTGTAAAAATTTTGCCAATCACGCAAAAATGAAAATTAGCAAACAATAAGATGATCGCTACATGACGAGAATATAAACAAAAACTCAGAATGGTAGTGAAAAGGACACATGAAAGCATTACCTAGATGGAATATAGGGAAACCCTTTTTCCTAGGAGCAGAGGGTCTGTGAACAAAAGCATTTTGGATGAAACGAGTTTTATTTTGTTCTCATCTATTTGTTTCTTTCCATTCTAGAAAGCATTTTGTGGAAAACCCATTACTATAAAGCAAGCACAGAGCTCTTCATTGTTTTTTAACATAGTAATCACGCAGTAAATTTGAGGCGCCAAAGTAAATTGACAAAGTTCAATTACATGAATAACTTTTCTACATTAAAATGAAGGAAAAAATAACATGACATATGGGAACAGGAGTCCCACGCCATTCTCCCAACTTTAAAAAAAAAAAATGATTTTCTCTACCAGATTCCATAACCAAACATAAAAAGTCAATAAGTCTGTGAAATACACACTCACATCACTTATATTCTGCATTTGTATATTTTGGAAATGATATTCATTTGTAATTTTCTCATTTTTTAAATGGGATTTAAGATATCTTTCTAAAACCAATAGGAATATACTGGAGAAAATAGAATTTGATGAACCAATCTATGGTCTACTGCTTTACACTCACTGTACTCCTTGACACTTTGGATGAGTTTTCAGTGGACTAACAGATTTCTACCATTTCAATTTCCTGCTGCAAGAAAGCACATTTGTTCTTCCAAAAGTATCACTCAGTCTCTGCTACTTAACAGTGGCCTTGTTTAGACAAAATAAGAGTTCAGTATCTCCTAGAAAATAAAGTTAAAAGAAATCAAGATTTAACTGTCCAAATATCTGTTCTATTTAACTGTCTAAATATCTAAGATTGTATAAATAACATTGGTGTATAGTTTTAAAGAGTAATTCAATAATTCATCTAAGAGCTATTGGCTCTGTGTTGTATTGGTCAATTGAGATAGAGATATCAATGTCATGTTTACTGCCTAAAGGAGAAGCCTTCTTGTACTCGAATTCAAGAAAACGTGGATGTTCTCACAAAAAGGTCAGGAGATGTATTAGTTATGGTAACTCAGACACATCCAACAATATCTGTAGATTTAATACAATAGGTGTTTATCACCCCTTTACACAACAACTCCCTGATGTTGGCATATGCCAGGTGATGTTCCACGTCATTCAAGAATCCAGGCACTGGGGCTCCTGGGTGGCTCAGTCATTAAGTGTCCGCCTTTGGCTCAGGTCATGATCTCAGGGTCCTGGGATCAGGCCTGCATCAGGCTCCCCGCTTAGCGGGGAGCCTGCTTCCCCTTCTCCCTCTGCCTGCCTCTCTGCCTACTTGTGATCTCGCCCTCTNTGCTTCCCCTTCTCCCTCTGCCTGCCTCTCTGCCTACTTGTGATCTCTATCTGTCAAATAAATAAATAAATAAATAAATAAATAAATAAATAAATAAATAAAATCTTAAAAAAAAAAAGAGGAACGAGACATCAGGAGTGACTAAATATGAGCTGTCTTCTGAGGTATTGAGATTTATCAAGTTAGAGAGACACATGACATGACCACAATATAGGCAGGGTGAAGGAAGTTCATAATATGAGAAAGTTAATCATTAATTAATACAATGACTAGCAGAAGGCAGAAAGGCACATAGAGGGGGAGAATTTTCAGGAACGTGAGAGAGGGAAGGAGAAGAAAGTTTGAGCATGTTTTTATGAGACTGAGAGGGGATTGGAATCAATCCACATGTGAGGAATCCAACTTAGTCAGGCAGAGAGACACCACGCTCCTTAAAATGAAAAGGAAGGAGGGAAGTGTGGATATCAGGGTAAAGGAGGTGATGTGTTTGGGGCAAGGAAGCCTGCAAGTTAAGGGATTTTACACTTGACTGAGTCTTAAAGCTTGTGCCTTGAGTGTATGCTTTAACATTTGCCAGACTTACTGCTTGTTGTTTGTTGAACATGCCCTGAAAACTATTTCCATTTGAGTTTTAGAAAATATGTCCTGCTCATCTGTTTCATTCACATTCTTTGCTNCTGTTTGTTGAACATGCCCTGAAAGCTATTTCCATTTGAGTTTTAGAAAATATGTCCTGCTCATCTGTTTCATTCACATTCTTTGCTCACATTATTTGTCAATACAAAGACTGTGAATCTTAAACAGGGGGGCACAACTTAAAATGGAATGTTTTAAGGTGTTTCAGGTTTAAAAATTAAATTGAGGTATAATTCCTCTTAACACAATTACCAAAGGAGGAGGTTCCTGTCCCAGGAAGACAGCATAATTATTAAATATGCTATTGATTTTTCCATCAAAAATGGTCTTTTTTAATTGTGTTGATGTCTTTATATTTTAGTTTCATTGAAATGCTTAGTTTCCTCACTCGCAGTGTCTCTCCCGAGAGAAAACCAGAGCATGCACAAATTATTCTGCAGGTCCTGAAAAATATCTTTGTTAAAAAAAATTATAGGTAACACTTACTTTGTAATAGGCACTTTTGTAAGTAAATTACATATGGTGATTTACTTAATTTTTATAACTGGACTATGAAATAAATGCTAATATTTTCTTTTCTATTTTGTGGATGAAGAAAACTGAAGGAGAGAAAATAAAATCAATGGCCTTGGAGTCTGCCTTTTCTTTCATTAGATTAACTGCAGACTTGTTTCATGTAATGAATCAATACTTTTTCTTTGAATAAGCTAGCTTGGTTTATATTCTGTAACTTCCAATTTTAAAAATGCTGATGGAGTTATCTTTCAATAATATAGATCACTAGATATTCACTGTCCATTCTTTCACTGTTATACAGGCTTCAAGGGAATATGCAAATAATCCCCTGTGGAATGATCTTTTCCTCCCTCATTTGCTTAAATTCCACATAGCAAGAGGATTCTTCAGTACTCAGGGCTTAGTGTTATTTCCCCTGGACAGCTTCACAGTAGTCAAACTGTTATACCTACATCTTGTTGCTCTGGCTTCCATCAATACCAAAAATTGCTGATTAGTAACTAACTGCACTTGAGGTCCTCAACACCAGTATGTAATCTCTTCTCTGAACTTCCATTGCTTTTACAAAAAATACAATTTTCTTTAGAATGCCTACTCACACCAAGATGGAGGAATGGGCAGAGGGAGAGAAAGAAAAAAAGGAAACCTTTGGTCTTGGCAATTAATATATCCACACTGATGGAACTTACATTCTAGTGAGTTTACATTCTGGTTGGCTTATTTTACTATATGCAATTTTACTATATGCAAATTTGAACATGAGAGGACATTTTTACAGCCCCTGTATTATAGTAGTAGCGCAATATTATGATGAGTCAATTATATATGGATCACATCATTTATTTCCAGCATTTTGTGGCTAAATTTTAAAAATTAAGGTTCTGGGCGCCTGGGTGGCTCAGTGGGTTAAAGCCGCTGCCTTCGGCTCAGGTCATGATCCCAGGGTCCTGGGATCGAGGCCCACATCGGGCTCTCTGCTCAGCAGGGAGCCTGCTTCCTCCTCTCTCCTCTCTCTCTGNGGGTTAAAGCCGCTGCCTTCGGCTCAGGTCATGATCCCAGGGTCCTGGGATCGAGGCCCACATCGGGCTCTCTGCTCAGCAGGGAGCCTGCTTCCTCCTCACTCCTCTCTCTCTGTCTGCCTCTCTGCCTACTTGTAATCTCTCTCTCTGTGTCAAATGAATAAATAAAATCTTTAAAAAAAATAAAAATAAAAATAAAAATTAAGGTTCTTTCAAGGAAATCAGAATGTGGCCAATGGGAAGAGAGAACAGAGAGGACTGAGTAACTGAGCACAGTTCTGGCTTAACTTAAAACTGACTTGATGGACGAAGGACCTACATAGACCTTTCTCCAAACACAAACCAATGGACACCAGGTTTATAGAAAGATGCTTCAGCATCACTAAGCATCAGTGAAACATAGATCAAAACCACATTGAAATATCAACCCACACCTATTAGATTGACTTTTATTTAAAAAAGGTAGGAAATATCGGCATGGGTGTGGAAAAAAAGGAATCTTTCTATACTGCTGATGGGACTGTAGAATGATGCAAAATGCTATAGCCGGTACCGAACGCAGCATGGAATTTCCTCAAAAAACTTAAAGCAGAACTACCAGGTGATCCAGTAACCCTATTTCTGGATATATATCTGAAAGAATTGAAATCTGGATCTCAAAGAGATATCTGCACCCCATGCGCATTGCAGCAATTTTCACAAAAACCAAGGTATGACAACAATGCAAATGTCAAATGACAGGTGAATGGATTAAAAAAATGTGATAATATAGATACAATGGATTATAATTCCGCCTTTAAAAAAAGGAAATCCTGCCACTTGTGACATGGATGAAGCTTGAAGAATTACATTATGCTAAGTTAAATAACCTAGTCACAGAAGAATAAATACTGCATGATTACACTTACATGAGGTCTCTAAACGAGTCAAACTCATAGAAGCAGAGAATGCAACAGTGGTTAGCAGGGCCCGAGGACAACAGGAAATGGGAAAGTGTGCTCAATGGGTGAAAAGTTTCTGTTGCACAAGATGAATAAGCTCTAGGGATCTGCTGTACCACATAGTACCTGTAGTTAACAATACAACACGGTGCATGTTAATCTGTGTCTAGAGTCTTGTGCAGTGTTGGTGAAAATGGAAATTAGTAGAGATACTATGGAAAAGAGTATGGAGGTTCTTCAACAAAATTAAAAAGTAGAACTGCCATATGCTCCAGCAATCCCACTTCTAGGTATATAGCCAAAGGAAATCAAATCAGACTGTTTAAGAGATATCTGCACCCCCATGTTCATTGCAGCATTATTTACAATAGCCAAGGCATGGAAACAACCTAAGTATCCATTAAAGGATGAGTGTATAGCAAAAATATTATATATATGTATATAATATTTGAGTATTATATATCATATATATGGATATTATTCTGTCATAAAAAGAAGAAAATTTTGCCTTTTGCAACAACACAGATGGGCCTTGAGAATATTTTAAGTAAATAAGTCAGACGTGGAAAGACAAATACACTTTTGTCACTTATATGTGGAATCTAAAAAACTGAGCTCATTGAAATAGAGTAGAATGGTAGCTGCCAGGGGCTGCGGGCTGGGAGAAATTGGGAGATGATGGTCCAAGGACACAAACTTACAGCTATAAGATGAATAAATTTGGGGAATGTAATAGATAGTAAGATGACTATAATTAACAATACTGCATTATATACTTGAAAGTAGTTAAGAGAGTTAGTCTTGAGTGTTATCACTACAAATAGGAAGGATAATTATGTGGGGGAATGGAGGTATTAACTAACCTTACTGTGGTCATCACTTTGGTTGTATTCATGTACCTAGTCATGTTATACGCCTACCCTTCCATGTTATGTTAAGAATATCTCCATCAAGCTGGAAAAATACTTAAAGGATATATCTCATGTTCAGTGTTCTTTCCACCAAACACACACACACACACACACACGAAAGAACACAAGGAAATGGAAGGTTTATTTAGTACGTTGATTGTGGTGATGGTATCACTGGTGTTAAATACGTCTAAACTCATCAAGATGTATACAGTTCACCCTTGAACGGTGCAGGAGTTTGGGCTGGAGGCTCTCTGTGCAGTCAAAAATCCACATATAACTTTTGACTCCCCCAAAACTTAACTAATAAAAGCCTATTGGCCTGAAGCCTTACCAATAGCATAAATAGTTGATTAATACATCTTTTGCCTATCATATATAGTATATACTGTGTTCTTACAATAAAGTAAGCTACAGAAAAGAAAATGTTATAAGAAAATAAGGAAAATATGCTTACAGTACTACACTGTATTTATTTTTAAAAGCTGTATATATCAGACCCATGCATTTCAAACCTATGTTGTTCAAGGGTCCACGGTATATTAAAGGTGTGCATTTTCTGTTTCAATAATATATTAATAGAGCTTTAAAAACTCAGTTGAGTCTCTTTAGCATTCAGGTGATCATGTAATGTCAAGTTTTGTTCTGTATGGTTTCTCTCAGTCTTTTTTTTTTTCCCCAGAGTATTTGCTAGAAAATATGGGATTCCTTTTGGCAATTTTGGCTCATCCTTTACAACATGAGCAATTTCAGCCTCATAAGAACCCAGCGTTAGCATCCTGAGCAACCAGGAACCAAAACTTTTGGACTCTAATCAGTCCTACTGCAACCCTAAGAGAGGCATCCTACGATTCTGTTTGTCCTCATGTGCCAGGCCTCCAAAAGATCTTGTCAGTCAAATGCTGTCAGCTGTGATGAATTGTGACAGTACGCAATCTATTATATGTTAGTGAGCATCTGTCTTCACCATGTTTTACATAATTAGGCTTTCTGCCACTTTTAGGTTTATTAACAACTTTCAAATCTAGTAAAGTGATAGGCTCTACATTGTATGATCATTTTCTTCACCACCTAACAGAAACAGAATCAAAGTTTCAAGGCAGCAGTAACATCCCAGGGTTTATTATTATGCCTATGCTGAGAAGGTCAGGTGTTAACAGACTTTCATTTTGGGGATGTATAAATTGAGATTTCACATTTTTCAGAATCATTGCTTTTATGTAGTATCTATGTTTTCTATTAAAAATCCAGTTAAAATTTAACTTTTATCAAAAATACTGGATTTCATTTATTAAAGGCGTGTGTGATGTTATTCTGCCCCATGCATGACATTATCCGTAGCTTCCAGACAAAGTCGTGCATGAAACGAGCAAGATTTCTCGTGGAAGATATGTACACGATACACAGGGAGGCTCATTTCTGATAGTCCCATGTGAAATGAAACAAGACGATACACTAAAGATACTGTTCTTTACTCTTTCTGTGTTTGGCGAGGTTACTTTTAAAAAGTAACCAGGAAAGAATTCTCTAAAGTATTAGCATTTTGGGGAAAAAAACAACAAGGGACTATCTGGGAGAAAAGCATTCTTTTTAGATGGAATAGAAAGGGCAAAAATGAGAAGGAGATGTAGGTACATGTTCAAGAAACAGAAAGAACACCAGTGTAACTGCCCTGATTGCTGTTGAGAGGTTGACAGAATGTGGTCAAGTGTGGGGGCAAGACTTATGCCATACTAAGTCTTTTGTTGGCTCTGATAAGGAGTTTTTAATTATATCTTAAGTGCATTAAGAAGCTATTAGAGAATTTTAGTCTGAAGCTTTTGGTGACTTATTTATATATAAATTTAACTATTACATGAGGGAAAACTAAAGAAAAGCAGTCAAGAGTCTACTATATTAGGATGGAAGATGATGGTAGCCTGTTATGAATGTGGAAAGGAACTATGAAATACACCATGTATCAGGAGGTAGAACCAACAACTTACTAATGGATTGAATTTGGTAGGAGGGGGGAAATGAAAAATTAAAGGGGACCCTTGGTTTTTTGTTTTGAACAAGGGGTGGGCATAGTTCATCTTTGCTATGATGGAGAAGTCAAGGGAAAATGAAGTTTAAAAGTGAATATATAAATGAATGGAGCCACTCTAGTTTTATATATCCCAGCAAAATCAACTCAATATGTAGTCCTCCCAACTTCCATTTGAAGGTAACTAAATTTAAACCACACCAACTGCCATAGGTTCATGAACCTAATTATGTTTTTGGTCTCTAATAATAAGAAAATTAGTTAATACATTTGGCACTGTTTCCCAGTAAAGATAACCTTTCTCAGGTGACACAATACCCTGTTAGGAGCTATCGATTTTCTCTGTTCTAATGTTAACAGAGACATAGGAGATGGCATTATTTCTAAAATTAAATATTTAAAACTTGGCATTTCAAAGAGTATAATTTCCTACTTAAGGATAATAATAAAATGTTCCCAACTATTTCAATGCACTTAGACTGAAGAGAAGCAATTATCATTGATAGATCAAAATGAATGTTTTTTTTTTATCTTAGAGATTCAAAGATATCTTTGCAATATCTTCAACCTCATGGAAATCTCACCTCCACCTTGCTTTAAAATTACACAAGTGAACATATACATAATAAGAATATAAGGTTAGCAGTGTAATAATAATAATAATATAAGCAGCAAAGACTAGGGATTGCCACATCCTTTCTTGAGAAAACAGAAGCCATCATGACTGAAGAAACAGTTGGCACATAAGATCCACCAACATTGCTGAATGATTTAATATGTAGTAGATACTATTTAAAGGAATATTTAAAGCATGCTTGATTTTGATTTTTTCTATGAATCTGCAACCTAAGTCATATAATTTATTCATGTTAAAAATATACACTAAACACAGTTTCACATATTTGGCAAGAATGTATACCTGCATCCTTTACTATGTTTATGAGAAACAGAATAGAGTTAGTTTGGCCAATTTCCCAAATAATCAGAGCTAACTTCAAGTAGGAGGCATAATTTGGGGAGTTGTTTGAATCTTGGAAGAAAGCTGACTTCTTGAGCTCTGGAAGGCAAGATAGAATAATATATGATTAATATATGACTAATATAATCATAGGTGTTTGGTTAAAAGAAAAGGATGGGTTTGAATATGAGGGGAAGGAAGAATCTAAGCAACAGAAATTATATTTCGTGTGTGTGAATTAGCAAAGATTTCTAAATTTGGGAGCAGGATGGGTACTAAAGATAGAAATTCAGCACAGGGAGAAGATCAAATTAAAAAAAACTTAGTTTAATGCAACTGAGCAACAACTCTAAGAAACTATTACTATTGAAGCAACAGTCAGAGTTATCAAGTAAATTAAGTATTGGAAGGATATTTCGACCAAATCATTTGCATTGGTATAGAGAATGCTGATTAAAAGGATAAAAAAAGAGAAGTTATTTTCATAAAGCTGAATCATAATACAATATGCACCAGGGTAGGAATAATCTAGAATATTCCAGGCAGAGGGATCTGAAATGACAAAATCAGAGGAGCATGAAACTGAATGTGATTGCAGAAAACATTAAGCTTTATAAAAATGTACTTGAATATTTAAATGGAGAGATGAATTGGTAAGAGAAAAGTTTAGACAAGTAGGAAGGGAATAGAAGTGTTTTAAAACCATAACAATAATAGATAGCATATATTTTATATAAAGTATTTCTAAAAAGTTTGGCAAGTATTCTAAATCTATTACTTGTTAATCTTCACACCCTAGTGTCCATAGCTGTTGGATGCATGTGTGTATGTATGTGTGTGTGTGTGTGTCTGTGTGTGTGTGTGTGTGTGTGTGTGTGTGTTAAAATTATTTGTTAGCTATGCTATTGAAATCTTCTGTATCTGGGATAGGTTTCTTATTCTTAGTCAATTATAGATTTACAGTTACATTCATTGCTTGTTCTATCAATTATAGAGATAAATATGAACAATCACTTATTATGAATACATTTTGTCAATTTAAAAATATATTCACTTAATTTTATTTAAATATAATCAGATACTATATCATCAGATGCATACACATTTTAAAATTATAATATATTCTTAGAAATTTGAACTTACCATTATATAGTGACCCTTTTTATTTATAATAATGTTCTATGAACATCATTTTATTTAACATTAATAAAGCAATTCCAAAATTACTTTGTTTATCATTTCCTGGGTTAAGTTGTAATTTTATTTAACTGAAAATGTGTGTGGATGTTTTATCTTTGTCCCTTGAAAACAGCATATAGTTGAAGTTTGCTTTGTAATAATCTTTGTACTTTTTTTTTTAAGATTTTATTTATTTATTTGACAGAGAGAGAGAGATCAGATCACAAGTAGGCAGAGAGGCAGACAGAGAGAGAGGAGGAAGCAGGCTCCCCGCTGAGCAGAGAGCCCGATGCGGGCCTCGATCCCAGGACCCTGAGATCATGACCTGAGCCGAAAGCAGAGGCTTTAACCCACTGAGCCACCCAGGCACCCCTCTTTGTACTTTTTAAAAAAAGATTTATGTATTTGATGGATTGAGAGAGCACAAGCAAAGGGAGCAGGAAAGGGAGAAGAAGCTCCCCACTGAGCATGGAGCCCAATCCCAGACCCTGAGATCATGACCTGAGCCAAAGGCAGATGCTTAACCAACTGAGCCACCCAGGTGCCCCTAATCTTTGTACTTTAATCAGATAATTTAATCTGTTTACAGTTAATATAATTTTCATGTATTTTTGATAACTATCATCATATATTGTGCTTTTTATATGCCTTGCATGTTTTATATTTCTTTTTCTCTCCATTTTGCTTTCCTTTGGGTTGATTAAACATTTTTAAAATTCATTTTCTTCCTACCTCCAGTATAGAATATATTTAGTTCATTACTATTGGTTATCTGAGAAATTACAATGTGCATCCTCCCTTATCAAAATATAAATGTAATCATTTTACCCTCTCTCTATACTAAGAAGTACTGCAAATGCCACCATAAACTCCCCTCATTATACATAACTGCAGTCATATATTTTAATTCTTATTTTACTTTTTACAGGAAATTATTATTGTGATTTTATACAGTTAATAGTCATTTAAATTTTCCCTCATGGTTACTAATTTTTTTTCCAGGCTTTCTGGAAATTCATTTAAACTTCTATCTATTACATCTCTTACTTTAATTCTGGGATTCGTCTTAACTTTCAGACTCAGAGGAAGAAAACTTGTTCACTGAAATGTGTGCTTTTCCGCACAACCATCTCTACCTGAATTGTTACTGAATGATGTTCATTTAATGTCCAATGTGCTAATCATTGTAGAATAGGACAACAAAAATAGAGACTCCACACATAAAGAGTTAATTAGTTCATGATTCGAAGAGTCAACTGTATTAATAATTTTGGCTTCCATTGCATTGCAGAAACTCAAAAGTCACAAAAGTCACACAATTAAGAACAAAGAAAACAAGAATTAAAGACAATTTGCTGAGGATGGTTAAAATATAATTTTTCATTATATTTTGAAGAAAATTATGCCACAGATGCGGCAGTTAAAGGAAATATAACAGTGATCTCTGTAATCTTTAAAAATAAAAAAGAAGAAAAGAAGTGCAGGTCATGTGGGTGCTGAGTTCCTTTCAAAAGCTAATCAGTCATGCTATTTCTATTTCCCTTTGCCAAACATTACATTAATGAAAATGATAACTGTAATTCATTACATTTGCAGAACTCTTTCATATACCACTTCCCCTTCCAACCACAAAACAGCCTTTTCAGGAAGGTATCATAGCCCCAATTATAGATGAGAAAACAGTCATTCTGAAACAAATCTAGAGCCAAAATAGTACTTAAATTCAGGTTTTCTCTCTCCTTCTTCAGTGCTTTTTCTACTACATCAAGCCACCTGAAAATTGGGTCTTTAAGATATTCGGAGAGGAAGAAAATCCTATTTGGTGAGGCTTATTATTTTGGAATGATCTAGAAGAATGTCAGTAATTGAAAATAAAAATCTCTTGTTCTGTATATCTTATATATGCTTAGCCAAATACTGAGAGTTTTAAGACCCCACTGAGGTATTTTGTGGAATGAAAAAGATACGTTTAAAGCACTAAAAGTTACAGAACTTCCTTCCAACTTTATGAGTAAATCTAGTCTGAATTCTTAGTATAATAAAATTCAGGAAAAGAATAAACTTCTTAGTGATTCTTAGCTATTGCGCTATTGTCAGAATTAGATTTGTTGTTGGCTGAATTTTATGTAGAATTGTGTGTGTGTGTGCGTGTGCGTGTGTGTGTGTATGAATTGAGTGTTAACAAAGATCTGTTTGGTGCTGTTGCACAGTGAATTTGTTTTTGAACTGTAGGATATTTTGGCTCTTTAAAAAAAGAGTGATCAATAAATTCTTAGGATACATTATTTCGACTTCTTACATCATTGCATTTTGGGCAGGAAAGCAAAGTGAACTGGAAAGAAAAGCAAGAATTGTAAATTATACCAATCCAAACATAATGCCTTAGATTCTTATATAACATCTTCATACATGCCATCTGATTCAACTTCCCCTATCCCTAACAAATCTAAAAGATTAGTAGAACACTAACCACCATCAACCATCCCCATTTTACAGACAAGAATTAAAAGTACAGAGATTAGATATATATTTTTAAAAATCCCCAGAGATATTAAAGGTCAAAATATGTGTTTGTCTATCTCAATTTATATAAAAAAGAAAGGATATCAGGTCAAATATATCAAAAAGCAAAGTCACAGGGAAACTGATGGCTTGTTACTGATAGCTTCAATGGAAAAAAAATCACAAAATGTTCTAGGCAATTATTTAGTACTATAGGTTTGCTTTTCTTTTTTTTTTTCAAGATTTCTTTTATTTATTTGACAGAAAGAGAGAGAGAACATAAGTAAGGGGAACAGCAGGCAGTGGGAGAGGGAGAAGTAGGCTCCCCACTGAGCAAGGAGCCCAATGTGGGGCTAGATCCCAGGACCCTGGGACAATGGCCTGAGCCAAAGGCAGACACTTAAGCACTAAGTCACCCAGGCACCTCATAGGTTTGCTTTTTGTAACTTTTTTTTGTTTAATCTTTTGTTTTTTGTATTCTAGGAAGGTAAAGAATTTCAAATTAAATGTGCAAAGGTGATTTGCAAATATTTGTTTTTCTTTTACCGGGCAAGTTGGGTGTATAGTTATATCTGCCTTAACATTTTCTCATAATAAAACTTTTATAATTGTGAATTACATAGAGCTTCACTCAACCATTTTTCCATATCTCACAAAACTTAAATCTGAACTGAATCAAACAGAAGTGAGTATAATCCTTGATTCAAATTGTTACAAATTTTGAATTATCTTTAGCGATTTTTCTTGATTTAGCTTGTTTTCTCTCAAATTGGTACAAGAGTAGTTCCTGATACATGGATTTTTGAAGATTAAATGATGTGATATATGTGATCACACTTGATACTTTATTGTTTTGCAGTTAATACTTTAACTCTCAATTTTATTACTGTTAAAATTAAATTAATATCATCAACTCTTCAGTAGAATTTGAATAGCCTCTGTGCAGTTCATTAGTTTTTAGGGGACGATGTCAGTCACAATATGAAATTGAGATTTTTCTTTTAGTTATGATTCTGTCTCTAGATTGCAACATTAAGTAGTTGAACTTCTAATATTCTTTAAGAAAAAGAACACTTAAACAAAAATTTCCAAAGCTCAATTTAGCAAACTATATTATGGGTGATTGCTTGAAGGAGGAAGACTCTTAATCTATTTACTCTTCTCTGTCAGATTTCATTACATTTCCAAAAGAACATTGAATCCAGAAAAAAAAAATGACCAGTCTAGATAATCAAGGCATGCAGTCCAATAAAATTATTTGTAATGAAAGAAGTGTTTTATACTTGTGTTCAACACAATCACCATTAGCACTTGAAGAGTGGCTATTCAGAATGAGAAACAGAATTTTCAATTTTAATTAATTTTAATTTAAATAGACACATGTAACTAGTGGCTAGCATATTGAAGGGTTATGTTGAGAGTCTATGCCTAAATCAAGTTGAGTCATAAATGAACTAATGCTTAGCACCATATCCTTTTGTTACCTAAAGAATCAACTTGAACAAGTTGTGACTTTACATGATTCCAAAGACCTAGTGTCTTTTAACTTACGAACACTATGATTTAAATTTTATGATTTCCTCTTGCCAGAGCTTGATACTAGCCTCAAAAATAAGACTCTCTTAACGATAGACAAAAAAAAAAATCAGTAATACAATTTTCATAGCAATTGATCCCAAACAATATTGATATTTTCAGATACAGTTCAGAATGGAAAATGTTTAACATTAACATATAATTTATGAGCAGCACGAAACTGAAGAATTTGAAGCAAAGAAGAAACTGGATAATGCAGTCAAACCAACGTAACCTCATAAAGCTTTCCATCTCCCGCCAAGCCTCACCAAATTTAGCATGTTTTTAAAAAGCAACATCCTACCTATAGAAAATTATTATTTCAATTTAAGACTACAGAATAATCTTGAACCTCTTTACTATAGAAATTGAATTTTAAGAGTAATGTGAAGATAAAATAAGTAAAATTATAAAAGTTACAATTGATTTATTAAAGTAAAATCTAATTGGGGCAAAATGGGAGAAAATATAAAAGGTGATGTGCATACTTTCAGAAATGGGATATGGCATAAAGGAAAATAAAAATATTATTACTATTATCAGTATAGGAACCAGCCTTTAGGACTTTAAGAAAATCATAAGAGAGGGAAAAATAAGTTGTGTTAGAGCTGGTTCATTGAGGTGTAGTAGAAAAAGCAGATAACATATAGTCAGAAAAAGTAATTGAAGATTAATTTACATTATGTGCTAGTTGCATACCCATACACAGTTCAGCATAAGCCTTGAATCTGAGTTTACAGGCCCTTAAGAAAATATAACCACTGCTTTCTAATCTTAGACTGCTCGATGGAAACACCTTGGGAAGTTAGGGAAGAAGTGAAAAATATTTTATCATTTGTTATATATCTATGAGACATGGTGATGCATTTTATGTACCCTGGTTACCCTCACAGGAAACCCAAGGAGCTAGCTCTCATTATCAATGTCTTTTTTAATAACAGCTTTGTTGAGATATAATTCATTTACCATATATTTAACTATTTAAAGTGCCATAATTCAATGGTTTTAGTAAAGTCACAGAGTTGAATCACCATCACTATAATCCATTTAAGAATAATTTTTTTATTACTCCTCACCCCCAAATACCTATACCCATTAGCAGTCACTCTGTTTTTTTTACTCCACTCCCACCTCCAGGCTTAGGCAATCATTAATCTATTCTTGTCCCTATTTATCAGTTTATTTTGGATGTATCATTTAAATAATATGCAGTCTCTTATGGCTGGCTTATTTCACTTAGCAAGTTTTCAAGGTTCATCCATGTGGTAGCATATACTGATACTTCATTTATTTTTATTGCTTAATAATATCCCATTGTATGGAAAGTCTACATTTTATCTATCCATTCACCCATTGATGGAAATTTAGGATTTTTTTTCCACTTTTGGGCTATTAAGAATACTGCTATGAACATGTGTGTGTGTTTCCCTTTTAAGTTCTCATTTTCTTTGGGCAAAGAGGATAATGCTTGCGTCAACATAAAGGCTAAAGAGAGGAAAAGAAGAACTTGCCTTTCTGTTCTGAACTAACTCCTATCAAAATGTTTTCCAATCTTTGGAAATTTCAACTGTCATCTTTCTAAAAATCAACTTGTCGAGTTGAAAGCTTTTAGGAATAAGGACCAATGTCCTCCCAGTGAATGTTGTAATAGCCTGAGTGGGAGGGAGAGAGCAAAGTGTGGTAATAGAGACAGGTCCTGGGAGCCACACTCATGAAGGAAGGTGTGAGGTCTCTGCGACAAACAAGCATTGTCTATTCCAATGCTGGGTTGCTAATGCTCTGCTACAGAACACAGAGCATTGTGTTTCTCATTCCACTCACTGGCAGCAAATTTTGCTCCTTGTCATTTTGGATTGTTATAAAAATGTGATCCTTCCCATGATAAATCTAAGCATGTCAATCATATTTTATTAAACTTAGCAGCAGCAATATCTCCTAGCATACTATCAGTCTATCTCCATTTAGGATTATTATTTTTTTTAACCATGGGTTTTGAGTGATCAGAAAGCATTAGAGCTTTATATTTGTGTGACACTTCTGGAACCTCATATTTCCAAAATGTAATATGCTGTATCATGTGACGCAAAGTTAAATAGGGAATGAATTTATTCATGAAGGAACAGAGATTGGGGTAACTTGCATAGTTCATGCAATCTAGAGTTAAATAAAGCTAGAAAGGATGCAAATCCACGGTAAAATGCTTATTGATGTTTTTGTGATCAGGTTATGAAGAATATTAGTTTTGCTTTCAGCATGAAAGATTCACGTGAATTATGGTAAACTCCTCTTGAGGTTTTAACTCTTACCTTTCAGATTTTGTATACAGTTCATGCACAATACTTTCTATTGTACACTAACCCCCCTTTCTTTACTTTTGTTCAGTTATATCTAATTATAATAGTAATCCTAATAAATGTTGCACAATTAAGATGTGCCAGGCACTCCTACTAGTCTCTCTCAATGCAGTGTTCATTAGTATCACCAAGTTCAGTGACTTAATGCTGTTACCCATTTTATAAATGGGATAATTCAAGATTAAATCAGCAACTTACCCAAGCTAGTAAATAAAATCATTACAAGATTAGCTGTATTCTAACTAGTTCCTGAGAAAATTCTAGCTGTGGAGATGAAGAGTCTTTCAGGAGTTTCCTCCTTACAGTAGAAGGGATCTAATGCAGATGGCACTGCTATTATCGAGAACCATATGTGGTACGCTCTATTATAATTACCTAGTTATTTGACTATCTTCCTCCAATAGATACCATACTTAGGGTGGACACCTTGTTCAACATTGCATCCTAGAATTGAGTACAGTAATGCTGCTCATTAAATATTCACTGGCAAAAGAAGTTAAAGAGAAGCACTGATGAAGAACATGAGCCAACTCACGTCCATTCTATCACAACCTGTCCTTCCCAAATCATGTTGCTCTTGTCCCCCTAATCAGAACTTCGTATCTCAAAGATCTTATTTTCCTTTTAGTGCCCAGTTTCCCACCAAGACCACATTTCTTCCGTAGACCCAGGAAACCATAGTAGAGCCCAGAAATTCTGTGGAACACATTTCAGATCATGTACCCTTTAACCTCAACCATTGGTTGTGATCCTGCTCCAAAGAGAAGTTACTTGGAATCAAAAACGGAGCCCTTCAAACTTGGGTATAAATGATATTTTGAATCCCCTAATATCATTTATCTTCTACCAATCTGAACCAAGGTCAAGTTCACCTGATTCATCTAGATATCTGTGTTTTATTTCTGGTTGCCATACTTTGGTGATTAATTCTGTTTCCAGTTCAATTCTTCAGTTCTGATCTTATTCAGTCTCATTTCTACTTTCACCAAAGTTCACAAATGTGGTCTCAGTACTCATACAGATAAGAGTAATATAAATTTTCAAGTACATTTAATCTCTGTGCTGAAAATAGATCAGTATAAGTTGAAAGGATTTGTCCAAACTTTATTAAGCTTTAGAAACAAAATGAATTTTATACTTTACTTTTCTTTTACAATGCTTCCGTTGAATTTAAAAGTGGTAAGTTCAAAACACTAAATTTAAAAAGCTTAATGAGCAAATAAGTTCTATTGCTAAAATTTAAAAAGTCAACATAATAATTTGTAACTCACTTCCCTATTTTTTTCTACTTTATCCTTGGGTTTAACTTTAAATTCCTGAATGAATTTTATACTATACTTGCAGCACAGGTTCAATCTGCTGACACAATGAATTAAATGGTGGATCTATTTGCAGTTAAGAATGATTCTGTGTATGTTCTTAAGATTTATCTAGTATACTTAGGAGTAATTGAACAGAGATAAAAAGAGAAATTTTCAAAAACTAATATTCTACTAATTTGTATACATGCATACATGTGTGTTTGTGTGACAGAGCGAGACAGAGAGATGGACAGAGACAGATAGACAAATGTTTGTATATGGAGAGTAATTCTTGCTGTGAATTAATTGTGGAAATTGAAGGGTAATAAAACATTTTAGAAACATCTCACTGCTTGTTATTTTAAACTGGTATTTTTGGGAAAATTTGCGACTCCTTTCAGATATTTAACCTCAACCATTGAGGTTGCATAGCACTGGGTATTATACACAAACAATGAATCACGGAACACTACATCAAAAACCAATGATGTACTATACGGTGACTAGCATAACACAATAAAAAAAAATTTAAAAATAAAGCGACTTAGAATCTTCACATTATAATTTATTATTCATTTCAGAATTTATTGTTTCAGGCAGTAACTTTATGTTTTATTATATGAATTATCATAGGAACCAATTTAACTACAATGATATAGAAACCAGTTCAAAAATTAATGATTTAAGGGTCAGTAAAATATTTAGTTTCATTTCAGAGGTCCTATACCTTTTACTACTCAGCTCAGATCTAAGCTATGAAAACACAGAAAATAGATGATAGAACTTACCCTCTTAATCATATATAGGCAAGAATGTGGGCTCCATAAGATTAATTAAAGATTAATAAGTCTTAAGTTGCATATAAATTCTACTAAGTGCAGTATTATAATAGTTGCTATTATCGTTAATTCACACAATGCCTATTTATAAAAACAAAGATTTGAAATAATTTATGTAAAACAGAGAAAAAACCCTCTATTTAAAAAAAAAGATTAAAAACAGAACCAAGTAATAAATGAACAGCTTATGGGAGAAGAGAATGATTATATTCTGAAATCCATGCTAAAGGACATTACTATAATGTGAGCTTCCCAATAATCATGTAAAAATATAAAAGAGGAATTACTCAGTTTTTCTTTAGTTTAATGTAGCATGTTAATTCATTAGCCACTGTACCATTTTTGACCTCTAAAAAATTTTGTCTTATGGTCCATTGTTTAAATTGCTATTGCCAGAAAACAAACACCTCTAATCTTAGTGGCTTATTGTTTTAAACAATATGTGTTTGTTTAGCTCATGTATCTGGGGTTTCCTAGAAATAGAAGTAAGCTAGGCTCAGATGAACAGTGTTGCTGATCTCAGCTGGGTTTGGCTGCCTAGCCTGGGATATATTCTCATATGATGGAAGAGGTACAAGAGATGCCTGCATGATTTTTCAGGTACTTTTCAAGACTGTACTTATACTATGTTTCCTAAAGCCCGTTGATCAAAGCAAATTAGATGGTCGAGCTCTTAGTTGACAAATGGCAACCCTCCCCACCTCACCCCCAAAGTGGGAGAACACTATACAAAGATAAATGGGGGAAAGTACGAATATCTAATCCTGTTACTGTCAGGGAACGGAGAATTTTAACCATCATTCTGTCCACCACAGTCTTATCCAGCCATTTGGCCAACAGATAATTTTTTTAGCAACTTATACATGACAGGATCTATGTAGGAGCAGGGGATATAGCTAGAAACAAAATGCAAAAATCCCTGTCCTCTCAGGAGTAATATTTTAGGGAAGAAAAACAGAAACTAAAATCTATAAATAAAATACATAATGCACTCATTAGATCATGACAAATACCATAGCAAACAAGATAAAGCAGAGAAGGGGAATGGGGAGCCTTAAGAGATAGTATTTTAAATAGGATAAGAAAAAGACACAGTGAGGAGGGGACATTTAACTTAAAACCTAAAGGAAGTGAGGGTGCTATATATACAGATAAATTAGGATTCCAGCTAATCAAGAAAGCAGGGAATGCAAAGAGCCCAAAACTGAAGCTAGTTAAGTCATGCAAAGAAGGCAATGAGATCAGAGTGGTAGGGAAAAAGCATATGTTGGTTTTATAAGTCACTGTAAAGACAGTGACTTTTACACTGAGTGAAAGCAAAGGCAATTACAGATTTTTGTGACATGACCAGATTTAAGTTTTAACAGGCTCATTCTGCCTGTTTTGTTGAGAATAGAATGTAGGCAGGAGGGAGAGAGAAGAGAGACAACTGCAATAAATTAGATGACATAAGATGGTGACTTGGAGCCTTGGACCAGGGCCATAGTGGAGGAGATGGCAAGAGATTGCCCAAATCTAGATTTATTTTAAGAGAGAATTGTTAGTATTGACTAAAAGATTGGATGACAGATAGAGGAGAGGGGAAAAACTGCCTTCCAAGTTTTGGGTCTGAGCATATATGACATAGAAGTGACCACTATCAGAGTTGGAAAGGATATGGAAGTAGGCTTTTGGTGATAACCAGGAGCTTGCTTGTGGATGTGGATCAAAGTGGAGACATCAAGTAGACAGTCATACATACAAGCCTAAACTTCTGGGGGGAGGTATGAACCAGAGATATACACAGATGAGTCACCAGCATGAAGGATGTTTAAAACTATAGTCATGTACAGCATGGTTCTCAAATACAACTATACCAATATATTAATCCATTTAATTTAAGTAAACAAATACAACTATTTTTAAAATTCTGCTAGGCTCAGAGTGCCTACACTATCTAGCATTCTGCGTTAGAGTTCTTAGACATTGTATAAGGTACTCATAATTTTTTTAAAGCCTCAACCAAATAGTTCGGGATTAAAGAAGGATTTCTGGTAAAACTGTGGAAATAAAGATTAAGTAAAATAAAGCTACAGAAGACAAATAAGAGGAGCTGAGAAAAGATAAAGATGAGCTGAGGAATGAATCTTACTGAGCATGGAGAGGCCCAAGGCTCACCCCCAACTCAGATGATACCATGCATAGGTTTGATAATCCAGTCCTAAATGGTCTGGAAATAGTCAAACTTGAGTCTAAAGTCTGCCTACAATAGGATCTAAACCCAAGCCAGGCAGGACTGGGGGTATGCAAATCTGACTACAAGGGCAAGTAAGCCACAGCAGGAACAGGGACTGATTTGGCAAAGGATTCCAGAAGGCACCATTAGAGTCACTTGAGAAACATCTTAAAGTCAGTCTCATGGAAACAACTCTATTCTAGTCTCTCACTTAAAGTTCAGTTTCTGAAACACTAGAGATTTCCCTCTGATTGGACTTTCTCTAATTCCAGAGAGCTAGGATCTTTCACTTCTATTTAAAAACCTGTAATGCTTTCTTGCTCCCACTTCAACACACAAGTAAGAGTAGCAGGGGCCATTAACTTGGTGTGTGTTTTACAGATAAATAAGGATTTTGAATTAATCTGTACACAGGGATATTTGGTCAGGCCTGGAGATTTCATCGAACTTGGTATTCATTTACTATTAGTTTGTTTTGTTTACTTTCTCATACCATTAGCAAACGTATTAAAAAGGAAATACAAATAAACTTTGTGCCAATTACATAAGAAAATAATTGGATTTTATTAATCCAGGCAATCAATTAAGGCAAGGGTCCTCTGGTCTCAGTCGCCTCATTATTCTTCATGCTAATTAATCGCAAATATTAATGGGTCGCTTAGAAATGGAATGCTTTATTCCTTCAGACACATATAAAAGCTCTTAAAGTAGCAATGTTTGTGTCTTTGAAAAAAAAGTATGTTTTTACTGAATGAAGTGTTTGATTTAAAGTAGAAAATTCCATTCTGATAGTGGGTTCTTTATAAATTCTTGTTAAGTTATTTTAACCCACAAATGAACCCTTTCAAGTTTAAAATTTAGTAACAATGTCAACTAGATTAGGAATGAAAAGAGTACAATATATCAAATATAGGCTCAAGCTCCATCTGTTAAGCCAATTGCTTCTATGGTAGTAAGTAGGAGCTTCCCTCAACCTTAGTTTCCTCACTGTAAAATGGATTAGTAATATTAGCATTGATCATAAAGAATGGGAAAATGCAGTAACGGATAGAAAATTCATGGCACATGTTAGATCCTCAATAAATTTTCCTTTTTTCTCTTCTTCCTGTCCCTTTCTCTCATGAATTTGGGATTTACTCCTCCAAGTCATAGCTGGTAGTAGATTCTTTCTGGATTTTTATCTCTTTAAAATAATAATATTGTTCCAAGCTGGTCCATGCTTCCCAGCCAGTCTGTGTGCTTTAACCTATATAGGAGCTCATTTGTACTGAGTTAGAAAAGATATAACCAACCTGCCTGACCTTGGTAGGCAAAATTTCACTACCCTTATTAAATGAGGAGTGTTGGTCATGCTTTTTCAAAATCATTTAGCCTACTTACATAAGATTGGAATAATTATTTCTAAAAATTATTTCTAAAAAGGCTTGTAAAATTATCTGTGTGGTATTTATGCAAGTTCTTGTGGTTTGCTATATTAATTTAATCACTAATTTTAATTTTTTTAATTATTAGCTTATATTTGTTTCTAAAATTATGTATTTTTAAAAACTTTTATATCTGGGTTATATCCTTTTTCAACCTTTTTTTTCTTTTCAATATTTTTTTATTAGTCATGTATGTAAGGTGGCTTTTTGGTCTTACTAGTTTTAAACCTTTTTATTACTGGTTTTTACAGTTTGATACTAATGTGTCCTACTATAGTGTTTTTCTTATGCTGAGGTTTAGATATAATTTAAAGAAATTTGGACAAATTTCTGTTATTATTTTCTTATATATTCTCCACCTTTTGCACCTTCTGGAACAAAATCATTCATCCGTTAGACTGAAAAATGTTTTACAGCTCATTATTCTGTTAATTATTCTTTCTTTCTTTTTTTTTTTTTTTTTTTTTTTTTTTANCGAGAGAGAACACAAGCAGGGGGAGTGGGAGAGGGAGAAGCAGACTCCCCACCAAGCAGGGAGCCTGCTGCGGGGCTCCATCCCAGGTCCCTGAGATCACACCCCAAGCTGAAGGCAGACACCTAATGACTGAGCCACCCAGGAGGCCCCTGTTAATTATTCTTAAATATTTTTCTCTGTGCGTTATTTTTTATAATTTTATTATTATTTTCAATTATATTGATCTTTTATGTGGCTTTCAATTTTTTGCTAATTCTCTTTAGCATATTTTTCACTTAAGAGATAAACATTTTTATCAGTATAATTTCCAGTTTAATTCCAGCATAATTTCAGTTTAATTCTAGTATAATTTCCAGCTCCAGCATTTTCTCTGATGAAGTTCATGCTTTTCTTTTCATCCTTGAGTTTATTGTAAGGCTTAAAATAACTATTTTGAAGTTATAGCCTTCTAGTGCCATCATTTTTTTTTTCATTTCTGGTCTGTTTTTATAGATTCATACTTCTCATGATTATGTGTGACAATTCCCTGTTTCTTTGCATGGCTTGAAATTTTTAGTTGAATATTGGACGTTACAAATTTACATTAAGTGTTTATGTTTTTATATTCCTTTAAAGAGTGATGACCTTTGTTCTGACACACAGTTAAGTTACTTGAAGATCAGTTCGATTACTCTAAGACTTATATTGAAGCTTTACTATGGTATGTCCAGAATACCTTCATTCCAATCCTAAAATAGGTCCACTAGTAAGTGAAATTCCTCTGAAGATTATATCCACTGCTATATTGGATATTTTATGTATACTTAATACATTTATATATTTATATATATTTAGTATATTTTGAAGTTTATCTCATCTGGTTGATAGAAACATGAACTGTTTCTCCCCTTGGGTGAGCCCTGGGCATTGTCCAGCCTATTGTTTTCCACTGGTTTTTTAACTTACTTTGGGGATATTCCTTTCTAGTGTCACCACTCAGCCAAAAACTTAAGAGAGTTCTTTGAAGACCTGTTGGTCTTTCCTCTCTCTTTCTCTCAACCTCCTACCTTTCTGTATTCATCTGTATTCAGCATCATGAATTCTAGCCACTTCTCCCTCCCTAAATGGCAACCCTCTGTAGTCATTGAGACCTAGAGTCTTTGGGGGATCTCACTCCCTGTGCTGTGATCTGGAAACTCATTCTCTGTGGTAAGCTGGAACAATTTCAGGGCCTACCTTAAAGGTTTCCCTTATTCCAAGCATCATAGAAATTCAGTGCCTATCATCCGATGTCTGAAACTAGTTGTTCCATATATTTTATACTGTTTGATACATGATTAGAGTGAGAGGGAAATGTCTGCAGTAGCCAATGTTTCATAGGTGATAATCAAAGTAATTTATTTAATATTGAATTAGGCACTATTAAAAATAATATACACACCTGTGAGTCTACAACTCATACTGAACATCTAGTTTGCAAATTTGCTTCAGATCAGTCTAATGAAGGTATATTTTTTACTGAAATGTAAGTCGCATACAGACTAGAACATGAAACATGAGTATAGCTTGATTAATTTTGACAACCTATATTCACCTGTGTGTAACCGGAAACTAGATCAAGCAATACTACATTACCCTCTCTGTCCCCTTCTGTCAAGATACTCCCTGCTGAGGTTAATAACTGATTACTAACAACAGAGATATTTTTACCTGTTTTAACTTTTATATAAATGGAATCCTACATTTCATATTACTTTATAATGGACTTCTTTCATCAAAAATACATTTGTGGGGCGCCTGGGTGGCTCAGTGGGTTAAAGCCTCTGCTTTCGGCTCAGGTCATGATCTCAGCGTCCTGGGATCGAGGCCCACATCGGGCTCTCTGCTCAGCAGGGAGCTTGCTTCCTCCTCTCCCTGTCTCTCTGCCTGCCTGTCTGCCTACTTGTAATCTCTCTCTGTGTGTCAAAAAAATAAATAAAATCTTTAAAAAAAAAATTAAAAAAAAAAAAAATACATTTGTGGCTCTTTCTGCCCCCAGCCACCCAAGCAAGAGGAGCGGAAGCTATGTCTACCCACCTGCAACGGATGGTCCCCTGCAACTGCTCCAGTTTCCTGATAAAGAGGAACAAGCAAACATAGAGCAAAGAGCCCAGGAACCCGAAGGCACACAACCCTTTCTGCTACAATAGGCTCCTCCAGCACAAGGCTGTGGGTGTGGAGCTTGCTGCAGAAGGAAGGCAAAGCTGTAGTGGTGGTCAGGAAACAGAGATCTGGCCAAAGCCTGCCACCTCTTACAAGCGGACTACCATGACAAGAACACTCAGGCCACTCTCTGTGGCAACTGGGACCTGATCCACAAGAACAAGGACAGCCCAGATCTGCACATGGCCACTGTTCATAGAGCCAGTGCCATCCTATTCATCCAGAAGCCCGTGATGCTAAGAGGAAGTGGCGGGCCCTACCCAGAGCTCCTGAGTACCTGCTCCTCACCACCACAGCAATAAAGATGTCAAATACCTAAAAAACAAACCAAAACCAAAACAGACAAAAAAAAAAGACAGTTTGCGGAATTCATCTATGCTGTGTATAATAATGCATACATTCATTTAATGATACACAATTATAATTATTCCATATTAAATACAATAAAATGTGTAATTATTCTCCTTTGGTAGACATATAGGTTGCTTTGAGGTTTGTTTGTTTTTTTTTTTAATTTTATTTATTTGACAGAGAGAGAGAGAGATCACAAGTAGGCACAGAGGCAGGCAGAGGGAGAGGGGGAAGCAGGCTCCCCGCTGAGCAGAGAGCCCGATGCGGGGCTCAATACCAGGATGCTGAGATTATGACCTGAGCTGAAGGCAGAGGTTTAACCCACTGAGCCACCCAGGTGCCCCTTGAGGTTTTTTTTGGTTTTTTTTTTGTTTTTAATACAGTGAAGTTGCTATGGCTATTCCTTTAATATGTTTACAGAGGACATGAATGCACATTTGGGGGCACTTTGTATCTAGGTATTGAACTATTTGTATATTTCAAATCATCTTTAAATAAATGAAACATTGGAAGCAAAATCATCACCCCTTTTTTCCTCTAAGTTCCTTTAATGTAGGTACCTATTATCATGAATTGCTGGAAACTCTTTCTGGGCATATTTTAATATATTGACCTATATGTGCAGTATTTACATGTAATGCCCTATAATACTGTTTAATAAGCAGATGAATGGTATATGATTTTGCTCTCAGGATCATATTTGTTCATACTGTTAAATTTAGGTTGCGCAATTATGATTCTGCTGACACGACAACAATAATTTGGGAACACTGCTTTCTTCACTGCTTCCTGGAATAGATTAAGTAAATTCAGAATTATCCATTCATTGAAAAACTTGTAAGCATTCTCTCATGAAATCTTTCAGGCATTTTTTAAAATTTATTTTGGCAAAAGATGGATTTGAAAGTTGAAATAGTGAATGAAGAAAATGGGGAATTGTTAAAATATCATTTTTGAATATTCTTATGGTAACTGGATAGATTTTTCTATATAGGGTCGGCCTCAGCATTCTCCCTATCCCAGTATATCGATTTCTAAAGTATTAAAGTCTATCAATGTAAATTGAGCAAAGAATTATCTTATAATTCTTGTTTTTGTAATTATCTGAGTTTATGTCCCTGATCTCTTTCCTAATGTAAAATGTTGCTTTCTCCCTTTTTCCTTTTGAAATTAAATGTGTACATTTATTCAGTGCGATGTTGCTCAAAACATCGGCGGATTGTAAAGAACCCAAATTTTCACAAAAGGCAATAGTAAATAAACTATGGTACTTTCACACATTGGAACATGCAGCCACCCCACCACCACCACCACCAAAAAAACCCTGATGTCAACAAATGAAGAAAAAAATCGTAACTGATGTATGCAATATGCTATGACAAGTGTAAGCGAGGGAGTTAATATCATATACATGAATCTATGATACATAAATATTACAGATGTATATATATGCATACATGTATATATGTATATTATACACACACACATATACATACATATACCTCTGGAAAAATTCAAAAGGCAATGATGCCATTAGTTGCCTTCAGATAGAGGAATGGGAGGGTGCTAAGAGACCATTATTGCCAGGGAGACGTTTCACTATCCACCCTTTACATTTTTGGAATTTTGAAGTACGTCAATTATATGAATATATTACCTTTCCAGCAGGAAGAAAGAAAAAAAGAGAGAGAAAGAAAGAAAGAGAGAGAGAGAGAAAGCTTCCTTTTGACAAGCTTATTCATTTTCCTAAAATGTAATAGCAATTCAAATTTCCTCCAGTAATTCATGAGACTGTTTCACTGCATACTTATTATTATTAGCACTCAATGTTATTAATCTTTATAATTGTTGTTATTTTAAAGGGCAAAAAGGATTCTATCATTGCTGAGGTATTTATTATCTTGTCTCCTGGTGGAGTTGAATATCTGTTCATATGTTTATTATTCATTTGCATTTCCTCCTTTATAAATTGTCTTTTTATATGTTTGAATTGTTTTTGGCAATTTGCAGAGAGTTCTTTGTGTATTAAAGTTATTAGCCTTATGTCTTCCCACATTTCTTACAATGAGCATTTATAGTTTCCATAATAAATGTAATTTAAAATTTCTATTGCCTAATCATTAAAAAAAAGTTTCATAGCTAGGTAATGCCTAATGGCAATACAATATGAAATAAACTCTTAAAACTCTTATATTTGGATAGTGCTTTATAGTTTACAAAGCTTTATCATGAATTTCTACTTGTAAAAAATAATTACTTAATTTTTTGGAGTAACTCATTCATATGATTCAAAAATGTGAAGAATACAAAAGTACATGTGAAAATTTTTCTTCTTGATTCCAAGTAACTCAGGCCCCTTTGTTAGAGTTAGTCTATATTATTAGAAATTTCTTGTATTCTTCCAGAGTATTTACACATATGAAATAACATTCCTATCATTTTCCCCTTTATACAAATGGCAACATATTAGAGATGCTACACTTGTCCTTGCATTTGTTTTTAATCCTGTATCTTAGAGAACATTCCTGATTAGTACATGCAGAACTTTCTCATTATGTTCTGTAACAGTACAGTATTCTGTTTTATAGATATGCTGTAACTTATTTAGTCAGTGTCCTATTAAAGAATGTTTAGGTCTTTCAGAATTTTTTTTTATCACAAAGAGTGAGGAAGAGAAAAATATTTTACATTTATCATTTCAGGTTTTTAAATCTCCAGGATTTTGGAAGGAAAATACTGGGTGAAAGTTACATACACCTTGGATTTTGATAGACATTACCAAATTTGTCGTCTAATCATGTCTTGTTTCCATATCCTTACCAGTTCAATGTGGTATCAAACTCCTTGATTTCTGCAAATCCGATAGGTGAAAGATGATATCTTTGCATTTGTCTTATCACAGTAGTTAATCATAGATAGATAGGAATCTATAGATATCAACCATTTGTATTTCCCTGTCTTTGAAATGCCTATTTATGTCTTCCTGGCTGTAGAGTGTTTAGTGTTGTAGTTAGAAAATATATTAAACATACAATTTCAATCTTGTGCTACTTGGAATTTATTCTTTTACAAAGGATGAGTTTTGCAACCACCTCTATCTATTACTATATTAATGGCTATTCATTCCTTCCAAAATCATTTATGGAAAAATCCAACTTTTCTTATTGAGTGGCAGACTAAATTGTAAGTTAAATTCTTGATAATCTAGGAGCCTTCCCTGAGCTCTATATTCTGATTCATTTACCTGTGCTGGTTCACATTAATTACATACTTTTTAATTAATGGAGCTTCTTAATATTTGCTTATGTCATGGCAGCATGAATCTCTCCTTGTTGCTTTACATTTTCAGGATTTCTATGAAAAATACTTGTTTATTTTTATAAGAATTTTGATATTAATTATCTAGATATCATCTGCTCATAAAAATCTTGATATTCATGAGCAGAAGAATGGATAAATACATCACTGTGAAGTTACACAACATAGTATGGATGAGAATAAACAAAGAGCAACCCTGCTAACATGGCAAAGCCAATTGTTAGTGATGTAAGTCAGAAGAGTTGTATCCTTGCAGAAGGGGAGTGATGCTAACTTAGAAAAGTTACAGGGGAATTCTCTAGGGTGATGGGAAAGTTGGACATCTTGACTGGGTGGTGGCTACTTGGTCATATACACAAATACCTCTTTCACTTATCGGATACAAGGGAAATTACAAATCAAGGGGCTACATGCAAGATCTTTCCCAGTAAAGTGGTTAGCATTGCTTGTACGTTTTTTAAATTAACTCCCCAAATTTAAAGACTAAAGGATTTCCTAGAACCAGCCATATTTTATTCTATTATAATTTCATTTTAGTGACTTTGGTCCAAATTCCCACAAGGCCATTGAAACTATATATGCATTGTCTCATTCGGACAAGAAACATAATCTCCAGTTCTGCATGCTTCTCTGTAATCTCTTTGTCTTCTCCACCTTAACTACTTCAATCATTCCCTTTCCTGAATTTGAGGTTTAGAGTATTATCTATTTCACTGAACTGGGTATACTTTTTTATTCTTTAGCATTTGCCTTTGTATTACAGATAGTTGGTTATAAAGTAAATCCCACTTAGAACGCCCATTAAATTCTGTCCTTTCTTAAAATTTCAAATTATAACCTTATTCTTGAATGCCTCTTCAACTATGCCAACCCTCAATTATCTATATTTTGGAATGCCATCATAATTACCTTTAATCTGATTATTGATTAGTAGGTAAAATATCTGGCTTATGAATTTTTAATTCAAATACATGTGCTGTCTCCTGATTGGATTGTAGAATTATTAAGGAATGGATTGTGTTTTAGGTCATTCTGCTTTCTTTCTTTTTTTTTTTTTTAAAGATTTTATTTATTTGACACGGAGAGAGAGATCACAAGTAGGCAGAGAGCAGACAGAGAGAGAGAAGAAAGCAGGCTCTCTGCTGAGCAGGGAGCCCAATGCAGGGCTCAATCCCAGGACCCTGAGATCATGACCTGAGCCGAAGGCAGAGGCTTTAACCCACTGAGCCACCCAGGTGCCCCTCATTCTGCTTTCTTAAAGCTTACACAAAGTGACAGCTAATTATCAAACTCTTAATTGTTTGAGAATTACATATTAAAATGACCATTTGAAAACCCAAATATGTATCAGCAAGTTTATGCCCCAATCAAAGTAGAAGAATATAATCTATAGACATACATGTTTTGTTATAATGGTTTATAAGGACTATGGCTTAGATCTAAATATAGTAAGATTAAGATATTAGTGGTTTTGAAATAAGTATATATACTTTTGGAGGAAAAAAATAAGATGTTGTGGTTCTAAAACTGTTGAAGAATTTTCCAGAAAAAGATGCCTTTTTTTTAACTCTAAGAAGGAAATCAATACTTTTTGTAGATCAAAGATAAGGTAAAAACAAATTGAATTCCCCATTGCTTTCTGTTACAGAATTACAGAATAAGGGACTATATAACTCTCATCATTTTTTTCATATCAAATCACTTCACACAAGGGTTTAATGTTCATTTGGAATGACACATTCATTTCATTGTTTATTTCTGTAAGACCCATCATCACCAGGAAACCTCCTTTCCATATTTTATATTTCTTTTCATTGATCTGATGCTGAAAATGGTCATTCGCATTTCCAATTCAGATGACACCCCAAAGTTTTAGCCCTTGACACATGCAATCACAGACAACTTGTACCCCATGGCACCAAGAAATTAAAAGATAACAGGAATGGTATCACACCAGAAAAACTGTTACAGGGATAAACAGAAAAAGGCAATTTAGCCTAAGTCCTTGAGACATCTAAAATACTACTCAACACACCAAAAGGAGTAACTTGTCTTTGGGAAAGGCACTGAAGTTAGCAGAAGAGGGACAACACAGTGGCATTGTTTGAGTGTGGCGTTGACCTTTGGCATCTCATTAGACAGGAGGAGCTAACTTCCTCGAAGCTTCATTCATGCCTGGACAAGATCAAAGCCTCTGTCATTTGTCTCTGGGTGTTAAAAATAAGTTACTACACCAGAGTTTATTCTCTTCTCTTGAATCTGTAGTCACTCATCTTTTGTTTTTCAAATGCAGAATGCCTTTTGACATCATCTGATTTTTAAAAATACTTTGAAGTAGCTGAGGGAATATACTATCAATGTCAACAGAAAATAATTAACTTTTTGTATGAAGTGCAACTCAGATTTGTATGTGGTTTTGTGATCTCAGAGGCCTGTGTTTATTAGTTTCATTTGACATTAGATAATTTACCCTGTTAGGAGCAAATAACTAAATTTGAGGCATTTTTTATTTTGTGAATTTATATACAAGGTAATGAATATAATCATGATAAAGTACACTATTGTTACCTACATTTTCACAAACTTTCTAAATCATAGGCTTAAAAATATATGAAAAAATTAAGGTTGGCCAATTAAAACCACTACAATGAATAAGCGATGAAAAATAATTTTAATTAACTTACACATTGTACTATATTTATATTCACAGGCTTGCAGATAGTTTGTGTGTTAAAGTGGCTAAATATTCCTCGTGAAAACTTTATAAAAAAATAAATTTACTTAGCAAACTGTTCTGATAAACAGCCACCCCCTACATAGGCAGAGATGGGTACTTAAACCAGGAAAGGTGATGATGTTTATACACATCTGTGAACCTAGCTGTATTCTGGTACCTAAACTTACAGGAGACAAAATAGGGGAAGTATAAATAAGAGAGGTGATTAGGCTCAGATATTAATGAGCACATTTAGAGATAGTGAGAGAAGTAGATCTCGCCATAGATGAGTAGTTTCTGGTGTCTGATTTCTCAACCTCGGTTCCTGACACTTGCCAGCACCTTGACTTGACATTCTCTCATACATCAAACATTCCCCGACTCTATCCAAGGCTGGATTCAAGGGTATGTGAGCACTGCAGTGGCCCAGGGCCCCACGCTCAGAAGGACCAAGCGCTTGGTCTAATGCCCTGTTGTCACTGTCTTGAAATGCTTATTATCTTTGACTTTGTGCTTTGAGAGTCGATCTCCATGGCACGATTAAACATGGTTGAAGGGGGTAGAGGAGGCATGGAGTCTCAGTTCATGTACAGTCCTGTCTCCCAGACATTCAGTGCAGATTTTTAGTTGTCCAGTCCCCTACTCTCAGGCACCCCAGCCCACTGTTTGCTGTTGCTACTTCCCTCTCCCTGGAGCAACAACCCAACTGCAGTTAAGGTGATGGAGAGATGGAGTCCACATTCTACCACCACTCTTCACACCTCAGTGAGGGCCTGAGTGTAAGAGCAACTCAGAAGACCTTGTTCAGAATCCAGAGCCAGGCACCTGTGTTCTGAACGTCTCTGGGTGGGGCTAGTGGTAGTCATCACCACCCACAGCAGGCACTTCCTGCCACATCCAGTGGGCAGCCAGAAGCCATATGCTGAAAGTGGGTGGGGCTGTGGGGAGGGAGACAACCGGCTTGAATTCCCTAGAGCACCCCACCAAGCTGGGACTATGCTTTGGTGTGACCAGAGTCCCAGCTATAGCCTTCAGTCATGGGTTGGGCATCCAAGGTGGCTGTGAAGGTCCTCATATCCTGGTATTCCCATACCCAGGGCAACACCCCTTGGGATGGCCCAGTACCTGGCCCCAAACCTCTTTGTTTGTTGAATCTCCCAGCCTATAATGTGGAAGTGTGAGCTCTGGCTGGCCGGAGGCACGCTCCAGGAATGAGCTATAAAATACAAACTGCATCATTTTGGTGTTTTCACAAATGAGTTAAATGCTCTTATATTTGTATTTAAGACTAACACTGCACATTATAAAGAATAATGGAAAAATTCATGCTAATAATTTTAAAAATTATTTACCTAGAACAACATTAAACAGCAAATGAAAATACTTGGGTAAGTCAAGAGAGAGACCACCCAAGAAAGGAAAAGCTATATATTTTAGTACCCTTTACAGCACTTTTGCTTTTGAACAAGAGGCCCTGCATTTTCATTTTGTGTTGCAACCCACAAATTATGCAGCCAGCCCTGCTTACACAGAGCTGTACTGGATTCTGTCTCAGTGCCAGGTGATAGCTATTTCATTTTGCCTTTCTTTTTTTTTCTGAAGCTAATCGGATATAGATTTGCCTTTCAGATATCTAGACTGTATGAACCTCCCTATGTCAGTGTCCTTCTGGACCCTCCACGTGAACTTGTCAGTCTCCACGCAGCCAGAAGTTTCATCTAGATTGTAGTTTTGGTCCTGAACTGCCCCATCTGGACTATCTGGCTGATAGATTGCATGGACTCATGTGAGTGGGACTGCAGCAAGAGTTTCAGTAAGACATTAACTGAAAAATATGGGATGGATTCTTGAGTTGGTTATATTTTCAGCACTGGTGGTAAGAATGAGAATATCATGGGGGAAGTTAAATATTTGATTAGCAGTAGGTTTAGAGAATCTATAATGTCCTTTTCATCTCTAAATTTTATGATTTCAGAGAGGAAGGGATATTGTTGGCATAAGAAAAATAAATTATCTCTAATGTGGTTCTTACGACTATGAACTATCACTGAAAATTGGCCTCAAATTCTAGGCAGAGGATAGTAGTTCCATAATTCTAGTTGAGGCAAGTTGACAGAGATCTTCAGGCTTATCTTTCTGACACAATTTGCTGGAAGTTTCAGAGGAAATTGAGTGTTATGCAATATTAACAGATGAGAGGAATAAAGAAATTAAATGAAATGCCTGATTTGACCTGATCACTCATCTTACTAGTCAGTACTTTGTGTCTGCCTATATAGAGAGTAGCTTGTGAACTTGGGCAATTTATTTAATAACTCTCAGCCTCTTTCATTACCTTTAATATGGCAATAATAATGCCTCATTTTGTGATTAGTTGCAATAACACATAGAAAGTCCCAGCACCACAGACCAGATAAAATTTAATTCCATTTCTGTTTGGAACCTCTCAGTTTAATCACACTTTCATAACATACTACCCACTTAACAGAAGCAATGAACTTCACTGAATGGCCTGTAAAGATGGGAGACTTATAGTATCAATTTCAGGAGAGAAATGTATATGAAAGTGTAAGGCATTCTCCTTCTACTTTCCTTGATGTTTAGAATCAGATAACATGTGTGTAAGGGCTAAGTTTCGAATTATCCACCAAAATGGTTTTGGGAAAATTACTCCAATTATTTATAAAAATATTTCACCAGGCATATGGTAGATTGTGCCTACATGGTATTATTACTTGATATTCAAACTTAAATTGCAACAATAGTTTGGGTGGGTACCTTTTTCTGTCTTTTCAAAGTCTGTTTGCCTGTAAGGAAAACAAAACATAACAAAAACTCCTTGTCCTCATACTTTTTTTTTTTCACTGAAGCCCGTGTCAATTATTCAGAAAACTATAGATTCAGGCTCCAGTTGGTTAAGGTTTTGTGGCACCTTTATAAATTATAAAGTCATATTGTTTAATTCAATGCAGTTGGTTCTTCCTTTTTAAAATGTGATTACTGGGGCACCTGGGTGGCTCAGTGGGTTAAGCCTCTGCCTTTGGCTCAGGTCACAATCTCAGGGTTCTGGGATTGAGCCCTGCATCAGGCTCTCTGCTCATTGAGGAGCCTGCTTCCCCCTCTCCCTCTGCCTGCCTCTCTGCCTACTTGTGATCTCTCTCTCTCTCTGTCGAATAAATGAATAAAATCTTTAAAAAAATAAAATGTGATTACATATATAAATGTTGATTCAATTTTTTATTGTGTTTTATAACATTTAATTTCTCTGTAACCTCACAGTTACTTAGCGCAGTAGCCTTCTGTATGACCTCACTGTCCATCATTTATTTGTATTTTAAACTATGTTCTTTATTCCTGATAGGGTCAACATCCTAAGATCAGCAATTCAAATCATTGGAGATAGGAAGGGAAGTAGAATAGAACCGTTTTTCCTCCAAGGGTTTAGAATAAACTGAAAGACAGAGGAGAGAGACTAATGGCAATATGAAAGCCCACTTCAGCATTCACATGATTTTTCAGAGTAGAGATTTAGATATGTAGCCAAATGTGTTGATAATGGCTACCCAAGCCTACCCCCTTGAATAGCCCCTTAATAGAAAGTCTGAACTTGTAGAGAAGACACAATTGCTATAGCTGTGGACTCTGAAGGTAGAGAGTAAGGTGGGGGCTCCAGGGTGAGGGTAGGGGGTCAATACGGTCAATCTCCAGACTTAAGAGACTAGCTTCAACAATCCACCCATGCCAACATCATAAAAATCAAATCCTTGTTATCCACGGGGCAACATGCAAGATAACTCTCCCCAACATAAAAAAAGACCCAATGAAAGGATTCTCTGTGAAGAAGTTTATAACACCTCCAACTAGAATTCTTCCATGATGGCTTACACAGTAATTTTGAATTCTCTTTCCTAATCCTCAAACCCTTTCTCAGTGTAGGGTTTCATGAAATGATCCCACCTCACCTACTTTATTGACCTGATTAGTTATACCTCAAAGTTACATCTACCACATTGGACTTCCTCTAAAGAAGAGACATGTTGTATCTTCATTTTTATTCCCATACCATTCACTTAATCTACAAATCCCTCTTTGTATATATGTTGCTTATCAACATTATATTCTTCCTTTAAAATTTAGGTGAGATATTGGCTCTTCCAAAGGCTATTTTTTCTTATCTTCTAGGTGGAATTATTCTTTTCCCCTCTGCTGGGACTTGGAGCTCTGCTCATTCATTTAGTGGAATAGTTCTAGTCACCTGACCTTCTAGAGTAGAAAGATCACATATTTGACCAGAATTTGAACCCTACCTCTGTTGCTTAATTAATTACCCTTATTTTGGTGTCATTTTTCAACCCACAAAAGTGTGTATTATAATGTCTAATACATAGAGTATTTATGAAGGCAAACAATAGGATAGAGGTTAAAATCACCTTGGAGTTAGTAGAGCTCAATATATTTGTTTCATATTTTCTTTCTTCTCATTCTTCAAGGTTTTGGCCTAATTAACTCTCTCTCTCTCTCTCTTTCTCCTCTCTCTCTCTCTTTTTCATATATATGGAGAGAGAGAAGGGAATTTCTTTTTAAGTGTAATAATTATGTATATAACAGAAAATGGTATATTTTGGGGGTACTTGAAAGGTACATCAAATACATCAAATGTATTTAAATAGCATCTGTCCCAGTTTTGCACTTGAAATTCTGAGTCATTTGCTGATTAAGTGACAAAATATTTTAGACTTTACATATCCCTTTTAAGAGCCAGATAAGATATTTTACTTGACCTTGGATTTAAGTGGAAAATGTTATTCAGTGGGAAAAATCAGAAGGGAATATTCTGTTTGTGGAGAATATTTCTTTAGGTTGTTCCAGAAAAATATATTGATATTGAGAACCAATAAAAAAATGGGTCTCAGTACATTCAAGACATTGTGGCTCTCATAAAATTATGAGACATACCATAATTTTCATGATAAATAATATTAAAATTTTAATTTAAAATGACAAAAAGTTTGTCTAACAAGGAAGTGTTCAAGGTAGAGAAAATCATGAGTAAAAAAATAAAAATGACCAATATTTTGAGTTCTTAAAATATCATTTTTTTAATTTTATTTATTTATTTGACAGAGAGAGAGAGAGAGAGATCACGAGTAGGCAGAGATGCAGGCAGAGAGAGAGGAGGAAGCAGGCTCCCTGCTGAGCAGAGAGCCCTATGCGGGGCTCGAGCCCAGGACCCTGAGATCATGACCTGAGCCGAAGGCAGAGGCTTAACCCACTGAGCCACCCAGGCACCCCTAAATTATCATTTGATTTCAAAAAAATAAACTTAATATTTCAGGGGCACCTGGGTGGCATAGTCAGTTAAGTGGCTGACTCGTTTTTGGCTTCGGTCATGATCTCAGAGTCCTGGGATGGAGCCCATATCGGCCTCTGTGCCCAGCACGAAGTCAACTTCAGTATTCTCTCTTTCCCTCTGCCCCTCCCTCAGCTTCCTTATGCTCTCACTCTCTAAAATAAATAAATAAATCTTTAAAAAAAATAAATAAACTTAATATTTCAGTTTCAAATGTGACAGAGAGTGATTCACGGGGAATAATTAAGATATATTTGGGGAAAAGTGTCTGGCCAACAAAATACGGACCTTTCTGGTAGCCACTGTCCTATGGACATACCACAGTTTATATCCTTGTCCTACAAAGTTTTGTTCGCACACTTAATTTTCCATTACTTATAGTGAGGACACAGGTTGATGCAGACTACCCAGATACTACAAAAAGCATATCACTATATGCTTTGTGGGGTCTTCTGAATGTTTTCTCAAAGAACTTATCTTTTTATTGCTCTAGAACACCTGCAAACAGACGAGCATTTTATTCTAAAAACTAAATAGGATTGAGATTTAATCATTATCAAATGCCAATTTGATACATACACCTAATTTTATTATAAGCTGCTACATTATTTCTAGAATTAAAATTTTAATGTGAAACCTTATAACTCTTG
The DNA here is from genome assembly GCA_002007465.1 of Ailurus styani. Classification (NCBI taxonomy): domain Eukaryota; kingdom Metazoa; phylum Chordata; class Mammalia; order Carnivora; family Ailuridae; genus Ailurus; species Ailurus styani. Next base: position 7,148,888 of record LNAC01000137.1, on the reverse strand, counting down.
TAGACCATATGGATTTGTGAATACTATCTATTGAACTCAAGTTATCTCAGGGGCTTAGAATTTAATGGTGGAAAACCATACACCGAGGTCACTGTCTTAATGCATTTGGGCTGGTAAAACAGAATATCAAAAATTGAGTGGCTTATAAACCACAAAAATTTGTTTCTCAGAGTTCTGGAGAGTGGCTAGTCCAAGATCAAGGTGCGAGCAGATTTGGTATCTGATGAGAGCTTGTTCCCTGGCTCATAGAAGGCCATCTCAAAATATCCTCACATGGAGGAAGGGGGAAGGGACCTCTTTGGGGTTCTGCTTTATATGGGTCTACTGATCCCATTCTCGACCTAATTACCTATAATATGTCTCACCTCCTAATACCGTAATGGTGGTGGTTAGGATTTCAACATAAGAATGGGGGGGGGTAGGGGCATTCATTTGATAGCATTGTCCTTCATGTGAGAGCTGAAACTGAGGTCCTCAAATTTACCTTCTGAAATATGCTGAAATTTCTGTGGCATTTCCACATGGTTGTATAAAATGTCAGCTCCTGAACTTTCAGTGATAGGTAAAAATTATTTGATGACAACAACTTGGCATTAAATATCTACCTTATATTCAAGATGGCCAGCCTCTATATATCTTTAAAATATACCTCTAATAAATTTACACTTCTAATAAATTATTTTCTCTCTACCATCTTAAAAAAAATACTCTTTTCACCTGCTAGCAACTATTTCTTATAAAATTGGGTAACTGTCCATGAAAATGAGTAATTGAGCCTGGGATTAGTTACTTAATTTCTATGTGCATAAGATGACTACAAAAAGTTGGGCATTTTGCTTATGAGAAAGTTATACTTAAAAGGAATTCTCAATGTTGGCTTTAAAAGAGTATTTATTCAAAAATTAGCACTGAGATCCTTTGGAATGACTTTTTCACTAGAGTAATCTGTAGTATGACAACAAGGAAACGTGTCATGTTGAATAGTTTTACCAGAAATATTTCTTGATCCCTAATGTACCATCGCTACCCCTGCTTCCACCTCTCTGGCTTTTCAATTCCTTTCTACTTTCTATCTGAGGTTTACCATGACTTTTGCCCATTAACTCCATGCCACTTAGAACTATATTTTTGGCTTTATTAAAGCAGAAAGGAGTTGGAAAGAAGCAGAAGGAAGTGCTATGATGTTGAAGAATTGAGATCAAGTCTTCGACTAGTTTCATTAAACCTCCTTCTACAGGTGAATTTGGCAATGTACTTGACCAAGAGAATAGGTTCTAATGCACTGCTCATGAGTCATTCTAGGCAAGACTTTGTTTGTACCTTCTGGTGCACATCAGCCTGTGGAGGGAGGGTCCCTATTCTCCAGGTTTACTCCCCATTAATATAATGAAATAGCAGATTTTTGCCAAGCACCCTCATAAGGCTCTATTATTGTAAATTCTTCAAATGTATGACCTATTTCTTGAGGTCAGGAAAAACATTCTATACTACTTACAATATTAAATTTCATATGAAAGGTGAATGACATTATAGGATAGTGATTAAAGACATAGTGATTAAGAGCAAGATTTTCCTGATTTCAAATCCTGCCTCAGCTATTCACTGTCTTTTAAACTTCAGCAAAGGCTAAATGCATTGCAGAGTGAGATAATAACATGCCCATCTCCAAATAATATGAATGGTGAGAACATACATAACGTCCTTAACAAAATGCCAGGGAAATACTGCAAGTATTCAGTGAGTTTTGTTATTACAACATACTACACCTCAGAACAAACACAAACTTTGGAACTAACTGACTTTACTCAATACCTATTTTCTTAGTTGAACTACCAACTTCTAAAGTTATACAGAGATAATCACCATTGTGTTTAAGGAGTACTTGTCAGCAATTTTGAGTTTATACTTTAACTTTCAAAAGCACAACCATTTCTGGTGGTTTTGTACACTCCTCTTGGTTCAAATCCCCAAAACATGTCTTAATTTTGTCAGTGGATTGAGCCAGTTTTTCTCATATACTCAAACCAATTATTTGAATGAAGTGTACCAAGCTAAATAAAAGCAAAGAATTAAAATTCTTTCCATTTACTGGGTTTTAAAGTAAAATGCCTGGCTGTACTAGGGCCAGACTTTTAAATAGCCAAGTACCTAAGCATTCTAAATCCAATTATTTTTACTGTTCTTAAAACCCAATTATGCCAAATGATTTAAAGCTATTTACCTTAAATATCGACCTGCTATGGCTTATTTAATTTTGCAGGAATATCCTCCAAATATCTTATAAGCATCAGAAAAATCTATATCTAAAAAAACAAAACTCTGGCATAAATTTTATTGTGTCTGACTTTCTCATTCTAGACTATAAACATTATAATTTGACTGTACAACTTTTATTGACTTTCTTGCAAACAAATTTCTAAAGCCAAAAATAAATTGGACATTGGGAATGTGTACAATTAAGCAGGCACAAATATGCCTTACAAAAAATAATTAAAAGATATACAGGAAACTGCTGCCTAATGTTTTCAATAAGAGCAAGAAAAATTAAAAGGATAAAATTAAAAATTCAAAATAAATCTTGTGCCACTGCCATTGAAATATTGATATATAAACACTGTGTTTCTACCGTTGGTATGTCTTCACTTTCTTGTAAGAGGTATTTTTAAAGTTCAAATACACTATGTAAAAAAGTCTATAATTCTAGTGTATAAAGTTATAAGCTCTTTGGATGTAATATTTGTATTCTATTAATTTTATGTCCATGTTTTAAGGGGAACAGAAAAATTCATTTGCTTAAGATTTAAAAGAAATTCTAAGTGGTAAAGATAGAAGGAGTAGCCTATGTGTTTTTCTTTGACTATGTGAGTATAAAAGTGTATGTAACTGTGATTTTGAAAAAATAATTATTTTTCTGACATCTGGCTTATTTATATGTGAGTCTATTGCTTTGGAGGTTGAAATTCTTTAAAATTTATTCCTTGAAAAAATCTTTGTTTAAAATGAATACTTTCATGTATATAAAAACAGTTAAAATATGTGAATAAATTCATGCTTTGAGATAATCTGATACTATTATTGTATTTTAGTACATGAACAAAATGAAATTAGGACATTGTGTAAAGCAATTAAAACTTTTAGAGAGATTACATGAGTTATACATTAAAAATATGGAGGTGGGACACCTGGGTGGCTCAGTAGGTTTAGTGTTCTGCCTTCAGCTCAGGTCATGATCCCAGGGTCATGGGATGGAGCCCAGCAGAGGGTTACCTTCTTTTTTTTTTTTTTTTTTTAAGATTTTGTTTATTTATTTGACAGAGAGAGATCACAAGTAGGCAGAGAGGCAGGCAGAGAGAGGAGGAAGCAGGCTCCCTGCTGAGCAGAGAGCCCAATGCGGGCCTTGATCCCAGGACCCTGAGATCATGACCTGAGCCAAAGGCAGAGGCTTTAACCCACTGAGCCACCCAGATGCCCAGAGGGTTACCCTCTCAGTGTGGAGTCTGCTTGTCCCTCTGCCTCTCCCCCTGCTTGTGCTCTCTCTCTCTCTCTCTCTCTCTCTCGCTCTCTCTCTCTCTCTCAAATAAATAAATAAAATCTTTTTAAAAATATGGAGGTAATATGTTAGGTATTTCAAAGTTTCAAAATTATTAAAGAAAATGTACATGAAAATCATGTATAAAAATTGTGACATATATTCCTTTCATTTAGAAAATAATTCTATTAAACTTTAAAACTCAAAATTCTCTTAATTCTAGTCTACCAAAAGTTTATAGAGGATTCCTTGTCAATCTCAAGCAGATGCTTGATAACAGACTATGACCCTCCGTACATTGGACTTTAATGCCAAACCATTTGTAGCCTTAACTGAGAGTGTCTATCCAGCCACAAACAAGACATTGATCCCCATCACATGATGAGTACATGATGAGGTTCACCAGAGGCAGGAAAACAAATAGCTCACCCTCAGTTACAGGAGAGGGAAAGTAAAACATATGTGGCTTTGGCTTTATAACTCAGACATACGAGGTTTCAGGCATAATTGAGTCTTAGGTTTGAGCATTGCTTTCAGTATATTGTCTTTACTATTTCTCAGTGATACCATTTTCTACATTGACTCCATTTGTGGAAATGAAAACCGTGCTACCGTTACTTATTCCCCAACAGTTTAGCAACTTAAGCATTGAGAGAATACCACTTCCAGCCAATACCATCAGTATTGTCTGAGGGTGTGCAATCTGTCCAACTTTAGATTTACAATCATTTCTTAATCTATTTCTATGACACAGAGATATGGTTCTCTGATTAGCCAGGCCTCACATCATATTCCTACCCTCAAAACTCAAATTAGGATGGGTCCAGTGCAAGATACACATAGAGTGAAAATGGCAGGTAAATTATCTAAAGCAAAATTAGAATGCTTTTATTTGGAAGAAAGGAGAAGTAGTCTCAGGTGGGCAAAAATGGATGATCTCAGTTTCCATTCTCTAACTCATAAACATTTACACAATGTAATTATCTTCCTCTACATGTACTTTTCAAAAACAATGCTCCATATAGCATACCACCTCACTCTAAAAAGAAAAATTAAATAATACACTTTGTACCCAAAGAGTTATCCAAAGTCTCAACCAACTAGCATATCCTGCTTTTGAGCTAGAAATCAGAGTGATGGACATACTTTTCTTTAGTCTCACTCCTCCTAATTGGCCAACACATGGCTAAATACAAAATTTAAATATGGTAGCACACTACTCTAGAGGAACCCTAATAACATATGTTAATATCCTTCCATGGTTTTTTTTTTTTAGCTTTATTGAGGTATAACAGATATACAAACAATTGCACACATTTCACATGTGCATCTTGGTGAGTTTGGGTGTAGTGATGGCATCACTGGTGCATGTATATGTTAAGTGTTTAGTTAAGAAGTGTTTGAGTTTCCTGGTATGTGAAAGCATATTACCACAAATTGGGTGGATTAAAATACACTTCTCGAAGTTAGAAGTTCAAAGTCAAAAGGTTGGCAGAGCCTTCCTCTCTCTCCTAGTTGTCATTACTGGCAATCCTCAGTATTCCTTGCTTGCAGGTGCAAAGCTCTAGCCTCTGACTCCATTGCCAAATGGCTATCTTACCTCTGGGCAGCGGTGGTCTCCTCTCTGTGTGTGTCTGTCTGTGTGTCTCTTCTTCTGTGGGGAACTCAGTCATATTGGATTAAGGGCCCACCTATTCTAGTATGACATCACCTCAACTCAACTACATGCTCAATAACATGTAATCCAAATAAGATCACATTCATCTGTACCAGGGGTTAAGACTTCAGTATGTCCTTTAGCAGAACGCAATTCAACCTATTACAAGAAGAAAGTGAAAGAATTCATCTTTACCATCAATGTATAATGTTCTGTGATGATAAAAGGAAAGCATCTACTCAAGAATCACAAACAATAGATACCACACTCAAATGTAGATAAATGCTAGACCAAACACAGGAATGGAAAAGGCAGCGTTTAAAAAAATAAAATTTATGAGACTCTTAAATCCCATGATCTGAATAGAAATGTTTTCAGTCTTTGGAGAGAGTTATTAAAATGGTTAGTCTTATCACTCCATGGACTCCCCATCCTTCCTGCTAAACTCACTTTGTTAAAATGCAATGAGATTACTCAAAGAGCAGTACAACATTTTTAATTGATTTCTAGACAACTGGGAAAGCAAAGGACAAGGGACTGGATGGCTAGCTACTCTACTGATGGAACAAAGGAAAGATTGCTTCTTCATTGAACAACTTCTTAGGGAGGAGGATGCAGCAGTTTTTCATGGATAAAAAATGTACCTTTGTGAGAGACACATTTGCTTTAGAACCATCTTAGTGTTTCTCAGAGAAGGACTCTGGATTGCCACATAAAACTAAGCAGGCATCAAGGGAAACCTTGGGCCATAGAAGGAGATTGTGACAAGGTGGAATAGAGATTCATTTACCCTAATCATCTGAGAGCTTACAGATCCTAAACCATGATGGAGTCTCAGAAAAACAAACAAACAAACAAACAAACAAAAAACCCCAAAAAACAAAACAAAACAAAACAAAAAACATGAAAGACCTGATGAGAGAAAGTCAGCATAAAATACCCAGAGAGCAGTATGGCAAAGCTAGCTATTCATACAAAACAATGGCTAATAATTTCTTCTCCCTTACCTATCCCTTTCTTACCTATACCTCCCTTACCTAACCTTCCTTACAAAGTACCACATACTGGGTAGCTTATAAAAAACAGAAATGTGTTTCTTGCAGGTCTGAAAGCTGAGAAATTTAAGAACAAGATTCCAGCATGGCTGCCTTCTAGCGAAGGTCCTCTTCCTGGTTCACACCTGGCACCTTCTTATTACATCCTCATATGGTGGAAGGGGCTAAGGAGCTCTGTGGGACTTCTTTTATAAAAGCATTAATCCCATTCTCAAGGGTTCCACCTTCATACCTCATCACCCCTGAAGTTTCCACCTCCTAATACCAACATATTGGGCATTAGGATTTCTGTATATGAATTTTGGGGGAATGCAGACATACAGGTCATACTACTTCCCTACCCCACCTCTAAAGTATAAATTTCAGTGAACAAGGCTGACTTCCCATCTACATTAGGCCTGAGTTGAAGGAGAGCAAGAAGAAAATTTCAGAGATTTGATGACTATGTGGAACTGCACTTAGTAATTAAATGTATAAGATATTGTTACATAAATACGGTCCAAAATTTGAATGGGATTGCTTGAGTTCATATCTAGGGTCAAGGGAAGAGCCAGCCTCACTAAACTGACTTTAAAGAATGATGGGAAATAAAAACAAAGGTACTTATAAATATCCCTAGAAATTTTACTTAACAGAAGAGTTTTAATATCATACATTATATTCTATAGAACCAAGATAGAAAAGATTTCCTGCTGTGGTTTTGTGGACAAATATTAGGGAGAATTTCCAGGGTCACCAAGTAGGATTGAGGAATTTACTCCTTTTGCAATATACTTCTTACTCAATACTATGAAACTAATGATTTCTTCGTGATGACCAGGCTGAGAAAAGTCTCTTGGCTTTCTGATGTTCTTAAATGTTAGTAACCCTTTGACTGATTTGATTTTAGGGATGTTTCTCAAAGCAATGTTCTAAATGAGGTACCTGGTACATTTACCTAAGAATACAAAATATTAAATTAAAACAGGTTGTAAGTAGACAGATATTTTGCACATCACCACTAACATGAACAGTTTATGCACAAAGGCAAGTACTTTTGAATCAGTTTGTGGATTATCTCTTTGAAATTGAAATTTCTCCAGCAACAAACAGTTTTTACTTGAGACTCCGCTCTTAGTGTGATGAATAGAGCCAAAATCTCACACACTCAATATGGCTTATCACAAATTTATTAAATTCCACTGAAGGAATTGTGACAAATGATTAGGCAGGAAGTATGAACAAACAAAGCCATTTATTAAAAATTTAAATGTGTATTTAAAAAATATTAAAGGAAAACCTGCCATCCAGAAGTTATCAATTCTCTTTTTATTAAGAGACCATAATCTAGATTTAAACTATATAAGTCATTTATTTATGATGGCATAACAATGCCATCATAAATAATTACTTCAAAATTAATAAAGAATTCACATGAGTTAAAGCTAGGCAGTGAAGCTACATAGTTATGATTCATACGCGCTTCTATTAAAGTCCTGAAAATGACTGATTATTTTGGGCTACTAATTTTTTTAACCAGTCAGATCAACCTGACAAAAGACATTAGAATGAAATAAACTTTAGTTTGTGAAGAAGTATTTTAGGTAAAAAAAAAAAAAAACGCAAGTATGACTTCTTGAAATATAAGAAAATATATGAAAACTGAGTATCTTTCTCAATAATGAGATGAACCTTATTTGCTAAAATCATGGAAGCTCCATAATTCATGGCTGGGGAAAGGTGGATGAGGAGGAGGATAATAAACAAACTTGATTCCCCTGCAAGCAAGAAACAGAAAATTCAATCCAATCATGTGCTATTGTTGCCCTGTGGACGCCGCCATTGTGGCAAGTGTGCCCATCCACCTAACTGGGAAACTTGAACACAATTTACATTGTGAAAGATCTAGAGAAAAACGGAACTTGTCTTCAGTACGCTTGGATCATTAGCCTTACTTCCTTTCACTTGCCTTCAGGCTTTGATTGTAAAATAGACTTCTGTGGTTTGAGGGGTCAATAATACATGTGGAGATCAGGGCAAAGTTCAAATGACCTCGCTGATTGATTGTGCTTTCTTTATACTTTAAGATTGTAATTTAATGAGATTTTTCATGGGAGGCTAATAATTTTTTGAAACAGGAAGGGAGACATTTTGGAAAACAAATGTGTGAATTATGCTATTGTCTCCAGTTTATCTTTCGACTATGATAGAAATGCCCATTTATAAATAAATAAATAATTTTACAAAATTTATTTTGGCTGATATGAAACTTTCAGTAAGATAATGAAAGCTATCTTCTGGTGTCATGGACTTCCTGTGGGTTTAAAATATTATAAAATCCCTTAATGTCATTTTGTGTGCTTTGAGACTGCATGCTATTCAGAGGCAGAACAAAACAATTGCCATATATTACAAAATGAGACTAATAATGAGTGTATATGTTTTCAAAACTTATTCTTCAATTATCTCACATTTATATACAGAGGAAAGAGATCTGATATGGGGACATGAATAAACATGCAACTACATGTTTATCAGTCAAAGGAATAAACAGAAATAAACCTTGGGTTTTAGGCTAAAACTGATTATTAAAAAATCATTTTGGTGCATGTGTAAGCTCCACAATGATAAGTTTAAGCTCTTCTGTTATCTGCCATATTCAAGACACATGAAATGGTAGAAAATGCCTCTGTATTAAAATGTAGTATGACAGATTGGGCAGTGCTGGCAACAAACATTTTTTCCAAATAAATATAAAATTCAAGGATAGAGATTCTCATCTATTGGTGTTTTAATTAAGAAATTCTGAATTATCTAAATGAATCATACATACATTAATACAGGAATATATATTATTATATCTCTCTCTCATATCACACAAACACACACACACATAGTGTAAGAATAAAAGAACACAGTTTTAAATAGAAAGCCCAGATATTAGTAAAAAAAGAAAAGATGAAGCCTTAACTAAATCCATCTCCCAGAAAGAAACCATTCCAAATATATATATATATAGTTCAGGGGAGGGAAACACGACTGAGCCAGCCAAGATAGAGCTCCCTGTATCTGGTGCAAAGATGAGAGTGGTGTATACTTATAGGTTGATAGTATCTGCCCATTCATAGAAGATCAGACGACAATTGAAAGTTACTGTTTTTGAAATCAGCATAAGGAAAGTTCAGTCCCATTTCACCTTTATTCAAGGTCTTTGCCAGACATTCACATTATTTTTAAATAAGTACAGTGAAGAGTAACACACAGCTTTGGGACAAGGCATGTCCTTCCTGGGAGCACCATTCCTTAGAGTGTCTCACCACTAAACCTCTTTCCACTCAGTTGACTATTTGTTATGCTCTGGTTTCTGGAGTGACACATAGAAATTCTACTTTCTTATCAGGATGGATATTTAGATATCTCAATGCCTTATAGGTGTTTGTCTTATCTTCAGATCACGTATACCAATGCATAAAATGAGTTTATACCAATCTTTTAAACTGGAACGGCTCCTTTGACAGAGAGGTTGAGCAAACTCTCAATGATTCAATTTATAAATAAAGGAGTTTAAAATCTAAGAGCTTGGATTTTGACTCTACTAATCTGGTTCCTAGCTCCCTTCTTTTTAAAACTGAACGACAATTGGAAATTTATTCAAATTCTCTACGACTAGGGGCACCTGGGGGGCTCAGTCGGTTCATCATTCGACTCTTGATTTTGACTCAGGTCATGATCTCAGGGTTGTGAGATTGAGCCCCACACTGGGCTCTGCACTCAGCAAGAAGTCTGCTTAACATTGTCTCTCTCCCCCTCCCTCGGCCCTTCCCCACCCCTGGCTTGTGCCCATGCTCTCTCTCTCAAAATAAAATTAAAAACTCTTTGTGCTTTAATTTACTAATATGTAAAATGAAGATGATAATAGGATCTCTCACATAGGATTATGAAAATTAAACAAGTTAACCCAAATAATACTTACAGTTTCTCAGGTATAGTATTCAAAAATTATACCTACTATTTTTTATGTTGTTGTATAATTATTGTCCAAAGAAAAAGTAACAAAAGGAATAAAGTGGATAAATGTCAACATCGATCTTCTTATAAATGCCTGAGATTAATTTATCATTTTTTATATTTTTTAGCCATTTTGATGGGAAAATAATCATAATTTCATGAAAAAAAAAGAAATTGGTAGATTTAGAATAAATGTTTTTCATTTCCTTGTTTGGGCAGATGGAGAAGCTTTGCTCTATAACATCACCCAGGACCTTGGTTTTCCTGGTTTAATATTATTCCAATCCCCTCTGGAACAATGTGTGCATCTACATGGTCAGACTTAGGTTCTTTTCTGACTCATTTTTAAGCCTTTAGGAAGGATAAAGAGAGAATGCCCTCAGCAAGTAATTTCATTTTGATTAAGTTGAAAGTTACCCATACCCATTATGCTATTTTTCATTGGCAGGGACTCAGTCACAAGGACACATCCACCTGCAACGGAACCTGGGAAATGTGTTCTTTATCTGGATGACTATAGATTAAGAAAGAATAAGAGAATCAGTTTAAGGGAAGAGGGTCCCCTTCACTCAGCCTAATTCCCCATCTCAAAACAGAGCAACAATGGCCCTTCTTAATTGCATGTCTGCTCACCCAGCCTTGTTCTGGTTCCAATAGTTTTGTGTATGTTCTCTCTAAGTCTGGTGGTGCATAATACTGGTAGTCTTAGTGTAAAGTAGGAGGAACGTTAAATGAAACAAGCCTGAGGCAATTTGGTCACCCTGGTTATCCTCATATATCTGTAGCATGGGAAGGAGATTGGAACTGAATGCCTTAAAACTCCTATCAACATGATATCGAGTGAATCACATTTGCTAGCATATTTATTAAGTATCATGAACAATGAGTACAGTGATGAGTAGGCATAGACTCTGCCCTCAATATGCTCTGATTAGGGTGTGTAACCAATAGACTAGTTGCATATTCAGTTTATCTACATTTTATATTTGCTCCTTGTAATGAGTGTTTTTGTGTTGCCTGGCCACCAGGTACCCAGATTAAACAGTATTTCTGGGGGCATATGTGGTGTTTCCAGGGGAAGTTAGCATTTGAAGTGGACTTTCTGAAGTGAATTTTCCTCTCCAACGTGGATGGGCATCATCCAATCTCCTGAGGTCCTGCATAGAACAAGGGGCAGAGAAAGGAGGAAGTTGCCCCTTTTTTGCCTACTCCCTGTCTACTTAATTGGAACATCTCCTCTTTTCCCTCAGACGAGGATTTGTACCTTCAGCTCCCTTGTGTCCCTGGCCTTCATACCCAGATTGAATTATATCACACAGCATTCCTGAGTCTCCAGAGCACAGACAGCAGACCATGGGACTTCCTAGCTTCTATAAGCCCTACTGGTTCTGTTTCTCTGAAGAACCCAGATTAATATATCTCCTTAGCTCAGGACTCTAACTTATCTCAAACTTTATCTTCCCGGCCTTTGTAGACTGATCTTTGAAGTCATGACCTTGTTTGGATTCAATGTTTGAGAAGGAGGAAATACTCACTTCTATATATTCATGATCAATGATTTTGGATGTCAATCTATGCTAAATTGCAAAGTCTTTGGAGATTCCTTCCACTTAACAGACAACTCTGTCATGACTGCTTCATGTATCAGTTGTTTGAGCACATGCCTAGGCCTAGTTGCTTTTTACAGATTCAGAAAAATGTTTAATGTGAAAAAAAGTATTGGTTCAGAACAGGAAAAGCATTACAATATTAAACCTTATAAATACATAATTGTATGTTTACCAAATATAATATCATATCTATCAGACATTCATACCACAAACCAACTCTTATGCAATTACACATGGATGTTATTTCATGCGCAATATGAATGAATTTTGATATGTTTAATATGCTATAAAGTGAGACTGCAAAACCAAGTAAATAAGCCCCATTAAAACCTAAAGTAGCCCTGCCATCTCCCACTATGGGCAAAAGTATCCTTTAAGTGTGTGAGACAGTGATAGATGCAGTTTCTAAATTAAGTGCCTGATGTTCAGGAAATCCTAATGAGTTGTGTGCTATTGCTCTGCTTACAGGAGAATGATATGTGACAATTAAGTTAGATGAGCCATCAATTAAAAAAATGATACTTATTTTAAGCATAGCATTCCTGAGTAACTTCTTCTTTTATTAGGGCAATCTCAGAATTCTTTTATTCAGCCATCTTTCATCTATAAAAGGGAGGGAGAGAGAATGGTATGGTAGAAAGAGCAACAAACTGAACCTCATGAATTTGGGGTTCATGTCTTAGACTGGTTATTTCATCCAAGTAACCTAGCAAGGTCTCTGTTTGCTCCTCTGTGAAATAAGAGTTTGATCAAATCAAGAGACCTCAGCTTGGAGTCCATAGCCTATGAATAGTTCCTAAGAAATTTGTAGCATCATGAAACTTTATGCATACATCTTAAAAGAAAGAGTATCCATAGCTTGAAAACCATTATTAAAAGAGTTTTGACCCCAAAAAATGCAAGCAGTGGGTGGCTTTCTAATTGTGCCACTGTACCTGAGTCATTATATACAGGATTCATTAAATAATAATAACATATATTTAGTGATTATCATCTTCAGGGAAATATGCCCATCTGAGTTATATTTCTGAATAAAGATATCCAGGATGGGGCGCCTGGGTGGCTCAGTGGGTTAAAGCCTCTGCCTTCGGCCCAGGTCATGATCTCAGGGTCCTGGGATCGAGGCCCGCATTCCTCCTCTCTCCACCTGCCTCTCTGCCCACTTGTGATCTCTCTCTCTCTCTCTCTCTCTCTCTCTCTCTCTCTCTCTGTCAAATAAATAAATAAATAAAATCTTAAAAAAAAAAAAGATATCCAGGATGGAAAGCATTGCAATGGAATATTTTAACGTTTAAGTGTCCTCTTTCTGAGCTATCTAACTTCATCTATTTCAAGTGGTAGACTCACAGCTGAAGCTAAAATGTCATTCCAGAATACCTGCATGTGTGACGGTGCCCATTGAGCATTTTATTCACAGTGTTTGGTGTTTGCACGATCCAAGGAGCCTGTGAGAAGGGGGATTATGTGCTTGCACCTGGGGGTACCTATGGGGTAGGAAGCGTGATGAGATCTGTTCCTGTCTCCATCAGCCTTAGGACTTTAAGGTGCACCATTAGCATATATACTCATTTGTACAATATAATGGGTTAAGGAAAGGGTTGAGAGAGGTGGCTTTACAATGTAACTAGTGATTGCTGCCATCTTGGAACTTAACCAAATAACATTATACAGATAGAACAGGAAAGGTGGCATGTGTCATCCCCAAATATGCCCCTTTGGCAAATGGATTTTGAACTAAAGGCACTTGAGAAATAGACACTGTAAGAAGGGTACCCTCACCTCCCTTTCTTCATGGAAGCAGGAGATGAAATTCCCATTTGAAAAAGTCTCTCCCTATATCAAAAGGAAAGATACATCCTTATCACCAAAGACAAGGAGTCAAGTGAAATCTGCCAAAAGAGATCTTAAAATAATTCATTTTCCTTCTATCTCCCCATATATTTTAGTTACTTTTCCTTTGTTCAACCTAATACATAAACACAGGTCTAGCCACTACTTTGGGTCTTCATTTTCCCACAGGATTCCCACATACAAGTAAAAATCTGTATGCTTTTCTCCTGTTAATCTCTCTTATGTTAATTTAATTCTCAAGCCCAGCCAGAGACCCTAAGAGAGTAGAGGTAAAGTTTTGCCTCCCCTATGGACATAAACAAATAGCATTTCTGTTATTACTCTTAATGAAACTTAATATTTACCAATCATAGTCACCCAGAGAAAACCTTGGGGTGTCACATTTTGTAGTGTTTTTTCTGCCCTGAGATCTTCCCACTTCTGTATCAACTAAACTTGATCCTCTGTGAGTCTGACTAAGCCAGGTGAGTCAACCATGAGAGAATAATTTGTTTTATCTTTCTAATTTTTCCATTTGGTAGATGAAACTGTCCTTACTTCAGCCTTTTCAAGAAGACATAATGCTGAAGCCACTAAGCCCCAAAAGACAGATGACCCTAGAAGTATACTTCCCCATTGTTAAAAAGAAAGCAGTTTAAAGTAATTTAAACTTGTTGCACAGAGATTAACTTCCAAAGAGGAGTTTCAGCCTTAAGTCCTGTTTTTGATAAGGAAACTTCAAAAGCAGAGGTTACTATGAATTTCTGACATTTTCTAACTATGCCGTTCCATGCTAGGTGATATGGATTTAAACATGGATAAGATGGGGGTTCAAACAAGCACATACTCAGAACTTACCAAGTCCTGTCCTCACCAGGCAGTGTCCAGAGAGCTAAAATTATTCTACTGTTCCTTCTCATAGCCAAAATCTCATTTTCTCACCCCATATTTTTAGCTTGCTAAGCATTAGAACAGAGGCTCACTGAATTTGCACCATATTCTTTTCTTCTCTCTCATTTTCAAGTAAAATAAATATGTGAATTCCATTAGTATGTAAAATGTCCCTATTTTGCAGTAGTTATTTTAATTTGTGTGTCACTCCTTATTGCCCTACATTACGTTTCCGTGAGTTTGATTGATATATTCACAGTAATGCCACTGTAGGCTTTCTGTAAATGCTTTCTGCCTGATTTAATTCAAAAGTCTACCAGAAAACAGGGATGACTGACGTCTGTTAAATAGGGTGCTCTTCTAGTAGCCATTTGTAGCAGAGGAGTTCTCCGATAGTAATAAAATTAGTCCAGAGCAAAGACGGTGATATCTGAATATCTCACTTATGGGTAAGCTGTGGCAGGAGAGTCCTAGTTTCCCTATGAAATGAGGACGTATTTGTTAGTGTGACTTGATTTTTTTAAAATTTATACATAACTTTGTATGTCTTTTAAGTATCCATAGTCAGAGCTAAACTTGCATACCTAAGCCAGGCGACTGATTTATCAAACCTCTGAGGTTTTCTGGTGAAATAATGTCCACTATGAATGAAGAGGTGTTTGACGTAGGAATAACTTCATTTATCATTATTAGTAGTAGTGTTAGTATTATTATTACATCTAAATGTCTCAGGTAACTCGGGTTAAAAAAATTACCTGATGCACAGCTGTCAGCACTGTTATATATCAAATCTTTCAAGCTCACTGCAAGGCTGGTGCTTAGAACCATTATGAGTCATAAACTCTATGCTAGGTAAATTTGTTTTAGGCAGGAAATATCACTACTGTTGAGAAACTTAAGATTATCAATAAAAATTATCAGACTCCATTCTGTTTTGCATGGCCAAAGTACTAATTCCATAGATTTAGCTCTGTCTGTAAGTATCAGTACAAAAGTTCTGACAACGAATTACCTGCCAAGAATCCAAGTTAGACAAGAGGAAATTAATATGGCTCCTCTATTCTCCAGCCAATCTGACAATTATCCCTTCCTCTCTATCTCTTTCAATTTTTATGATTTATATGCAAAACCGACCCCCATCCACATTAACAGAATATACTCTCTACCTATCTTCCTCAAATCCCTCTTAAAGAAGAAGCAGAAATATTAAGTGAGGGAGGGCAGAGATACGGCACTGGAAAATACACCACTCAGGTTTAATGGTTATTTGAATTAAAGTTACGTAGGAAATAGCCCATGCAAGAAGGTCACTCTGACCCTCCTTTGTCCCCATGAAGGCAAAAAATAAATCTCCCATGTGAAGGGCATCTTCCCTGTACCAGGGGGTAGAGAAATATCTTTACCACCAGAGATAGATAATTTAGAACTGAGAAGACTATATAAACAAAACTTGCTACTTCTTGGGATGCCTGGGTGGTTCAGTTGGTTAAGCAGCTGCCTGGGTCCTGGGATCAAGTCCCGCATCGACCTCCTTGCTCAGCAGGGAGCCTGCTTCCCTCTCTGCCTCTGCCTGCCACTCTGCCTGCTTGTGCTCTCTCTCTCTCTCTCTCTGACAAATAAATAAATAAAATCTTTAAAACAAAAAACAACAAAAAAAATCCTTGCTACTTCTTCACTAAGTTATTAACCTAAGCCCAAAATTTTGTTTTGCCACGTCTTTACAAATTTATTGTTCCTTTGTCTAAAAGGTATAAAAGCTGCCTGCTTTCATCACTTCTTTGAGTCTCATATTTCTATGAGCTCCCATATGTAGGAAATTAAATTTGTCTCTTGCTAATTGTGTTATGTCAATTTAATTATTAGACCAGTCAAAGAACCTAGGAGGGAAGAAAGGAAAATTTTGCTTCCTAACATAAGCAATAAACTAAATGTCTGTTCAATAGGCATGAGTGTTGAATTAGTGAAAAAAAAATCTATAACCCTCCACATACATTACATTTATTTTTTAGTTTTGGGTTCTTTTTTGAATTTGTCTAGTTATTTGCAAGTATTGATATTTTATAACTTATTTTTATGTGTGTTATTCCAAAGAACAACAAGAAAATGCATTTTAAAAATTGAATAAGGGGTGCATGGCTGGTACAGTTGGTTAAGCATCTGACTCTTGATTTCAGCTCCAGTTGTGATCTCAGGGTCGTGAGATCAAGCTCCAAGTCAGGCTCTACATTCTGTGTAGAGTCCACTTGGGTTTCTCTCCCCTTCTCCCTCTGCCCCTTCCACTCTCTTTAAAATAAAGAAATCTTTTAAAAATTTGAATAAACCTCATTTCATTTCTCTATTACTCTATGAATGCATTGTACTCATTTATAAATCTAAAGATCATTAGGAAGTCATAGTAAACTTATGTTTTTCTGTATTTTGAAATATTTGCCATTTCATAATTTTCAGAGGAAATCACACTCTGGACTAATATATACAGATCTAGGGATGCCTGGGTGGCTTAGTCAGTTAAGCGTCTGCCTTCGGCTCAGGTCATGATCCCAGGATCCAGGGATCGAGTCTGCTTTGGGCTCCTTGCTCAGCAGAGGGCCTGCTGCTGCTCTCCCTGCTTGTGCTCTCTCTCTCTGACAAATAAATAAATAAAATCTTAAGAAGAGAAAAAAACCCCACAAATCTACATTTGTTTACTAACAAAGCTTTAGTTTGTGAATTAAATCATGGAGATTTCCCCTTCATGATTTAAGAGTAAATCTTTTTCCATCAATTTAGGAAAGCTTCATATAATAACAGAGCTATTGAGTTCCTTGAGTGAAGAAAAAAAAACTGGAGAGCTGGGTTATTTACAAAGAAAAAGTTAAGTATGTATAGGAGAAAGCACTAGAAAGACTGGAAGTTGTGACAGAATTATTTGCCAAAAGGGAAAATCAAGCAAATATGTCTTCTAAAAACATAGAGCTGAAGACAGTTTGTGACATGACTATTATTGAGAACCTGGTACTTTCGGTCAATAGTAAGAAATTGTAACTGAAGCGTATCTATTAGTGTTTATGTACTATTATATTGATATTAGTTGTAGTTTCACTTTGACTTAATATATCATTGATAATCTAAAGAAGGGTTTTATACTTATAATTATCATTCTAATTATTGACATGTTAACATAATATTACTTAAATTATTCAAACTCTCTTGTTGTTATATTTGTTTACATTATGGTTATGCCTTTCATCAGATACAAAGCATTATTATCTTACCAAAACTACAATGTATCATCGTTTTGACAAAAGATAATTAAAAATCAATTCATCACTATCTGTAGGTAGTTTTCAATTTCTAACACACTGTACAACTAAACAGTATAACACAATATGTATAAGGTAGAAGAAATACTTTGTTAATGTTTAACCTTGGTTGTCAGAGATGCTAGGAAAAATTCCAAGTAAGTTTTGTTAAATTTAAGTAGATTAAAATTGAACTATTTAATGATTCACTCTATGTAAAATTACACTTCAATCAAATCAGAAAAGATTCAGTTAGCAAACATCACATATTGTATGCATTCATCTGTTTTGGGTTTGACTGAGTTCAAAATAGCTGACCTTGAAAAAGAAGGAAAATATATCAAAAAAAATATCATTAAAGTTGGGTTCTGGAGTTGGCAAGGAAATTCACAAGGAGATTCTGAAAGTATTTCCTATATAGCTGAATTCCCTTCTGAGCTAGATAATGGAGCAATTCTACTTTACCTTTGGAACCACCTTGTTTTTTCCGGCTTTATGGAAGGCTCTTAGCAGTGGTTTGATATGTTTTGAGTTTCATTACCTTTTTCTTCTTTCTTACTTGAAAGTAAAATTTCATCACACAGTGTGAAAGATGATTGTCAATAAAGGTTTTGGTAGGACTGCAAATAATTCCAAAGTATATAAGTAAGTATAGGTAAAATATCAAAGAGTATCATTATTCTAGATTTTTATCACCATGTCTATAGGTTACAAGGTTCCAAAATATATTATTTTAATGTTAGAGCTGAATCTCTTTTGCTATAATACTTTTTCAGTTTTATTCTCTGTGCTGTAGTTAAACAAATTTCTCTGTTCTGAAGACTAAAATCTATCTCCTTAGAATTTGATAAGATTTCTTTTAGTCTATGTATCCTCTTAAGACTCTCATACTTTTTATAAAATCACTCTTGTATCAAAATAACCTGACTTCTAATTCCTGTTTTCCCACATTTTAGCTTGCTACTCTATAAAATTACTTTATCAGTGTAAGCTTTAAATTTTTACTTGTAAAGCCCAATTCGGGACTAGATCCCAGGACCCTGGAATCATGACCTGAACTGAAATCAGACACTTAACTGACTGAGCCACCCAGGCACCCACACTGAATGCATTTTAGTGCTTCTTCTCTTCCTCCTTATTTACTGACATTCCTTCCATGCCCATCTCCAACCTTAAACCTAACATGTCTAAATAAATATGGTGCAGAGTAATTCTTTAGTCATTGGGCCAATATAAAGTTTATATTTGCTTTTGCAAATTATGCTTATGCTAATATAACTGAGATTCTCAATTTGGAAGTTGAAGGAGATGATTGGACCCACAGGATTACTGAAGCCTAGATTACTTAGAATAGATGGTGAAGTGAGGAAGACAACTGACAAGACTATGGTAGCCTATGTTCATGAAGTGGTACACAGTCAGCAATCATGAAGAATAGTGAACTCAACAGGGTTGAGAAATGACAGCAGAATGGGGTCTGTTAGTCTATGATATTACTAACATATCAACAGCTTTCCTAAATATTTTCCTAAGTATGGATCATCACCATCAGAATTATCTGGGGATGTTTGTTAAATTTTGAATTATCAGGTGCCTATCCAGACACACAAACTTAGAATTTATTTTCAAGAACTTCCCATGGAAATTCTTTTGGGTGCTAGTCTCTGATAACCTCTCACCTAGATGCAATTGTCAATTCAAATGTTGATGTTTTTCTGCAATAGTAGAGTGGAGTGGACAGCTGTTCTTCATCAGACTGATTTGGGCTCTATGATGACCTATTTGGACATAGACTACTTCCTCCTTTAAGCATTCTGTTGGGTCTCTAAATTACTCTTTAAAAAAATTGCCATTTTTTTTTTAACTCTGAAGGATGTTTTACCTCACAATAAATAACCAGATCTTCTAGGGAAGTGGCTGAATTACAGGTCTGGAGTGACAATGTATAAGATGAGTCTATAATGGGGCGCCTGGGTGGCTCAGTGGGTTAAGCCTCTGCCTTTGGCTCAGGTCATGGTCTCAGGGTCCTGGGATCAAGTCCCACATTGGGCTCTCTGCTCAGCAGGGATCCTGCTTCCCCCTCTCCCTCTGCTTGCCTCTCTGCCTACTTGTGATCTCTCCCTCTCTGTAAAATAAATAAATAAAAATATTTTTTAGAAAAAGATAAGCCTATAATGCATTGTCAACTTTTCCCACAGGCTAAAGTTCTTAAAAACAATAACTGCAAGTAATTACAGCACATTGGATTTATAAAAGTCTACGTGTGTTTAATGATATTCAGGAAAAGGGACAGCAACAAATGCCGTGTATCTGTTTGAATACTTGTATCAGCCACAAGATCAAGGAAGAAAATTGAAATAGCAAGTTTCAACATAAACATCCTCTTAACTTGATTATGCTTCTAGTTTAATTTGTGTTGAATAATAGGAAATCTCACTTTAGTTAATGGGGTTTCTGATGGTGTTCTCTTGGTTTTTAATCTTTTCCAAAATGAATAGTTTGAATCTTCTTGTTTTCAATAATTTCTGATTGACTTCTGATTTTCTTTTCAAGTTGCTACAAGTATCACTGGAAAGCAAGTTGTGCTTTCTTTAGCTAGATGGTCCAACAGACTTCATTCTATAACAGGTACAAACTGTAGTAGGAACAGACCATTCTACCACATTTTATCATTCCTTGATACTATATTCTCTTACATTCTTGTGATGCCTCCATCGTGTTCCATCTTAAGAAATACAAATGAAGAATTCATTGTTTTCACAGTCATTTTTGAATTTGCTGTAAAGATAACAATGACACTACAAAACTGTTTCTATCTTGAACCTATTTATCTGTCACGTCAGAATGCCATTTACTTATGCATTGATCTGCCATTGCCTTATTTGTCCCAGTTGGAATCAAGAAGCAGGGCATATACCCTTTATTTGGTAGATGGATCATTCAGTAAAAAAGAAATTGTCAGCTTCTTATATTAAGAGAAAAATGTTTAGTCATTTCAAATAATCTATAAATTATGAACAGTTTCATCATAATCATAAATTTAATTTAATTAATTAGGAAGATGACAATAATATTAATTCTAGGTGGTGTTCATTGAGTATTTCACAAGTACTAATAATTGTGCTAAATGCTTTACATACACGATTTCAGCTAGAGTAAAGCAATCCAATAAAATTTATTATCAACTATTTTTTGAAAGAATTGATTAAAAATTAAATTAATAAGCAGGATATCCCACAGTTATTAAGTGACTTCTGGAATTGCCTAAAAACTTTCTAATTATCAGAAATTATTAATTTTTATTAGAAATTATAAAAGGAAGGTATACATACATGATAATATAGGAAAGGAAATTGACCATCTGGATCGTAAAGAAACCAAATTTTCTTCCCGTTAAATAAAAGATGCTGGAGGTTGAACTTTATGAGGCAAAACCTGTAAACATTAAGTCATTTCTTTCAAAAATATTATGCATTACTTTATTGATTTGTTGATTTTTATCAGTACTATGATTTTTCTTCCCCTAGGAAATATTAGCTAAGTTTAGTAAAACTTGTCTTCTGTTGGCAAACATATGATCAAAAATGCAGTTTGGGGGGAGACAGGAAAAGGAAAATGGTGCAAGAAATTAAAATGATCAGTCACTTTTTGTTTCAGTAAATACATCATGGAAGGTTAAAAAGATAAGTTTAAACCAATCTTTCTCAAAATGTGGTCCTCTTCTGAGGTACTTTAAGTTTTCTTGATCTCAGGCCCCCACTAAAAATCAAAATCACTGAGCTTGAGACCTAGAATTAGGACAAACACCCCAGGTGATTCTATCGTATTTTGTTTGAGAACCAATGCTTTAAACTTCTAAAGTAACATTAACATTCAGCTCGATTGAATTATCATAAACATGTGGCAACTGGCAAATGTTTAATAGGAACCTTATTAAAAGAAGCTTTCAGTTTAACACAATGAGGACTTGCAATCCATTAACCCCCATCTGTGTTTGTTCAATTCACATCTACACTTAAAAATAAAACACTTACATGAAAGAGCCTTAGGCCAGAAACAAAGCACACCCAAGTTTAACACTATCTTAAGGCTTGAAATATACAACCTTGAATTAAAAAGCAAAATCATAAATAGGGTTGGAAGATGAAGGGGAGGGAACCATTTCCTCCTTCCCCGTATCATACAGGCAGCAATAAAAATAAAAGAGCTGCACTATTTATTTTGAACTTTTGAATGTAGTACCATCCAGTGACTATGTATATTTTGATAGCCAGTAAAAACGGGCCATTTAATTGCTTTGACTTTTGCTTCTTAGAGAAAATGAATTCTTTAATAATAACTTTTAAAAAGCTGTAATTTTCTTGTTGATCTTTGAATGTTTCCCACTAAGCCTATTTCATGCTGATGCAGGCCAACAGCCCTCCCTCCCATTAGCATTAATGAGGCTAAGGCACTCAGTAATGGGAGAATGACCTTGTTTAAACAGTAGTTAGTTATTCATCCAATTGACTCTGATGGAAACGTGTAGGATCATTAATAGAATAAATGATCACACAATAGATACCAATGGTGGAACAATGTCTATAATAAGGGATAAAATCTTTGCCTCCTTTCTCTTTAGAGTATGGAGTCTAGAGAGGATAAAGAGTTATTCAATTTATGCTTAAATAAAGTAGCTACTTGGCATTTTGGCAAAAGGCTTATGTCAGAACGTAATTAATGAATGTCCATAGTTTTAAAGAGTGTGGTAGATTTGCTGCATGATCAAGCATCATACACATGGATGAGTTGACTATATTATTTATAATGAGACTTGTTATGGTTTATAGCAACTGGTACACATACAAAACCCAAGTTTATGTTTCATGAAGATAATCAATATAAATTATGCTGACTGTGACCAATATTTCTGCTTTTATACTTCATTATTTTGGCAAGGGCATTCTTGTATTAAATATCTGGATAATTGGTTCAATACTTTGGGAACAGATAAACCTCACATTTCCTTATAAAATATTTCATTATAATGGACTCATTTTATAGTATTTCTAATGATGTCATTTTATTTGTTTTATATTAAAAATGATAAATTATTTAGATAGATGTAATACATATTTGTGATAATTCAAGTAGCATAGAAAAGTAAAATTAAAATCATCCTAACTCTAAGAACCAGCATAATTAACTTCGGGTAAATATTTTTCAAATATTTCTCAATTAGTCTACTGAAATAAAAATAGAAAGATGGATAGAAATTCCATTTTTAAATGTAGAGTGAGGAATTTACTTTTATTTGAAATCATACAAATGTGAACTGAAAATATCTATTAATTTCAACAACTGTTTCTTCAACAATGCAACTGCTTCCTAAAGAATCTCTTTTAGGATGTGCAGAGAAATTATTTTAAACTTTAAAATGTTGGACTTGATAAGTTTCTTTTACAACAGTATCTGTGAACTTTTCAAAGTTCTTGGAAATTCACATAGATTTCAGTTTAATATTTCCATGACTTTTACCTTCTAGATAATTTTTTTACATGCTAGATACAAATCATGTCCATTGTTCAAACTGCTTGCGCCATGAGAATCTATTTTTTCTAAATAAAAACAAAATTATATTTACATATTACATACAGTTTTTTTCTCAATTTTAAACATTATCTAACTGCCTGAGTCACCAACTTACCTTGAGTACATATTTTTCTTTATTGCCATTCTTTTTTTAAATTAAAAAATTTTTTTTCTTTTGTAGGTAGGTCCACACCCAGTGTGGAGCCCAACATGGGGCTTGAACTCAAGACCCCACAATGAAGACCCAAGCTGAGATCAAAAGTTGGTTGCCCAAACAACTGAGCCACCCAGGTGTCCCTTTATTGCCATTCTTACATATAACGCTTACTATCATTTCTAAGCACAATGTCCACAGTTGTTTAATCTACATTTTGTTTTTTAAATGTTTTGGTCATCATTGTATTTATAATAATCATGATTTTTTTCTTGACTGAATCGCCTGGATTTCATAGTTTCCTTAAGACATGCTTCCTTCTCTCTGGGGCACAGTCACAAATACTGAATTTTCTGAATTAGCTTAAGTGCAGAGGTCATGCTTCTCTTCTCCTTTGGATTCTTGAGCTCAAGAAATTCAAGAACATGGTTCCAAGTACACTTCAGTTTAGCATACCCAGTTCACAACTTTCCTGCAGCAAGATATAATTTCACTCTGTTTACCCGGTTCTTTTTCTATATGGAAATCTTAAATATTTTTAGCCTTAAATGCTTTTCCTGTTGGTTTTTATTTCTCTTCAAAATCAAGCTTCTTTTCTTCCATATCTATTAGCTTCTCTCTGTCATATTTTTCACTATTTGTCTTCATTCACATTCCTTGTAACCAAAGATTTCTCTTTGTTAGCAATTTGATTTTTCTCACATATATTCTGTCTTGTGCGACTTTCAGAAGAATTATGTTTTATTTTAATGGAGTTTTGGTCTTCTGTTTCATTAGTTTTTATCTTCTGTAATTCACTCTATTGATTTATAATTAATTTTTCCACATTTTTCATATCAACTTGTTAAGAACTCAGGCTCTTCTATGAGATCTTGTTCCAGCAATACCTATGTCATAGACTCTGAGAACTTGGGTGATTTAAAAAAAATCTCAGCCTCATTTTATTCATTTATAAATGGGGCATGGAAATATTATCTGCCATATGGCAAAATACCTGCCATATGGGATTTGCCTGAGGTTTATATGAAATAATGATTCACAGAGCCTCATATATAAAGACTTAAAATTATTAACTAATGTGTTTTAATCACTATCAAAAACCATTAAGTCTCAAAGACAATTCTTCTTACACCATTTATTTATATTGTTTCTCATGCTTTTTAAATGTACTATTCAAGGTCTTCTACATATGTATTATTACAAAGTCAAAGTCATTTTAAACTAAACTGTCATGTCCTTACTTGATAATGATTATTATATGTATGATTTTGGTTTAATTTTATTGGCATCATTAGGGGAAAATAGTTTCAAATACCTGATACTATAATAGTCTACTGGTGTCCTCTTTGCTTTTATAAAATTGAGTTTAGGGCGCCTGGGTGGCTCAGTGGGTTAAAGCCTCTGCTTTCGGCTCAGGTCATGATCTCAGCGTCCTGGGATCGAGGCCCGCATCGGGCTCTCTGCTCGGCGGGGAGCCTGCTTCCTCCTCTCCCTGTCTCTCTGCCTGCCTCTCTGCCTACTTGTAATCTCTCTCTGTGTGTCAAATAAATAAATAAAATCTTTAAAAAAAAAAAATAAAAAAAAAATAAAATTGAGTTTAGGCAGTGAGAAAATGGCAATAGCATCTTCCTTTTGCATGTGTGGTTTCAGTTCTGTACATTTTAAAAAATATTTTCATGGGGTTTCACATCTCTGCTATATATCACTCTAAAAATAAGTTGAAGTTTAGACAACTGCCCATTGACTCTGGCAACAGAAAGGATTAGATCTCAATCTCACAAAGATCAAGTAACTAAACTCCAATTTTCTTCAACAGTTTCTCTTTTTGATGTCTGCACAGAGCAAGGCTTCCTTAAGTCATAATCTCTCAAGTTCAGTAACTAAGAAGGTTAGGCCAGGTCTGTGATTGACTTGAAAGCCATGAGGAAATGTCTAGGACTTATGAGAAATGTTCATGATGCATGATATTTTTCTACTCTGAGTTTTAGAAACAAAGATGGTATCAGAGGCAATAGATAAAACTGGTTTTTGGTAATTTGGTATGTTCAGAAATTTAGCAGGTTGAACCTGTACTTCAAAAATACCCAAATACCCTTAAAGTCCATCTTATGGCTTGACTATAAAAAGATGTAACCCTATGCAAGTTACTTCCCTAGTTTGGCTATCATACAGATTTCTAAACCTATTTTCAAAGAGGAGATATTAAACACCCTTAAGTGAAGTCTCCTTCATTCTCTAAGTCTCAGTTTCTTTAATTATAGACACAGAATTAATAAACCCCAGTCATGGAATTATAAAGATTTTGAAAATTTCAATAAATATATGAAAGCTACATCAATCTTATTTATTAAGTTTGGTACTCTAAATGCTTTCAAATTTGCTGAAAAGTATAAGTATTGACAGTCAAACTTTATATCTTTACATTTCTTCATTCAGCATACAATTTTTTATAACTTACATTCTGTGAGGCACTTGGCAGTGCTAAATATGTTTAAATGTTTCATTTTAACTAATAACCACCTATGAGAGTCAAAGAGAATCAAGGCAGATTTTTCTTAGTGCCATATATACATATCCACACAATCATCAATAAACATAAGAACTAAAACCTACCCTGTCAGCTAACGTTTTGGGTAACATTTTAATTTAATTAATATTTGAAGCAGATATTATTTTTTGTTAATAATATAGCCATTTAATTTCTTCTCATCTTTTTTCTTTTCTCTATTGGCAGTTAATGACCAGAGAAATGGAGGAAGTTTGGCTACACCTAAGCACTAGTGGCCATCCGGTTCAATAACTTTGGTTGACAGACAATAGGAATCATCTCAATTCCTTCACTAGTCTCCTTTCTGAAAGAATTATGTAAACCATATAAAGAATGGTGTATGTTAACGAAATAAAAGATCATTCAGTTATTTTAACCTATTCAAAATATTTTGGTTTAGGTGGTCTACAAATTACCTTGAAAATGAAGCTGGGGCATAGTAACCCTCCTTATAATATGCAACAATTTGATGAGAAATTCATATGGTTGTATTTAAATTCCATTGTTTTTCTTTCCTTTACTAATATATTAGGCACTTGTGCAAATTCTGATACAGATTAGTTGTTTTTTTATTCAAATGTTGCTTTTATGTTGCTAATAGTTATGTTGATGATTAAAAATTTAATTCAAATTCACCTTGAACCTAATGATAGCATTCTTGTAGATGTACATTGTAGTTATGCATATGGCACCTAAATTGTTAAGATTGTAGGTTATAGGCTTGTTCAAATTAGTAGTCGTTTGTCTATCCCACTCCAGTGATCCTGGTGAGTCAAAACATGACATGTAACTAAAGATGAACAATCTTAGTATCCAGAAAAAGTTGTGTTAAGGTGTTATCAATTTCCCTCTTTAAAGTCTCCTGTTTCCACAGTTCTTCCCAGATAATATAACTATTTTTCTTAAGTTATTTCATCTTGGGTTTCTGTGTCTAACAACCAGAAACAATTGAACTAACACAATATTGCCTTTTCCAGAATGTCAAAGGAATAGAATCATACAACATGTAACTTGAGCATAATATGTTTGAGATTCCTCCATGGTGTTGCCTATATCAGGATATCCCATTGTGCCATACCATAGCTTGTTTATTCATTCACCATTTGGACATGTGGATTCTTTCCAGTCTTTGGCATTTGGGCCAAAGGCTCCTAAAAACAAACTAACTAACTAACAAAATATTTGAATGTGAGCTAACAAATAGCAAATGTGTTCTCCTTAAAAAGCTACTAATTGTGTTCTGCCCCTGTTTATGTTTTCTAATTGAATTAATATCATAAGCATTAATTAATATCACAACTAGTTACAATCAGTTACCAAAACTTACAAATTGTCTTTCTCTCATCATGGCCTATATCTACCAATGAAACAGAATTTATGATGTATACTGAACAACTTATTTATGTCAGTCATGAGTGATTAAATAAAGGGTAAATAATGTGGCAGGTATTATTACTAAATAATATGTGTCATCAAATATTTAGATGTAAAAAAATACCTTCTCTCGCTACCCCTCTCATTTCTTAGTTTTATATTTAATTACAGAAAATTGTAAAATTGTTATATTTCTCAGAATATCATAGAAGCAATTTCTTCTTCTGCAAGCATAGGAATTAGAAAATTTCATCTCATTACAAAAAATTTTCTATGAAGAACTTTTTAGGAATTGGATTTAATATTGGCTCAGTATGACTAAAATTATTACTAAAGTACTATTTCCCTTAAATAATATTTTAATTTTGAACTTTTAGAGAATTTATACTTAGATGAAAGTTACAGAAAAGTATTTATTAAATAAATGGAATGCTATTAAAATGCAATTTACTATATAGAAATAAAAAGCTTTCAGACTGTATCTTCATCAGCTAAGTGGTCTGCATTATTATTTTTAAAACTTTAGGCAATGTAGCATATCCTCTGTGATAAGTATGTAAATATGCTGATGAGATTTCCAATGTTTCTCGAAAGAATCTTTTATTTGGCCTGCATAATGTGGAGTCATAATCTCAAGGGGAAAAGTAATATGTGGAGCATGTTGAAGTAGTTAAATGAGGGAAATTTATTGTAATCATGAGTAAGTCAGGAAGCAGGATGCAGACTGTCATATTCTAAGTCCACCATGTATAGGATACGTTACTTTATTATTTCCATATTTGAAAGTGTATGTGTCACACGTATATTCTGGAAATTAAATATGTGTGTGTTTGTGATATAAAAGATTACTATTTACTATGGCATGCTGGTTACTGATTTCATATTAAAGCCAACTGAACTCAATGTATAGATAAGGATAGAGATAAATAGATAGGTATAGATATAGATATTCATATATACGTAAAATAGGAAATCAATAACCACTGTATGATAGCTGTGATACTTGGTGGTATTATTAGCATCATCATCATCTTTCTCATCAGTATTATCATTTATTACAGCAAGTTAGCATGGCAGGGTTGATGTCATACATGAACCTATATGTTGTTTACTGAGTGGAAAAATAACCAAAATATATCCTTCAAGATGGTAAACGTTTATGTTTTTTATTTATCAAACACTTCAACTCATGTTCTGAGATTTAGAATTGTTTTTTGATACTTATTCTTTCATCATATGTGAAGATGAATTTTTGTTTACAAATTAAGGGAAAATAACTGTATTATTTCAGTGAATCTCTCTCCTTTGCTCAAAACCTTCCAAAGGATTCCCACCTTATTAGGGGTAAGAAACAAAATAAAGCATGGATCTGGTTCGCACTATCTCTTTGAACACGTCTGTTACTATTCTCACCCTTGCCTACCCAGTTGTAACCACGATGACTACCTGGCTTTTATTAGACCATACTAGGAATGCTCTCATCTCAGGATCCTTGCACTATGCCCAGGATGCTCTTTCTCCAGACAGCTTAATCATTTTTTTTCTTTAAATCATTCAAAGCTTTGCTCAAATGTCACCTTTCTGTGAGCCTTATTCTTTTTTTTTTAAAGATTTTATTTATTTATTTGACACAGAGAGAGAGATTACAAGTAGGCAGAGAGGCAGGCAGAGAGACAAGGAGAGGAGGAAGCAGGCTCCCTGCTGAGCAGAGAGCCAATGCGGGCCTCGATCCCAGGACCCTGAGATCATGACCTGAGCCGAAGGCAGAGGCTTTAACCCACTGAGCCACCCAGGCGCCCTCTGTGAGCCTTATTCTTACATGTACTAGTTTACATGATACTTTATCATTTGTTTCTAAGTATCCTTGGCATGGCACAGGAGAAACAAATAAGTATATTTTAAAGAGTCACCTTCCCCAGATGGTTCTAGATTAGATTTTACCAGTGAGAAGAACTCACATGAGATTTAGGAGACAGAAAAATGAGGCAACATTAACCTTTAAAAACATTTGTATCTACAATCTTGAGCAGAGTCACTCAGAAAACTCCTTCATGCTGGTAATGATTTCAAATCAATATGTTTAGAAAGGAGAAATTTGGGGACACCTGGTTGGCTCAATCAGTTAAGCATCTGTCTTCAGCTCAGGTCATGATCCCAGTGTCCTGGAATTAAGCCCCATGTTGGGCTCCATGCTCCAGCTCAGCAGGGAGTCTGCTTCTCCCTCCCTCCCCACCCCAGCTCTTGCACTCACTCTCTCCCTGTCTCCCTCTCTCCCCTCCTCTCAAATAAATAAAATATTTTTTTAAAAGGATAATTCTGGCAAAACATCATTTTTAGAAAGGTAAAAGTTAGATTACAACAATCTGGCTTTGTGACAATATGTATTAAAGAATTCATTTCAAAAGTAAGAAGAAAAAAAAAATCCCAGAAGGACAGTCCAAAGGGAAAGAAGGAATGGTTAATAAAACGTAAACACAGGGCGCCTGGGTGGGTCAGTGGGTTAAAGCCTCTGCCTTCGGCTCAGGTCATGATCTCAGGGTCCTGGTATCAAGCCCCACATCGGGCTCCCTACTCAGCGGGGAGCCTGCTTCCTCCTCTCTCTTTGCCTGCCTCTCTGCCTACTTGTGATCTCTCTCTCTCTCTCTGTCAAATAAATAAATAAATAAATCTTAAAAACAAAAGGTAAACACAAACATAAATAATGATTGGTATAAAATGATAACAAGGATAAAGTTCATTTATGTGATTAAAAAAATCACAACACTTTAAAAGAAGTAAAACACAAGCCACAGACTGAGAGAATATATTAGCGAAACAGAAATCTGAGAGAGGACTTGTACCAGAAATATACAAATCTTAAAACTCAACAATAAGTAAACAAGCAACCTAATTAAAAAATTAAAATTCACCAAAGATCCAAATAGATGCCTTATCAAAGAAGACATACAGATGGCATACATATATGAAAAACAAGCTCAACATCATATATCATTAGGGAATTGCAAATTAAAACAACCAGATATCACTGCACACCTGTCAGAATGGCTAGAATCCAGAACACTTAAAACACCAAATGCTGGCAAGTATGTGAAACAAGGAGAACCTCATTCGTTGTTTGTGGGAATGCAAAATAGCTCAGTCATTTCGGATGACAGCTTGGTACTTTTTTGCAAAACTAAATAACCTCCCATATGATCTAGCAATCATGCTTACTTGACGTTTTCTTAAATTAGTTAAAAACCTATGTACACACAAAACCTACATTCTAGTGTTTTTAGCAGTGTTATTCATAGCTGCCAAAACAGAAACAACCAGGATGCCCATCAGTAGGTGGACAGATAAACAAACTGTGGTATATCCTTATAATGGAATATTATTCAACAATTTAAAAAAATTAACATGGTGGAATTAAAGTTATGGTAGTAACCCAAATGCATGTTTCTAGTTAAAAGTAGCCAATTTGAAAAGGTTATATATTCTATGATTCTATGATTCTAACTATAAGACATCCTGGAAAAGGCAAAACTATGGACACAGTAAAAAGCTCAGTAGTTGCCAAGAGTTCAGGAAGAGGGAGAGAGAGATAACTAGGTGGAGCACAGGGGCTTTTAGGACAGTGAATTTATTCTATATGATACTGTAATGGTAGATAAATGCTGTTATACATTTGTCACAACATAGAATGTACAACATAAAGAGAGAACTCTAATGCAAACTATGGACTTTAGTTAATAACAGTGTATCAATGTTGGCTCATCAACTTTACCAAATGTATCACCCTACTCCGGATTGCTGATAATAGGAACTAATCCCTATGTATACAAGACTATTGAAGATAATGTTTTTAGGACATGTGAATGGGTATTTGTGATACTTTGGGTGAATTTTCATGTGACAGCATCATGTAAGAATTTGAAAACTGCTGTATGTATATCAAACATCTTCAAAGGAAGAACACATAATGTACTTTGTAATACTATTATTATTCAAAAATTGACTGACATAATGAAGATACTGATGGGTTCAATAAGAGACTAAAATGTAATTTTTTTCTTAAATTGTGATAATGGATAAAGATAGTATAAGAAACTTGCTATATTATTGTATATAATTTATGTTTATATCAGTGCACCACTACAATTAAATGCCTGTAAAAGTCACAGCACTGAACTACTGAAAAAGATTTAATCTATTCATTCAGAAATGATATTTTGATACACAGAGGCATAGATAAAATAATCTACAGACAAATTTTGGAAAGATAAGAGAGTTTCATAAGGTGGCTGGGTTTAAGATCAATGAGGATAAGTCAATTTCATCAAATAACTAGAAGGTATAATTTAAAAGAAGACATAATTTAAACAGTATCAGAAAATATAAAGTGCCTTGGAATAAATCATAAAACTATCTCTAAGAGTCCTATGTGGAAAACTATAAAATATTATTAGGATATAATAAGTAAGATATTGATAATTGGGGTGTTAGATAATATTGAACATAAAGATTAAATATTATAACAGTGTCATTATTTGTGAATTGATCTAAAGTTTCAATGTAATTACAAAGAATATTAAGACATCATTATGATTTTACTATTCTCAAACTTATGTTGAAGAGTTAAATCTTTCCATCTCTTGATATAGTTGAATAGCTTATATGTGATGAATCTCTCCACTGGGAACAAGTAGAAAAATTAGATAAAATTGAAATAAAAAAAATTAGATACAATTGAAATGCTCTTTGTAGCATGAGAGAACTAAGACAGCAAGGACTTGAGAGGCGAATATCCTGGGAGGAGGGGACACATACTTCGCTGGTTCCTGTATATTTTCCTAATTTGCCAATCCCTAAAGCAGCTGAGAGGTCAGAAGTTGAGTCAGAATTGGCAGCTATAAATCTGAAAAACTGCTAAGGCTTTTGACCTTTTCTTAATGATGCATAAGCAAAAATATAATTTAGGAGATCTACTAAACACTTCAAGCTTTCTTTTGGAACTCTTGAAGGCAAGCAACATATGCATGAATGCTAACACTCATGAGGCCTGAAAACCATCTTGGAATCAGATCAAACCCAGGCTGAGGGGAGGGGATCTGCCATAATCTGCCCGAAACAAAAGCACATCCTACTTGGACAAATGGAACTCCTTTCACAGCCTTAAATTTTACCTACAAGCCTCATAGCCAATATCCAGTATTGAATCAATAACTACTCAGCAAACCAAAATACAGGAGTGATTTACCAAATAAACCAAGAAAAATGCAATAGAAATAAATTAAATTTTGATGATATTAAAATCCTAAAGAATCTAAGCAGAGATCTGCAATCTATAAAAAAGAAGCAAATGAGAATTCCATATGTAAAAAATATAATCATTGAAATTAACAATGCAAAATTATTTAATTCCAGGTAAAATATAGGAGAGAAGATACATATCCTGGAAGATGTGACAAAATCATTAAATATAAAGAAAAAATTAAAAATTCAAATATAAAAAGAAAGAGCTATATGAGACATGAAGAAATTATTAAAACAAAAGCAGGTAGAATCAAAGAAGAGAGAGAGAATGAGGCTGAAAATATTTGAAGAAAAAATGACAAACAATTTTTCAACATTGATGAAATACCATGTTAGAGATTTAAAACCATTCAGAACGCCCAGGAGAATATACACAAAGAAAACCATACCTTGGCTCATCACAGCAAATCTACTAAAAATCAAAGAAAAAGAGATATTCTTAAAAGTAGCCTGAGAAAAAGACACTGGTATGGGTGAAGATACACAGAATTAATGAAGGAAGCAGAGGGCCCCGAGGGAGATACAGCTGCTCAACCGACCGAGCCATCCAGGTGTCCATGGCATTTCTTTTTTAGTAGTCCTCTCTTGTCTTTAGCTGAGAATGGCTAATATATAATGGAACCACCATAGGGACAAGTAGGTGTCATTATCACAAGATAACATACAAGTATGTTAAACGATGATGTGATTACTGCAAAGTTATTCCACACTGGAAACTATCCTTTATCAATCCTTCATCTCTTAATGTAGACAATACAATAAATTGTTGATGAACAGTTTTACAGTTTATGGTGTTTTGAACATTTTTTTTTCTACAACCAAGACAATTCTATTTCAAAAGATCCTTTATTTCATAGCTTCCAACACTTTTGGAGGATTTTATAAAAGAGCTGAAAAATAATGCATGTTTTTATGGTAATTCAGTTATTTTATTTAACTCTAGGTAAAATTCCCTAGAAATCTCTTAAAATGTAAAATCGTAGCCTTCTATGTATATTTATCTCTTAAAATGTGTATTTGTAGCCTTCTGTGGTATATGTGTGTGCCTGGGGCTAGATTTCATGCAGTTCAGCTCTCAAGGCCAGCTTTGTTGAGTCATAATTTGAGTACCTCTAATCAATTACAGATCAAATCAGAGATTCCCCATACTACTTCATGGGAAAAATAACTCCTTTGGTGTCCCAAGATATATGCTTCTTATCAGGATAGATAACAAACTTAAAATTGTTTATCATTTGTTGAATGCCAATAGGAAGAATTTTGGTGTTGTTTATTTAAATTTAAATTCAATTAATTAACATATAATATATTGTTGGTTTCAGAAGTAGAGGTCAGTGATTCATCAGTCTTATATAACACCCAGTGTTCATTACATCACATGTCCTCCTTATTGTCCATCAACCAGTTACCCCATCCCCCCCACCTCGCCTCCAGCAACCCTGTTTGTTTTCTACGATTAAAACTGTCTTATGGTTAAAGATGTGGGTGACTCCTAAAGCCAATATGACACTATATGTTAGCTCACTAGAATTTAAATAAAAACTCGAAGCAAAAAAAAATAAATAAAAATAAAAATAAAAATAATGATTTACAAACCACAAAAATTAAATACATTAAATGAATAAATATAGATAGAGAGATGATGATAGATAGATAGATGTGGGTGGGACAGCTTATTTGGATTTCTGGCCTAATGATTCAGATTGACTGTATACCAATCGTTTTCATGTAAAGTGTAAGTTCTCTGCCTTATTAGTAATAAGGCAAAATGGGCTGATTTGCCCAGAATTTGGTTCTTAATAAGAACATTTTTCTTATGTGTATAAAATCCACATTCTAGGGGCACTTGGCTGGCTCAGTTGGTTAAGCGTCTGCCTTTGGCTCAGGTGGTCAGCCCAGGGTTCTGGATGGAGCCCCGTCTCTGCTCAGTGGGGAGTCAGCTCCTCCCTCTGTGCGTCTCCCAGCTCCTCCCCCCCGGGGGCAGGCTCACACGCTCGCTGTCTCTCAAATAAATAAAATCTTAAAAAAAGAAAAGGACATCCATATCCTAATTTTATCCTTTATTCTGAAATAGTGCTTCATATCATAAAACGTTTAAGCTCGTGCAGAGGATACATAACAGAGCAGATCAGAGCTCCTCAAAAGTACTCACCATAAGTAAGGTAGTAGAAACATTCAGGGAGTGGGCTCTTAAAAAAACAAATAACAACAACAACAACAAAAAATGAAAAACCACATGTCTTCTCTATTTACTTGCTTAAACTGAAAATGCTTCTGAAAAATAGAGGGATCATTGTTTTATCACAAAGTTTGCTATGAGAACATGATTGACTTCAGTTGCTTACATATCTCTGTAAGTCTGCTGAACACAGGGAGCTAATACTTTCCTACTAGAATTGTCTAAAGATTTATAGTGTCAGTAGTCAACATGAATTTGATTTTAAGGTGTTAGAGTCTCACATTTATTATATAGATGGATTTGACCACAGTATGTAACAAAGTAGTTATTAATATGGACTCCTAAGTAAAGTGGATCCACTGTACTGCCTGGTGAATTTACCTTCTAGATGGGTTTTACCAATATTGGTTTTACTAAACTTACCCAAAGCTATACCCATGCCTGTTTTAGACCATGTACTCAGAAGTTAATAATATAGCATGAATATAGCATGTATACCACCGAGTTGAAAAGAGTAAAGATTCAGGAAATTTTTATTCTAGTTACTGAAATGTAATAACTAATTTTCTCTTTTTCCTTATCCTTTTTGGACAATAGACTAGTTATTTTCCTTATGTGAGCTGAGCTTTTTGTCAATTCAAAGCAATATATCTAAATAAATTTTGATGAAAAATTAATTACAGATACCATTTTTTTGTCTTTATGACTTTCTATAAAAGGGCCCAAAGACTATTTTCAGAAGCTAGGATTTGGAATTTTGGTAAAAAGTCAATCCATTAAAAATATCATTTTATATATAATTCTACAATTTTATAAGACAATTTAAAAGGCTTTAATATCTTAAATGAATATCTCAAACAAAAATGATTTATGCATCAATAGAGTCAGGAAAGAGGGAACTGAAATTTTTGTATAGTTGTCTCCATTCTGTACACTAAGATCTGTCCAAATATGCTCATCAAATAAGTGAAATGCATTCTCTTTGGTTTCTTTTGATTAATATCAGAGTCTACTTCTTTGAATAATAAAAGCTATCCATTTCAATTCCCTGATCATAGCTATGTATGTGATTTTTGCCCTGAACCGTCAGAAGATGTAATATTTAATTCAATTCTAGAGTAAAACTTATGCAAATATATTCCTTTGCTTTCTCTCCTAACCCATCCAGCCCATGCTTTTCAATCTTGTAGATTTCATTGAGTCATTTATTAAATGCAAAGCTTTAGATTTATTTAAGGCTTCTCTTTTAATTTAATAGCATCTTCATTTTCTTTATAAAAAAAGAACATGAGAAGCCCTTATATTATTTGCCTGCCTTGCTTTTTATTAAATGATCCACACTATAATAATCAACAAAATAAGCTCATCTGCGGTGTCCTTTAAGGAGATTATGAAGACTCTTCACTTTTTTTAATAATTTCAGTTCAGTGTTTACTAAAAAAAATGGTATATTTTTGCCAGAGGGAACAACATAAGTTTCCCACAATCATTTTATCAATGTTGGAGACAATGAACCACATAATCTGGGCTAGAATTCCTATAGAGAAGAGTGACTTCTTAATTTGTTGGAGGCATTGTTTTAAAGGAGGGGCGCTAGCCAAGGAGCTGAATATGTAAGATGTAGTATCTATCTGTAACTATCTGTGAAACCTGGAATAAATCACTTAGCTTCAGTTCCTGCACTTGTGAAACTGAGACATTAATCTCATAATTAATGGGAGACCCAATGAGCTAGTGCATAATAATTAATATTCTGCATTAGCATAATGTCATCATGAGTTTTGCTGCTTTCATATGTATTCTTAATGCTTATTATTTTTATTTAAATTGAATTTTTTTAAATAAATATATTTTCTAAAAGGAAACTTTATGTCACCATCATAATGGAAAACAAGGATTTTTTTTCATAATTAACAATAACCTAAAAAGTAAACTCTTTGAAAACAAAGCAATGGTACAAAATCCTACCTAGATATCTAAATATTATTCCAGCTGAAGATTCTGAGCCTGAAGCATTACTTTGTTAAAAGAGGGAAAAGATTATAAATTTTGATATTCAACAGAGATACCCTTTCTGAGCAATTAAGGAAGCCAGAAAGTAAAATAAAAAGAAATATCTTTTTCTCTCTGTAATTCAATGTTATTTAATGTTAAGACCATGGACCATCTAATTATCTTCTATAACAACAATTTTATGTGTCCTATATTTTGTGAAATATTAAAGTGATAAACATAAAATAACACAGCTCCTGCCAATACATTATGATAATTATACAAACCTAAAATGGTAGTATTACCAAATTAAAAACCTTCATCAATCCAATTAAATGGAGCAAATTCATATAGGTGGGGCCTACTTCCAGAACAATTCATTTTTATTTTAACAAATTCCTTAATTAGTTGCATAGGCCAGCTATAGTATTTCTCTTTCAAGTATTTGGTAAAATAAGGACCAACAGCACAAAGTTTCTAAAATATATAAAAATACTACACCTCCATTCTGCTAAAGAGACCATCCACAGGATTTTTATTTTGATTATTTTTTTCAATTCTAAAATTTCTTTTTGACTGATCTTTATATATTCTATTTTTTGGCTGATAATTTTGACTCTTTGGTAAAACTTTCTACTTTTTTTTCTTTTGCTTTAAGCATGCTCTTAATTGTCCATTGAAGCACTCTTTTGTTTACCATAGTTACTTTAAAATATTTATCAGATACTTCTAATATTTCTATCATCTTGCTGCCAGCATTTATTGATTATCTGCCATTCACTTTCACTTCAAATCCACCTGGTTCTTGTATTAATGTGTGATTTTTGTTTGAAACTTAACCATTTTTGTAGTATGTTACAAGATGGCATGTTTTAGCCACTGCAATTTTAGCAAAAATTGCACCAAGTTAAACAGTCTAGAGGAGAGAGACTAAGATATAGTCTAAACTCAACTGCACTGAAAGGAGGGCCTGGGGAATCTTTAAGAGCTGGGGATGGAGGTGGATCTTAGAGCATGTGTATTCACTAATCAGCTTTACCCAAAAGCAAAGCAAACTTTCTGGATTCTTTCTAAGAGGAGATTGCTTTGTAGTTTGGAGCAAGGTACCCATCTACACACCTATATTATATTTCTTTTGTTTGGTTTTGTTGTTGTTGATGATGCTGTTTTTCTTTGTTTTGAGAGAGATATCATGCAGCATATGGGGTTGGGGGTTAGAGGAGCAGAAGGAGAGGGAGAGAGATTATGACCCAAGCTGAAAGCTGAAATCAAGAGATGGATGCTTAACCAACTGAGGTACACAGGTGCCCCACTAAATCAAATTTCTTTCTTTTCTTTTTTTTTTTTCTTAAGTAGGCTCCACACACAGCATGGGGCTCAAAAATCACCACCCTGAGATCAAGACCTGAGATGATATCAAGAGTCGGGGGCTCAACTGATGAACCACCGAGGAGTCCCTCCCACCAAAGTTATATTTCTATCCGCCCACAGAGACTGGAAGATGGGAACTCTCTCTTTCTTGATGAGCAGATTTCAAAGGGATGGCTCCCAAGTCATAGAGAATTACTGGCTTGGGTTATAAAACTGGCAAGAAGTTTCTAAAAATATTTATGTCTCAGGGTGCCTGGGTGGCTCAGTTGGTTAAGTGTCTGCCTTCAGCTTAGGTCATGATCCTAGACCTGGGATCGAGCCCCACATCAGGGTCCCTGCTTGGCAAGAAACCTGCTTCTCCCTCTCCCTCTGCCTGCCGCTCTACTACTTGTGCTCGTTCTCTGTCAAATAAATAAATAAAATCTTTTTAGAAAAATTTTAAAAAATAAAATATTTATGTCTCAGAGAGGCAGAGGAAGATTTTGGAGTTCTAAGTTTTCTCAAGAAAATGCACAAAGGAAAGAGAGGTCAAGAACCTAAAGGCAGGAAGAAACCTGTCACAAGTTTGGTCATGCTGAGGGAAATGTTAACACCATCTTTGTCATGGGCTTTTTCTGACATGGCTCGAGCAGGGAAAGAGGTAGGGGTGCCACTGAGTTATTGCCTAGTGGCAATAGAAGTCCAGATTCCCCATTCAACTTCCATGACACTCAAGTGGGGATGGTTCTCCATCTTTGCTGAACAGGGTGGGAGTTTTGTCTCCACATGGGGTCTCCACTGGCCCAGTGTTTGGGGGTAGGAGCAATTTGCTGCTGCTTGTGAGATGGAAGTCTAGGTTCCCCAAAGGGACTCCACTGTGTGGAGTGTGGAGATCTGTTCCAGCTCAGCAGGCATAAAAGTGCAGCTTCCCCACCTGGCCTTCTCTGACTCCAGCCCGGTGGGGGCTGAGAGCCTCCTTACAGTGTGACAGTTACAAGTCCAGGGTAGCCATTCTGCCAGTGCTAACATTGAAGATTGGGGCCATGTTTTTCCGTGTTGTAGGACTGAAGTTGAGCATTTATGGTCTAAAAATTCTTTCCTAGCCTGTTGGTTAGAGAGAGCAGGCTTTTGTTGGGGCATTCTCTGTGTCCACTGGTGTTTCCAGGTTGACAGCTTTTTTAAATTCCAAGTGTGTAATATAAGGCAAAAAGAAAACCCGGGGAAATCACCACCACCATGCTGTTTTTTGGGTCTTGAGGTTTCTAGCTGGTCTTTCTTCCTATCTCTAATTTTCTTTTTATATTTTTTAAAAATATAATGTCCGAGGCTTTTGGTTGGACTAAAACTAAAGATTACTTAGGAAGAGAAATAGGAAAAAAGTATCTCTGCTCCATATTTCTGGAGGCAGAAATATACTTTTATTTTTAAATGAATTGCTCTTATTATCTTCAACTAAACATGTTGGTTTGGAAGGCCAAACTACTTCTCTTCACTGACCTAAATCGTGCCACTGCTTCTGGAGATCCAAGCATCCTAATAGTCTATTTTTCTCATGAATCCCAAATATTGTCCTTTAAAGCATCAAAAATCCTTTCTCATATTCTCAATGTTATATGACAAAATTTTGAGCTTGGCAAAATAGGTACTCTTTTATGACATAGTGTGTAAGCCTTTAAATATGTCACTTCTTGAACTTTTAACATTGGTCAAGTTGCTTTATTTCATCTAACTTAAAATTCCTTATACAGAAAACTAAAAAATAAAAGCACTGAACTTAAAAGTTGTTGAAAATTTTAGACATTATGATTCCTATGAATTTGTCAGCATATTACATAGTAAATATAAATGCTAATATTGTTATAATCATATAACCATGTAATTTCCTTTGTGCCTTTGATTGTATATATTTCTGAATTAAATCTAAGACTGGAGAGGAAAGTTTTGGGAAGATTCAAGAGTATGGATAGCAGAATTAAATTTATATAAGAACCTAAAATCATTGGCCTGGTGAAGGTAAGTTATTTATAAGGGTAAAAATGTATAATATGAACAGGAAAGAAATCTGTCTCAGAGTGAAGACTCCACAGATAAGACGGGGTTATCAACAATCTTCCCACACATTAAAAACAAAAGGAAGTTTGAAATTCTGCCCATACTAGAAGATAAAAATTCACAAATATTGAATAAATTGATTTTCTTACTGACATTTTTACATTCACAAATGGAGTTTTATCCAGTAAAAAGAAAAAAAATGAGACACTTTTGTGGGTTGAGGATGGAGATAGTTTATAATTTTATATGTTTTGAATCCTGATTATTTGTTTCTATGCATTGAATGCTAAGTATTTGTTTGCATGCCTGTTTTTATAATGTGAAAAATGATTACCTCTAAATTTAGGGTCTTTCTGGAGCCTGGGTGGCTCAGTGGCTTAAAGCCTCTGCCTTCGGCTCAGGTCATGATCTTGGGGCCCTGGAATCGAGGCCCTCTTGGGCTCCCTGCCCAGCAGGGAGCCTGCTTCCTCCTCTCTCTCTCTCTGCCTGCCTCTCTGCCTACTTGTGATCTCTCTCTCTGTGTCAAATAAATAAATAAAATCTTAAAAATAAATAAATAAATAAATAAATAAATTTAGGGTCTTTCTTTTTTTTATGCCTACTACAGTGTCTAACATGAAGAAAGAGCTTAATGGATTTTTCACCTGAATGAAACCCAAGAATCTTCACATGACTCTGTTTTTCAACACTCCCTAAATTCCCCTTAACCTTTTTCTTAATCACTGTGCATTTTATTCCCAGCCCTTTGGCAAAAAGCCGCTCACCACTCCTTTCACATCCCACACTGATCCGTCCCCTTGGGGTTTAGCGCGTCACTTGTATAAACCCGGGGGCCAGTTTGTAAAAATGTTCTTTCCCTGTAATGATGTACCTCCAGCCTCATTCTCTGGCTCACCTCCATCCTACAGGAACATCGGTCAGCCTTTGCTCTTCAATCACCTAAACTGCACGTCTGTGATCATCTTTCTAAGCTTCTTCTGATCTACGCGCCGGAGCTGGATGCGCT
The DNA here is from genome assembly GCA_002007465.1 of Ailurus styani. NCBI lineage: Eukaryota > Metazoa > Chordata > Mammalia > Carnivora > Ailuridae > Ailurus > Ailurus styani. The sequence goes on along the minus strand of LNAC01000137.1, from coordinate 7,107,527 downwards.
GAAGACTGGAGTTGGCACGGATCAGTACCCTGGTCCTTCCCCTCGGATCCCTTTCAGTGCCTTCTCTTTCCTCTTGGCTCTGTGAACACATTGTGTAGCCTGAGCGAAGCGCGTGGGGAGATGACAAAAACACAACGCTGTCTCTGGCTGCTCCCTGCGGAGCTTTTGGTGAGCGGAGGGCTCTCCTCCTCATTCCTGCAAACACATTTGAAGGCTTTCTTTCTCAGTATTGCCAACACAGAGCTTTGAAAATACTTTCTGAAATGCCTCTGAAACTCATGAAGATGAAAGGGCCTCTTCTCGCCCCGTGGTAGAGACCGTGTGGCTAGAACCGCTGCGGCCTCTGCTACTGACACTGCACACAGAGTGGCTCTTGTCACGGCCAGTATGACCCCCCCGCCCCCCCAACCCCCGAGTGTCCCAACCATCAGTGCCTCCAGGGTCTTTTCCCCGCCTCTGAAGCCTGAGACCAAAAGAATAAGATGTCAATACTCCTGGATGCACTTAGCTAGAAATTGTTTGTCCTATACTCTAAGGGAACTATTCAGAAGAAAAAAAGAAATCTCTGTGTTAAAAAAAAATGTGTAAAAAATCAGTCCATATGATCTCCGACTAAAATTCCATTTTATCTTCAGGTGTAAATTCAACATATAGATGATGACTTTATCACACCCACATCATTACTTAGATGACTGCCTCTCATCTACACAGCACATACCCTTATTGGCTAGAACAAGTAATATAATAAAACATTGAACAAAGGGAGAGTGGGAAGCTCACATAAATTAAATTCTTTGCATACAAGAAGAAACACACCTCTTCACAATCTCTCTTCCCCACATCCTATAATATTTTAAGCACTAGACTTTGAATAGTTCTTATTCACAGACTCTAGGATCTCACATCCTCCTATACTCTTCAGTGTAATGGAAAAGGCTTTAGAACATATAAAAGGACAAGTGCACTAATGACTGCGTAATTGCAAAATTTAGGATCATCTTTGTAATCATATTACTTGATCTCACAAAATGGTTTGTCGCTGAAAATATTACTTCCTTATTTTTTTGAAATTTTTAAAGATTTTTAAAAATTTATTTATTTGAGAGCGAGAGAGAGAACTTGAGTGGGGGGGGTAGAGGGAGAGAGAGAGAAGCAGACTCCTTGCTGAGCAGGGAGCCTAATGCAGGACTCCAACCCAGAACCCTGGGATCATGACCTGAGCAGAAGGCAGTTGTTTAACTGACTGAGCCACCCAGGTGCCCCTCCTTCTTTATTTAAAAAGGAGAAATTTAAAACCAAAAACCAGATTACTGTATTAAGTAATCAAGAGAGTAAAATTAATTTTATTTTTAAAAATTATTATTGAATAAATTTGTTCATTATAAAAGCCTAACATATACATCATCTGACGGATGTTGATAAAAGACAACTGACATTTATTGGTCACTTACACTATATCCAAATCATACTGGCAGTGATAGATTATCTTTAAAGATAACTTCAAAGAATTTCTTCAATCTCTACATGCACGTATCATAGCCCCATCAATACATGGATATGGTATCTTCCTCTAGAATCTGAGCTAGCATTGTCAGATACCATTCTATCTACCCCGTCTGCTGTACTGAATGTGTGATAAAAGTCATCCTAGATGTTCCACTGTGAACTTTGCTCCCAGCTAAACGCAATAGTCACTAAATAACCTAAGTGACTACAGCTAACATGAAATTGACCAAAAGGCCTGCCCATCAGAGCCTTACTTTCTTATAAAATTGTGGGGAATGAATTGCCTGGGGGACTCAGTTGGTTAAGTGGCCAACTTCTGATTTCAGCTCAGGTCATGATCTCAGGGTTGTGAGATCGAATCCCAATGTGGGCCTCTGTGCTGAGCGTGGAACCTGCCTGCTTACAAAAAAAAAAAAAAAAAAAAAAAGAATGAAAAAATTGTGGGAAATGATAAGGTTGTTTAAAGTAGCTAACTATTTGGTGGTTATAAACTCAGTAATACATAAATGAAACAGACATGGATACATGGAAATGGAGTGCTACATAACAGAAACCTAAAATGGTAAAACCAAGTGGTTCTGGGCTGAATGGGCAGTGAGGAGACTATTGGTAGAGGCTGGAGAAGCAATAAAGTGGCTGCACTAAGAGGCCAAAGGAAAGAATACCAGTGTTCTGTATTGATGAGAACACTGGCAAAACTGCTGATTGAGTTAGCATCAAATGTAGAAAATATATCTAAGAAGGTACCTAGGCAGAATGTCTAAAGTGTCAATTGACTTTACTATGGCTGATAAAATATAAGACAAGTAATGAGCTAATGAAGAAAATATTCAGGTTTGAAACAGGATTTAGAGGAAATATTTCTACCTGCGGACTTCTAGGTTGCAAAATCATTTATTTTTTTCTAATCCCCAGCCTCAAAGTTAAAAATAGCCTCAGGCAAAGATCAAATTCAGGGCACTGCCAATAAAAAGATCAAATCAAGGGTGTTTTATAAGACCTCCTTCTGAAACCTCAGAAAGCCTTGAGTTTTATCCTGTTCTCCCCTAGGATTAAAAAATAGCTTTCTAAGAATATTAAGGGCAATGTCCAGTGGAACTATGGCTTGCAGTCAAAAGTTGAGAAGGGCTTATCTTAAAGACATTGTGGGTATGGTTTCATCCAATAAAATGAACTATAATTTCATACACTAACTTAATACAAAGTTATTAGAAAAGTGTACAAGCTTGGACTAATAGGGATTAAGACAGTTCATAATGAAAAAGGGTTTCTGTTTTAGTATCAGGAAGAAAAGCTACTCCATAGCAAACCTTTCTTTCTTGTCTTTGTCTTTCTTTTCTTTTTTTCTTTTCCTTTCTTCTTTCTTTCTTTCTTTCTTTCTTTCTTTCTCTCTTTGTCTTTTCTTTCTTTCTTTTCTTTATTTCTTTATTTCTTTCTTTCTTTCTCTCTTTGTCTTTTCTTTTTCTTTATTTCTTTTTTCCTTTCTTTCTTTCTTCCTTTCTTCCTTCCTCCCTTCCCTCCCTCCCTCCCGCCTTCCTTCCTTCCTTCCTTTCTTTCTTTCCTTCTTTCTTTTCTTCTCTCTCTCTCTCTCTCTCTCTCTCTCTCTCTCTCTCTCTCTCTTTCTTTCTAGAGGGACCAGGGAAGAGGAAAGGGAGAAAGAGAGAATCTCCAGCAGACTCCCCACTGAGCACAGAGCTCAACTCGGGGCTCTATCTTATGCCCCTGAGATCATGATCTGAGTCGAAACCAAGAGTTGGACTCTCAACTGACTGAGCCACCCAGGTGCCCCACATGTAGTTATTTCTTATGATAAATAAGAAATAGCTCAGAGGATGGAGTCACAGGTCAAGGCTATCCATGGAACAATGAACCACAGACCAGAACTGGGTTCTATTCAGAGAACGTTCCCTGTCTGCAGACATAGAAGGCTCTAAAACAAACAAGAGCTGGATTTCAGAAGAGCTATGAAGCAGAGACTGCTATGTGTTTCCTATTCTTCTACTCTTTAAAAGTAGAAGGTCCTTCTATTGTCCTATCCCGGTCTCATGATTAGTAATAGAAACAGATAACCAGCCTTTTAAATTCTCACTCCTCCAGAGGAACTGGACTTGAACCCAGGAAGCAACATCCAAAGCCAGTCCTGATGCAGATCAAAAGATACTGGACTTCAAGTCATAGGCTATGATAAGATGTGTTTGGGGAGGTGTTCAAGGGGTTGGGTATATTTTTCGCCTGAGAGGGTCATGATTTATCATGGTAGATTTTACTGAGATTTGTTCCTACAAATTTGACCCTTCTCTGTACATCCCTGCGTTTCTCACATCAAGATGTATTCTACTTCTCTTTATAGTGACCATTGACCATGTGACTTGCTTGACCAATGAAATACAGCAGATGTGACACTCTATGAGTAACATCCCTGGTTCTTAAAAGGTGTGGATCTTCTGTTTTTGTCCTCTGGATAGTAAGTCTCCATGTAAAAAAAAGTTAGGATTCTTCTTCTGCAGAGACTAGAAAGACATAAAGTTTCAGGATACTCCACTAATTCTTAGCAATCCTATCTGTTGTGCCAGACATGTGAGTAAGGCTCTTTCATGTCCTGCAATTCAAGTCAACATGCTCCAGTCAACACCATATGGAGTAGAGATGATCCATTCCCACTGAGCCCTGCCCAAGTTTTGTAATCATGGGCGATAAATTGTTTTTATTATTTTAAGTCATTAAGTTTTGTGGTGGTTTGTTACACAGAAGTGGATAACAGATACAGGCATTTCATATGTAGCTTCTTTTTCCAGTCTCAACAAAATCTAATACAGTCCTTTAGATTTCAGATCACTTTCTTCTGCTAACTACATTACTGTCCAAATGGAAATATTCCTATGTTCAGATGATTAAGCCAATATGAAGATTTTGTACTTGAATTACCTAAAATATCACCTCATACTCCAGTTGGCTAGAGGTGTTCATGCATTCATGATGCCATTTGACCTTTAAGTTTGTGGACAGACACCTATTTGTCTAGGATAATTTCAAGGCAGTCTATGTGGAGTCAAGAGAATTAACTATGTGACCTTTGGAGTTTTCTTCCAGATGTATGATTATATGATTTATGCTGGTTCACCTGCTTTCATGGCAGTATCTAATGGTGTTAACATATGAAAAATCTGAACCTGCAATGCTCTTTTATAACTACCTATACTTTGAAAAATTAGGAGGCTTAAACTGTCATTTCAAAGAATGCAGAAACAGAAATGGCAAAAGCATGGCAAATCAAAATGTAGCACTAGAAAGCATGCTCGCTAAGTGGAATGCAAAGTTCTTAAGTACTTTGATTATTAAAATAATATGTCAGAAGCAATCAATACATATTTGAACATAAATTACCCCATTCCCTTAGGCAAAGGATCACCTTCAAGGGAGATAACGGGTGGAGGATGGGGGGCAGTGCCCGAGCGGCTCAGTTGGTTAAGTGTCTGCCTTCTGCTAAAGTCATGATCCCAGGGTCCTGGGATCAAGTCCCACATTGAGCTCCCCACTTGGTGGGGAGTCTGCTTCTCCCTCTGACCTTCCTCCCTCTCATGCTCTCTCTTTCTCTCACTCTCTTTCTCTCTCAAATAAATAAGTAAAATCTTAAAAAAAAAAAAGAGTGAAATGATGGGGTACCATAGGACAAAGTTGTACCGATTTTATTTTGTACTACACACCTGAAAATGTGCTAGGCACCACTGACAAGGCCACAGGATTGAAAAAAAAATCTGTGTTCAGAAAGATATGTCTCATCTAGAATTTAGAAATCAGTCAAAATTTTCTCTCTAATTCTTGAAGTTAATTAAAAGTACCTTGCAAAATTTCAAATACCACAAGTTTAGTTTGCTGGCTCCATCTTGGGTATTTAATGGCTAGCAAGTGACATAAGAATATAATTACAATACTAGTAAGGGCAACAGGATTGCAATTACTTTATTTGTATGGTGTTTCTCACATTTTCACGGAATTCACATTTTATCCTCACCACTGCCCCATGAGATAAAAGAAGAAAAACTGAAGTTCTTTGAAAAGTGACAGAAAGGAGACATACAAAAATGGGGCACCTGGGTGGCTCAGTTGGGTAAGCATCTGCCTTCAGCTCAGGTCATGATGCTGGGGTCCTGGGGTCGAGTCCCACATCAGGCTCCCTGCTCAGCGGGGAGTCTGCTTCTTCCTTTCCAATTTGACATCTAACTCTTAAAATACTAGGAGTAACTCAAAGGAAATCAACACAAGACTAATTTTTGGTTATTTTCTACCAATAGTAATCTTAAAATTATGCTTTGTAATAAGAAATGGGCAGATGAGCATGAAGCCATAAAAAGTTCCCTTCTGATTTTTAGATAGTTCTTTCAACTGACATCATAAGGAAATAAAACTTTTTTACTCATAAAAATAATTAAATTTGAAACATTTTAATCTTATTAAGTGCATATTATAAATAAAAAAAACCTCATTCCTCAGAAAACAAAACATTTTCTCTACTCCTACATTAAGGCGGTTGTCATCTGTCTCATTTATTTACTTATGGGTGGGAGTCTCTGAGAAATTTAAGACTGACTGTGTCTTAGAAATATGGGTGGGTACATTAGGATGGATGTATGTTTTGGGATCTGATAATACTCAACTCAAAACTTTCAAAACTCACTCAGTTTCAATACCGAAAAAGGAGTCTTTTAATCCCATTCTCCTCATTATTTCCTTCATTTTGTCCAAATATTTCCCCCTTCCACATCTTGGAATTGAAGGTAAAACACTGAAAATCCTCTATCTCAAAATATTCTTGTGAGATTTTGGCCCCATTTTTTGAGATATAACCTTCATCTGAAAGATTATAAAATACTGATAATTCAAAAAATTATCTAACTGATGACTTTCTAAGTGAAAATTAAAACCTGACCTTGACTTTCACTAGAAATAGCAATCTTTCATTATGTACACCAATCTAGATCAATCTCTACTCTATAAATATTAGAGATGGAATTAAAATCTAACTTCCCAACTTCTTTTCACTTATCTTTGCTGTATCTGTATATGAATCTTGATGAATGAATGCAGTTGATAATCAAGGCCAAGTAGTTTCCTAAATATAAGGCAGTGTCAGGATATAGAGGCCATTTACAATTCAATTTGGCCACTCAGAAATTGAAGCCCCTTCATTTTGCGGAAACCCCCAGCCATGTGAAATATAGTGTCCCTCTTGGAACAGAAGCTATAAAGCTAGAATTCTGTCTCACCAGTCCCCTCGTGCACCGAGAACATGAACAAATGACTTGGACTTAACCAATCAGTTGTACATAGCCCAGACCTGGACTGAGCCCAGGTCTTGTAAGCCTGAGATTCAGATTTGCAGGGAAAATGTGAGTACTGTGCTGGCAATGAGGAGAGAATCGGTAGTAAATACATTCAGTTTCCAGAGGCAGTGGGGTATGAGCATATTGAGAAGTGTCCCATGACATTAATAAAAAGTTTAGAAAAAAAAAAGACAAGCAAGCAAAGAACTGAGGCAGTGATTAACACTAGGAGAAACAAAATGTTGTATTAGAATGAAGACATGTTTATGGTTCATTATATGGTGCAGCTGTGAACAATAACCATGTAGTCCTAAAAATGTATTCATGAAAAATATGGATTTAAGTACAAATTAGGATGTGATTATATTACAAAGATGATAAAAGAGGTGGTAGAAGGTAGGAAAAGCTAGAGGGTCATTTTCTAAATCTGGAAGTCAATACATGTATTAGTCAGAATTTTCCAGAGAAACGGAATAAATGGGATGTGTATATATGTACATAAATACATACAGAGAGATGGGGTGGTGGAGAAAGAAAGAGATTAATTTGAAGGGATTAGCTCACACAGATGTTGAAGTATGGCAAGTCCAAAATTTGTAGGATAGGCCAGTAAGCTAGAGACCCAAGGAAGAGTTCCAGATCAAAGGCCTTCAACTGATAGAAAGAAACCCACCCATATCATGGAGAATGATCTTCTTTACTCAAAATCTATTGCTTTAAATGTAAACCTCTTCTAACAAATGTTTCACAGAAACATCTAGAATAACATTTAACCAAACAGAAGGGTATCATGGCCTAACCAAGTTGATGCATAAAATTAATGATCACATTATATAATATCTAAACCTGAAAAATCAAGAAGTAGCATTGGGGAGTGGGATTAAGAATAAGGAGTGGTAAAATAGGGGACTGCACTTTTCTCATTATCAGTCTGATCATTTTTACTGCTTGACTCTTTAATCTACATGAAAAGATTACTTGAATAAAAACCATAAACTAAAAAAACAATGGTTTTAATAAAATTCTTAAACTCATGTGTTCATCATCAATATTTCAGTTGTGTATTATATCCTCCTAAGACAAATACCTAATAATGGCAAAGAATTCATAAAATCGTCTGTCTACTCAAGAAGGTAGGAATAGTAAAGCTGTGACATATACAAGTTTACATAAAGGTCTTGGCCAATGAAAGCATCAATAAATCATTCTTGGGTTGCAAAAATAAATACATACATGTTTCCAATAGTAACTTTTAAGTCATCACCAAAACCACATCCCAAATCACTCACAATTGCTATCACTACCACAAAGGTTCTCTTCAGTAAGATGATGATATGTAATATGTAATATATAATATAATGAGAATCCTCTATTTTGCCTCAAAGTCTAATGAGTCATTTTAGTGCCATTCAAAGACTCATGTAAAATTGAAAGCAGCCATTCATTAAATGATAGATAGATGATAGATTAGATAGCTAATAGCATTCCATTATAATTCCAAACTACCTCCTCTGAAATCCTTTCTGCTATAGAGTCTCTATATTAGCCCCACACTATTCAAAAATCTGTAAGAATTTCCCATATCTAGCATTTGTCTGAAATTGCTCCTTACTCACCTTACTTGCTAATGCTATCTCCTTCTCAAACAGCAACAAAAATTTCTTTCAAGTCTCATTCCTTCCTTTTGCTCAACACTCTTTAAAACACAAATCATTACTTCTCATGGTGAATAAGTTTATTTCAGAATAGGTTTTATCTTGATAGTTCTTTATAAATTTTGGCTCTATGTTCTTTAAAATAAATGAATCTGGATATGTACCATTTTGTAACTGGCTATGTACCATAAACTTTACAAGTCACTGTATATTAAAGAACTTTCGTGGGGCACCTGGGTGGCTCAGTTGGTTAAGCATCTTCCTTAGGCTCAGGTCATGATCCCAGGGTCCTGGGATTGAGCCCCGCATTGCGTTGGACTCCCTGCTCAGCAAGGAGCCTGTTTCTCTCTCTCCTTCTGTTGCTCCTTTGCTAGTGCTCCCTCATTCGCTCTCTCTCTCACACAAATAAATAAATACATAATAAATTTCTTAACATCCAAATTGATAAACAGTATTTTTTAACATTGTATATCTTAAAACAAGACTAAGTCACATACAGGCATTTTTGTGTATGTTTTCCAGTTCTATTTTCTGATATAAGCTTGAGGTTTCATATTGATGGATAATATATGATAATATTTTTCACTTAAGATAACAAAAATATGCTCTAAGTTAGCAATTTGGCCTAGAAATTCTGACTTTATGTGATAAATTCATATAAAAATTAAATGTCTTTCCAACAAATCAGCAATGGCTTATTTGAAAATGCAATATTCAATAAAATAGCCACAAAAGCCATAAACAGAACATGGCATCTAGAAGCAAAACTAATATCAAGTATGCAAGACCTTTATAGAGAAAATTTTATAAGATACTTTTAATGGTACAAATGAGAACCTAAACAAATTGAACATATTATGTTTATAAATGGGAAGATTCAATACTATAGGGTATATTTTCCCAAATATATCTTTAAACTCCTTGCATTATAATCAATTTCCAACAGTACTTTTTACTTTTTAAATTTGACTTTACAATGTAATGAAAATATATAGAATCAAAGCAATGAAAATGATTTTGGAAAAAGATTTCTGTAATTATTAAATATCAATTTTATTTTAAATCTATAGTAATTAAGTCAACCAATATTAGTGTCAGAATAGATAAATAAACCATTTTGATGGAGAGTTTAAGAGCAAATCCACTAATATTTTAAAATTAGACATATAGGGCACCTGGGTGGCTCAGTGGGTTAAAGCCTCTGCCTTCGGCTCAGGTCATGATCTCAGGGTTCTGGGACTGAGCCCCGCATCAGGCTCCCTGCTCAGCTGGGAGCCTGCTTCCTCCTCTCTCTCTGCCTGCCTCTCTGCCTACTTGTGATCTGATCTCTCTCTCTGTGTCAAATAAATAAATAAAATATTTTAAAAAATATAAAAAATAGTAAAATTAGACATATAGCAGATTCAGAGGTATAGGTAAACTATTTAATAAATGAAAGTATGAAAAACAGGCTTTTGAAATAAATGTATTTAATCCTACCTCAACCTGCACACAAGGAATTACATGCTTAAATGAAAAATAATTATGCTTTAAAACATTTATAAATACATATAGATATATACGCACATGTGTATACATGCTCATAAATGGGAAGAGATATATGTATACACATGTTTATATATATCAAATTTTTAAAATGAATGTGATGTGGGGAAATGTATAGAGAAGCAAGATGTATAAAGGGAAATATTTTTGACATTAAAGTTAGAAACTGACTTTCTCATACAAAAACACAATATACATAAGTCTTATAAATATACACTGAAAAGACACATAGCTCAACTTCAGTGGACAAAGATTATAACCAGGCAATTCATAAGCCAAGTAAATCATCTAGAGAATAAAGACTAGAAAAAAAGATGTTTAACCACACTAGTAACCAAAGGGAGAACACTGAGAAAAAATGGAATATTATTTCATATCTATTAGGTCAGCACAAATTAAAAGTCTGACATTAAATGTTGACAAGAAGGTATGTAGTAAGTGGAACCCTCTTAAGCTACATGAGGGGAATATAAATTTTACAATATATAAAATGATCTGGCAATATTTATTAAAGTCAAATATCTACTTTGTGTCAATTCAGTATTATGGTACCCTATGCAAGAGAGTTCATTTTTCTGTTATGGAAATAAGTGTGGGGGTTGAAAGTCCAAGAAGGCAACATGGTCATTTGGCCCCCAGCTTCCTTCTATTGTTGGCCTGGCCCATACATGCAATAAAAGTAGAAAAAATTGCATGATAATGACATTTATGAACATTAATAAAAGGGAAGGAGAAAGAATGGAAAAGAATGGGCTGATTAACAAGTTCCAAGCAGGAGCTTAACACTATCTTTCATGTTATATTTCTCAAGGGAGAAAAAAGAGGCAAATGACGAAGTTGTGATGAAGTTGAATAGGTTGGTAATGGGGTGCTTGTTATGTTAATCTCTGTGATTTTCTGTACTTTAAAAATATTTCAGAGCACCTGAGTGGCTCAATGGGTTAAAGCCTCTGCCTTCAGCTCAGGTCATGATCTCAGGGTCCTGGGATCGAGGCCCGCATCGGGCTCTCTGCAGCAGGGAGCCTGCTTCCTCCTCTCTCTGCCTGCCTCTCTGCCTACTTGTAATCTCTCTCTCTGTGACAAAATAAATAAATAAAATCTTTAAAAAAATAAAAAATAAAAATAAAATAAAAATATTTCAGAGAAAATATATTTTAGGGATGCCTGAGTGCCTCAGGTCTTGATCTCATGGTGGTAAGTTCAAGCCCCATATCAGGCTCCTTGCTGGGTGTGGAGCCAATTAAAAAAGAAAGAGAGAAAAGGAAGGGAGAGAGGAAGGGAGGGAGGGAGGGGGGGGAAGAAGGAAGGAGGGAAGAAAAGAAGGAAGGAAAGAAAGGAAGAAAGAAAATATATTTTAGTCCATAGAAAATTGAAAATAATAATAATTAATAACATATGGAGTAAACATTTTCTGTCAGAATGGTTGCTCACATCTGAGAGCCAGTCTGTGGGTGGGAAGTTCCTCATTCCCGAAATCTTGTTGGTTGGCCAGACCATCTCCTCACCCACACCCTACAGCTGGGCACAGTCATGGGGCCTATGATGGTGACACCAGAGAGAGAAGGGCCAGAAGCTTTCTCTCTTCCTCTGCGAGGATAGTAACCCCAGTGGTGGAGCCACATTCTTGAAGCAGAAGTGGGGACAGAGCAAACAAAGTGAAACTCTTCTCAGCCTGTGGGCAGCGGCAGCTCTTTCCTCTTCACCCTAGACTTTGGGATTTGCTACTCGGAGCTTTGCCTTGAGGCTAATTCTTAAGCCCTGTTACTCATTTTTAAAACAACCCAATATATTTCATCTTTTTTTTTTTCTGTTCTACAAACCAGAATCAAACTTTTGTGGGGAAGGGATGAGGTAGAAATATAGTTGTTGCTAAAGTAAATTTAATGAGAGTTATACAGAACGCCTTGTAACAGTTTGTAATCCACCAACAGAGCTGGAATATAGGAGAAGAAACACACAAAACCCAAAGTAGTAAAAGACAACGGAGGAGCGCTTTTTGGGCCCATGCTCATCGACTTACAGGGGAAGTGCAGTATAAGGGGAAAAGCAGGGATTTTGAAAACATAATGGCTTGAATCCTAGGTACCTCTGACTCAACCTATTATGGAGGCAAGAGGCTTCCCACACACTTTACACATGCCTGGAAGACATTATTATGAAGATCATAGCTCTAATTCGTGGGTAACATAATTCTTTATTTCCTCCATGTTGTGGAGAGTGTTCCATTGTGCAGTGGAGCAGGTACACCCACGTGTGTGTGTGTGTGTGTGTGTGTGTGTGTGTGTTTGCTCTACTGGCTCTCAGTGAGATAGGCAATTATCACTATTTGATTAAGACCCTACCTGGGTCAAGGTTGACTTTAAAATAAATAGCTATAAATGCTTGCAAAATTTATAGAAATTTCTTGCTTCATGCGTAGGTACATTTTTTAATATATTCCATTCGATTGAGACAGCTCTCCTTATAACAGGTTTCTGTTAATCCTATAATAACAGTTACATATTTTTGCTGTTATAATATATTGGTATTTTATCTTTTAACGTTGTTTTAAAATTTCCAGATATTACTAAGGGAGGAAATAAAAATAAAAAAAAACCTAATGCAAAAATCTGCTACCTGTATGACCTTGAGAAAGATACTAAACCTCCCTGAATTTCAGTTTTGTCAACTGTAAAATAAAGGGATTAGATGAAAAGAACAAAAATATTCCTTCCAACATTAAGATCCTGGTTCTATGAATACAGATTGATTTTATTTTTGGCCAGGATAGTACTGAAATAAATATTTCTATCATTATAAACCTAATAAAATTTCCCATTTCAGAGATTTGCGAGTAACATTCAAGAAGAACTGTTAAGTCACAAAATTAGGGCCCTGAAATTTATGGTGAAATGATTTGACACCCAGAATTGACATTTTATAACTGTCATTCTCCAAATAATTTTTCTAATAAATATGTTTAGGAAATGCTTTGTGAATATAATTTAAGAAGACATATGAAGAGAACTACTCATTTTCACACTATTTTATACATGGGTATTCTGGTGGCAAATTAGTCATAATTTCATTCTGTTAGATGTCTACTTTACAGATATGTAAAATATTATCTTTACCGGGAAGTTTCAATAATAACCCTATTTTGACCTCTGTCATGAAAAAATAGTCCACTAGACTTTTTGGGGGTGGGGGGACCTGTACAATTAAACTAATTTAGTCGTAATACCTGTCTGGCATTGCGATATAAAAATGATTTAAGATTTTGCTATGCAGGAAGAATGAGCTAAGTTTTCTTGAACACCTTCATTTTAACAGGGACTCTTCCAAGGGCAAAGGCATCGTATGCATTATTCTAGTTTCCTCTTTCACATATCAGTGTGAAAGACGTATCATGTCCATGATGCCTGTTTTACAGACTAGAAAGCTGATGTTCTAACATAATCAAGGAATACTTGAAATAGATTTTCAAGCTGACAGCATACATTATTATTTAATTTTAACCACACTTTTTAGTTAGAGACCACTCCCTCCCCGTCACTGATCAGAATGACATTTACTACAATAATTTGCACAAGGTTACTGAGCTTATAAACAACAGAAGAGAGTAGAAAGCAAATTCTGTTTATACTCTAAATCTTGCCCATTTTTACTCCACCGTGCTTTAAAATTATTGACTTTCTATTTTCCCCTTACATCTCTGTATTTTACAAGACTGGCGAATAGGAGAAATGAGTAATCCATTACAGGCATACACGATTGTATGTATGTACACATGTATTTATGTAAGTACTAAAAGAATTGGAGGAATTCCACTGTAAGAAGTATAAGGTAAGTTTCCTGCCATCAAAGAGCCTAGACCCTAGACAAGGAAAGTATTCATATATTTATACACATTGTGAGAGGGTGACAATGTGAAACAAATGAGCAATTCAGAAAAGACACGCTACCATAATTTTGCACACAGTACGGGAGCATCAGAACCTGATTGGTTCACTTTAGATACACATAGACGGAGCCTAGAGCCTGACCAGTCAATAGTCTTTACTGAGTCACACACTATTTGGACTCTGTTCTAAAGAACCAAAAAGGCCATGAATGAGAGGCAAGTTTAAGATCAACTTAACAACTGAATATTAGTTGTTAAGGAAATAATATAGGATATAAGGCAAAAGCCCATAACAAGATTCAGAGAACCAATGATGCAAGTCTGGGCTCTGTGGGAGCTGTTTACAGTTGAGAAGGAAGAAAACCCCAAGAATTGTTGACTTGGAAAATTCCAGAGAGAGTGGTTGAGAATAGAAGCCAAGGGCACATTGTAAGTGGTTCAGAATCAAAGATGCCGAATTCATGCTTCAATCTGTGAAGGGTGGTAGCTCAGAAACTAAGATCAGATTTCATGAAGCCTGTCTAAGAGCTAAGGATTTGGAGCTCATAGAGAAGGCAGGAACCACTGAAGATTTTTTGTGAAGCGGGGTCATTTTTAAAGAGTAGTTTTTAAGGACTCATTGGAGTTCATATATTTTTTTAATTTTCATTGAGCAATTTAAATATTGTCAGCAGAGGAAAACACAGCAGGGGACATTATGATCATTTTGTAACAGAAGAAACACAGAAGTGGTCTTTCCTTGTGTCTGGAGGTGTGTAATAGTAAACTATTTTCTAGGAATGGGGGCAGCATAGATGCAGGTAAGTTCCTTTCCTGGTCATCCCACAGGGATGGTGTAACCAGAGACTGAAACATACATGCATAGATGAAATAATCTAGTCTGTAAGTGTATGGGACTGTCCTTTGCAAAAAATATTATGAAATGTTTCAACTCAATAGCCTTTATTTTATTTTATTTACTTGTCAGAGGGAGAGAGAGTACCAGCAGGGGCAGCGCAGGCAGAATAGGCAGAGGGAGAAGGAGGCTGTCTGCCAAGCAAGGAGCCCAATGTGGGACTCGATCCCAGGACCCTGGGATCGTGACCTGAGCGGAATGCAGACGTTTAACCAACTGAGCCAGCCAGGTGCCCCTCTATTTTATTTTTTATATGCACTTTTAATAAGATTCCCTTTTCCCTCTCCCTCAGCCTGCTACTCCCCCTGCTGTGCTCTCTCTCCCTCTGTTAAATAAATAAATAAAAATCTTTAGAAAAAGATTCTTTCTCCCTCTACCCCTCCCCCGCACCCCAGCACCCTCTCCCCCCACGTACATGTACATGTCTCTCTTTCAAAAAAAAAAAAAAAAAGGAAAAAATCTTTGTGGCTGGGTAAAA